>QEPC01012846.1:1385701-1425839 GCA_003113815.1 Sphenodon punctatus
GCATCTTCATGAATGTTAGACCCCTTGTCTCTCCCTCTGTTCCCCTTCCTAAGTCTCTCCCCCAGCTCCTGTCTCTCAGATTGTAAGTCCTAGGGGTAGGGACCGTGTCTATTTTATTACTTTGTAAAGTGCCAGGTACACTGCTTGCGCTATATAAATGTTTGTTAATAATAAAATAATAATAATAATAATCCGGAGGCGGTGTAAAATGTTTCTTATTGGTAAAGCGTTCGGCAGGCTCCAAACCAATACAAATACTCTGAATTACTGTATTCCTGTTGCATGTGCTTTATGTAAGCCGTCCTGAGCTGTAGGGGGAAGGGCAGGATAGTAGTCTGAATAAATAAATAATACGAGGGTGTCACAGTGCGGGCCACAATAGGGCTCTGTAGAACCTGCCAAAGTGAGCAAAACTCCCAAAATACCAAAACAAAGTTACCAAATGAACGAAGATGCAAATATTGCATCGCTAACCAACCAAGATTGGGCCAGATACTTGTTCGTTTGAATGGCTATGCAAATAATCTTCCCCAAACCGGTGTCTCTAACTGTTGATTGCACAGTACCAAGCACATTGCTTCTGCTATATAAATAATAAATAATAATACTACAGTATGGCATTTTCGTTTCAGCCTTCATTCGTAGCCCCACTTTAGAGACGGGGACTCTGGTTTAGGGTTGGTATCTCCCTCCGGGAGGAAACCTAGAGGGGCAGGACTGTGTCATGGGGGGGGTCGGGGTTCTGATGTAACCACGCCCTTCTGGAACTTTGTGACATCATGGAACCCTATAGGAGTGAGAACAGCCCCATGGTGACTGGGAGAAATCAGAGCTTTCCTGGAGAACCCGAAAGATAGCAACCCCACTCTGTGTACTTTCACACATTACATTCCCCAGGGTGCTGCCATCCCAAGCTGCGTTTTTGTGAGCACACATACACCAGTCTGGCTATGAGCAGGACCATCAAGAGAAATTTGGGGACTGGTACATGCTGGGAGTCTCCTACCTCCCATCCCTGTCACCATTGCCTAGTGGCTGGCCAAGTTAACCTCTGGAGTACAGGTGAAACGTCTACCTGCAAAAATGGGGATACCCATGGAATTTCTGGTTCTCAAATCGACCCCAACATTTTAGGTACCCAATTAGTACCCAATTTGGGTACCCAATTCAGGTAACCGATGGCCCAATTTTCATCCTGGAATACTGACTTTCAGTCCCAAAATACCAGCTTCCAGTCCCGATTTTTTTGTTTTGTTTTTTAGTTTCTGTCCCATTTCCCCAATTTTTAGTCCCGATTTATCAATTTATTATAGCTAGTAAATCAGTAACAGCATGTAACTGGGCAGAGTCCCTACAGGCTGCGGGCCCTTTAAGCCTGGCAAGAGTTGGAGCCAGGCCACACCCACTCTGCCTGTATAAGAGGAGGCAGCTTGCTAAGAAGAGTCAGTCAGTGCCTGGCTGGCAAGGAGGGAGGAACTCTGCTGGAGATGCTAGAAAGAACTCTCCAAGGTCCTGAAGCCAGACTGAGATGGGAGGTGAAGCTGGGAGCCTGGGAGAGGCCAGCCATTGATGCTTTCCAGGGTGCTGAAAGGGAATCTGGCTGGTGAGCGCAAGAAGGGTTGTTGGAAACTAGAGGCTTGGGTCTGGCATAAAGAGGCTTTCCGTATAATGCAGAACTGATATGGACTACGCACTGCATCTGTATGTAAGAGACTTTGTGTTATAGAATAAAGATTGTATGGCTAATTCCCGTGAGACTGGGTGACTGTTCTTTAGGCCGTAAGCCTCAAAAGACTTTACCCAGGCAAGCTTGACCCTGCCAAACAGCAAATACAATGGGTTTTTTTTGTTAACCAGGTACCCGATTTGGTCCTCGTGTGGCCTGTTGGGTACCCATCATGGTACCTGTGGTTACTAAATCGGGTACCTGTTTCAGCGGGCCATGACATGTAAGCATCACCCCCTCGAGATTCTCGATGCTGACCATGCTGTGGCTTAATCCGATACCGGAAAAGTTCAAGTTCTCTCTTTCAGAGAGCGAGGGTCTGTCCAGCAGCCTCCTCAAAGAATTCATTCATCTCGCTACGTAAGATTTGCACAGAGGAGCAGCTTGTGAGATGGCTTGAAAGTTGTGCCAATAATAATGCAGAGTCTGTTTTTGAAGGTGCGTGTTTAGTTAAACAGAGACAGGACTGAACGCCAACACCGAGGGGCCAGGCTTGATGCGGCTGAAGCTGAGGGCAAAAGAAGCATTTAATTCAACAGGAGCAGGATTGGATCCCCAATTTTATTGTCTTGAGTGCCTTAGGAGTACAGTTGAAATGGGTAGCCCATTTGCTACCTGTGGGTATTACTAGGGATGGGTGAACGCGGTTTGGAAGTTTGGAGTTCGGTCCAAACTCAGCCTGTTCGGATGACCGAACGCGAACCCGAACCTGAACATACTGAACAGAACAGAACACCGAACGGCAAAATGGCTGAACAGTTCGGTCAGTTCGGATCGCGTTCGGGTGAGTTCGGGTGGCAAAAAAAGGTTCACTGTAAGGTCAAACGTGACAGGAGGGGTAGTACTAGTCAGGAGCAGACTTCCAGGCACCAGGGGTGGAGAGGCTTGCAAGAAATGAAACAATCTGCCTCCCCCCTGAGCTAGTCACTGTTCCTGAACAGCAGGCGTTGAGTAGGATTATTAGATTGCTTTAAGTTTCATTTCAGTTTTGTACTGAAATGAAACTTAAACCTTAAACTGAAACCTTGTGTTGTTTGTGATTTCCCCCCCCCCATCCCATATAGAGAGATAGAGAGATATAGATATATAGAGATAGATAAGTTAGGGATAGTAGTTGTAGGAGCTAGCTTAGTGATAGAGATAGCGTTAGTGATTTAGTTTTAGTGTTTGTAGGAGTAGCCCTGTGTACTTATTAGATAATCTATTTAGTTCATAGCATTTAGAATAGTTAATAGCAGTTAGATTTAGTGTAGATAGATAGATATAATATTAGATTAAAAAAATAAATAAACCCCCCCCCATATAAAAACAAAAAAACCAAATAAAAAACAAAAAAGAACCATATGAAACCCAATAAAAAACCAAAAAAACCATATAAAAAACAACAAAAACACCCATAACAACATTTCCCGAATGGCTGAACCGAATGGCCAAACCCAAACCCGGCAAACTAACCGAACTGCCGAACCGAACAGACGAACCGAACGCAGCCGAACCGAACGGCCGAACCGCGATCTGTTCGCCCATCCCTAGGTATTACCTGCATTTTCGAGTGGTCTATTGGGCACCCAGTCAGTATCCGAGTACTCCTGAGTCAGGTACCTGATTATCTGACAATACCAGGTGTAACAGGGCAGACAGCAGGAAAGTCTGGCCTTTGAAGAGGAGAGCTGGCCCATGAATTGGGGATGAGACGAGGCCAGGTGTGAGGGAGGTGAGGTCATACCTGGACGCCCGCTCCGGGCTGCGGTGGAGTGGAGTGGAGGCAGCAGAGCAGCTGCCCAGAGGGACGAGGAGAAGGAGCAGAAGGGCAGGCAAAGTGGTGGAGCAAGGGCTGCTGCAGGGGAAGAGACTCACCCAGACACGGAGAAGTTGAGCTGGGGAGCCCACCGAAAGCCGATCCAGGCACGAGAGCAGGAGGGAGCCAGGAAAAAGAGGCTTGCCCAGGGAGCGGGGCTCGAGCCAGACTGGAGGCTGGCCTGAAGGCAGAAATGACCGCCGGGACTGGGAGCAGCAGAAGACAGGTACTCGAGGGCCAGTTGGGAGAAATTGTGCCTGGCCAAGAAGAGGGGAACCTGATAAAAAGGAGTAAAAAGTCCCCCCAGGGCTAGGGTCTGGCCATGCACTGCAACACTAGGGATTACTGTTGCTGAGAGACCCATTTACCAATCAAAACTGATCAGGGAAATGGTAAATGAGGACAGGAATTGGGACAGAAAGTTGAAAAATAAGTTTTCCAAAAAGTTGGCAAACTGATACTGGCTGTTGGACAATCTGGCTAAAAAGTGGTATTTTGGTACCTCCGGTACCTGCCAGGCACTAACCGGGTACCGCTACTGCAGGCACCGCATTCGCTTTTGTTTTTGTTTACGAAACCCTTTTGTTTTCTGGGGTTTTCATAAACGACCCCATCCGTTTTCATTTTTAATTTTTTTTAAAAAAAGAATTGAAAAGAATAATAAAAAACAGAATCCCGGCATGTGTACAACATGGCGGCCGGACCATTCTGCGCACGTGCGTTCCTTTCCAAAATGGCGCTGGCAGTGTCGGCGCCATTTGGGAGAAGGGCAGCTGGTCGGAGCATGGCGGAATGACCACGACGCACGCGCAGCCTGCCCTTCTCCAAAACGGTGCCGCCGCTGCCAGAGCCATTTGGGGAAAGGGCACCCATGCACAGACCAGCCTGGGGGGCCATTTTGCAGAAGTGACGGCTTTTTTTTTAATGTTTTATTTTTGTAATGAAAACAGATGCTTCATTTTTCATTACCTTTGTCTTCTGTTTTTGTATTTTTATTACTAAAATGAGCGAGGCTTTGTTCGTTTTAGTAATTAAAATAATGAAAACAAATGGCACCCCCCTGATTAGTACCCAAATACCAGTCCTTCAATGGGTATACTGGTTTTTTGCAGGTACTGGTGGGGGTGGGGGTATTGCCCCTCTTCCCACACTCTGCCACAGGCCTCTCCAAAGATCAACAGCTGTTGGTCGCCACATTTGCCTAATAAACAAAGGCACGTCATTGAAAGGTCGCCTCAGCTTCAGACTTGGCCACTAGGCTTGCTGGTCTGCACAGGATGAATCTTTCCCTGCCTCTGATGAAATGGCAGCGAGTGCTGTAAGTTACAGCAAGTCTTCCTAAGGAGGGAGGTCAGAGGAAGAAATAATGCTGTGAAACAGAACAGATCGGCTGAGGATCAACAAAAGGCCCCGCGGCCAGCATCAAAGCACTTCTGAAGTGAGGAAACCCCTGCTCAGCAGGAATCCACAACACTATGGCAGATCCTGGAATAAATATTCTTGCTTCTGTGTGGTCCAGCTCAGTCTTTGTACTTTCTAGCAGGAAGCCAGCAACCCTGGCCTGCCTTGTTTTCTAGCGCTTACCTCAGTGGCTCAGGACAAGTTAGCTGTTCTAAAATTTCGGCGCCTGCTCACTTATTCAGCCAAAGGCTTGTTCTAATCCTGGAACTGCATCAGCCTGTGAGTCTAGCCATTTCCTGAAAGAGACTATTGTGATGGTGATAAAACTGCACTGAAACTGTGGCTCTCTATCCCCCTCTAATGGAGATGCTGGGACACACAGAAGATGTGGTGCTCTGTCCCCCTCTAATGGAGACGCTGGGACACACAGAAGATGTGGTGCTCTGTCCCCCTCTACTGGTGGTGTTGGGACACACAGAGGCTGTGGAACTCTGCCCCCCTCAACTGGTAGTGATGGGCCTTACAGAGGCTGTGGTGCTCTGTCCCCCTCTAGTGGTAGCACTGGGACACACAGAGACTGTGGCACTCTGTCCCCCTCTAGTGGTGGCACTAGGCCACACAGAGACTGTAGTGCTCTGTCCCCCTCTAGTGGTGGCACTGGGTCACATGGAAGCTGTGGTGCTCTGTCCCACTCTAGTGGTAGCACTAGGCCACACAGAGACTGTAGTGCTCTGTCCCCCTCTAGTGGTGGCACTGGGTCACATGGAAGCTGTGGTGCTCTGTCCCCCTCTAGTGGTAGCACTAGGCCACACAGAGACTGTGGTGCTCTGTCCCCCTCTAGTGGTAGTGGGACACTTGGGACACGCACAGGTTCCCAAGTTTGCTACTAGCCTGCTAACAGACATGGAGCTTTAGCTCTGACAGTAGAAGCTCATATTTAAGATACAGAGGCCCACAATTCACTCCCTGATGGTGATGCTGCACGGTTGCCATTGTAATAACCGTGTAGATTTCATCTAAAAATTGGGCAGTAAACTGAGGAAGCCACATGTGCTACAGACTCTGATGCGGTGAGATGGTGAGGCTTGTTGACAGTTGGAACTTACGGTGTGCAACTGGCATGTCCATTACACAACACACAACATTCGGTGTAGAAGGGGTGGGTTTTGGATCATGGTCAAAGACTGTAGAAGCTACTCAGGGTTGACCATGACCAACCAGCAATGTATTCATCGCAACAGTTCTATTAATTTTATTATATGTATTTATTAATGCATTTTTATTCCGTCCCTCTTGCCTCTGGCAGCTTGGGGCGGCTAACATCCATAAAAACATAAAAACACATGGTTTTATGTTTATCATTTATACCAAAGATAAAAATGATCAAAACAGTAAAATTCCCCCCAAAATATTGAAAAGTGTGCAAAACAATAGCAAACTCTCCACAACCCCCCTTCACCCCCTCCCAAAATGCCTGGTGGAAGAACCAGGTCTTGCACTGATGCCAGAAAGCGAAGAGATCAGGGCTGAGCCAGACATCAACTGGGACCAAGTTCCACAGTGCTGGTGCAGTCACCAAGAATGCCCCCTGTCGGTCGAGGGTGCGCAGGAGCCGCCCCGGAGCCCAGGGAATGATAGTTCAGGCCCAGGCTGTATAGGGCTTTACCAGCACCTTGAATCGGGCCCAGAAGACAATCGGCAGGCAATGCAATGCTCGGAACACTGGTGTAACGTGCTCCTGGCAGCCCGTCTTGGTAAGCAGATGGACCGCCACATTCTGCACTAACTTCGGTCTCTGGACCGTCACCACGGGCAGCCCCACGGAGAGCGCGTTGCAGCCATCTAACCTCGAGGTGACGGATGCATGGATGACTGTCGCGAGATCGGTGTCTGAGGCATACGGACAAAGCCACCTCACCAGATGCAACTGGCGGAAGGCGCTCCTGGCCACAGCTGACACCTAAAGATCCAAACGCAGCTGCAGATCCCGGAGCATCCCCTAGGCTCCGCTCAGAAGATGCCAGCACTGGGCAGACCCCGTCAATAACACGCCGCCCCCCCCTTCGCCCAAATCATCGGGCCTGCCAGCGAACATCACCGCTCTCTTGTCAGGATTCCGCTTCAATCGTCTAGTCCTCCTCATCCAATCCCCCACCGCAGCAAGACACCGGGGAAGCACCGAGACTGCAGGGCCAGGGTCTGACGAAAAAGAGAGGTACAGTTGGGTATTGTCGGCATATTGATGACAGCATACCCCCCCCCCATCTGCATACAACCTCACCCAGTGGCTGCATATGCACATTGGATAAGAGGGGGGACAGAATAGAACCCTGCGGGACCCCACACGGAAGACCCCTGGAGGAAGAAGAAGAATTCCCCAGGACTACCCGCTGAAATCTATCCACTGCAAATCCATTCCGTCCACCCCAGCCAGGTCCCGCAGGTGAGTCACCAACACCTCATGAGTCACAGTGTCAAAAGCCATTGACAGGTCAAGAAGAACCAAGAGAGTTGAACGACCCTTGTCCAGTTTCGCCCGCAGATCATCGACTAGGGCCGCAAGCGCAGTCTCCGTGCCGTACCCTGGACGAAAGCCCGACTGCCTGGGATCAAGAAAACAGATTCGGTCTAGATGCTCCTGCCACTGCCAGGCCACCACCCGTTCAATAACCTTCCCTAAAAAGGGAAGGTTAGAGCTAGGCTGGTAGCTCGCTGGGGAGTCAACATCCAAAGAGGTGTGTGATGTAGGGCTTCTATTCCAAACCCCATGTAACTTCTCGGGGTGGGGAGGAGACTGGGCTTGGAACTATTCTGTGGGGTGGGGGTGGAGGCTCAAGAATGGAAGATCCCATTGCATAATCGGTAGCTCATGGGGAGGGTGGCAGGGGAATAGCTGCACTCCATCCCTTCTGCTTCCCAAATATTGTAGGACTGGAATCTACCAGACTCCATGCTCTGTTCACCTCAGAAATAAAGGCTACGTAGTCCAGGGCCTCGGCTGCTGCCAACTGCTGGAAGTTCTCTGGGCGGGATGGGCATTTAGATCACCATAGCAATCCTGGCCCCTCTCTGAAGCATGCTTCTCAGTGGCCAAATTAGCCTTCTCTTTTATTTAGGGATTTCCCCAAAGCTCCAGTTACTTAAAACACCATCCCCAGCTTTGCTGGAAGTGAGTCCATTTCAGGGGACGCAGCTCATCGGAGACAGGATGCTGCCAAAGACACTGCTTCTACGAGCCTTCCTCGACACAACCCTCTTGTGAAATGAAATGGCGGCAGCACACAGCGTTCATCTAGGCCTTGCTGCCAAATAACCGCTGATTTAATGGAGCGATCAACCACTCACCTCTCTGCCCTTGTTCTTTTTCTTCCCAACAGTGTAAAGGATGTCTAAATCACGTCGTCCATCGCTGTTTGAGACCATCCCTGCCACTTTCCCCTCCGCCCTTTAATATCTTGCGGTGTACAGGCCGTGTCTTTGCATTCTCTTCTTGGGTGAGTCAAGAGTTGCCAACGAACACGACGGAAGCTCTGGGGAAAGGTTATTTTAAAATTAACTCGTGCTCCTTCTACCGGTTGCCTCTGATTGGGTTTACATTGAGAAACTGGAGGTAAAGTAGTTCAGATTCTCTCTTTTATTGGACCCACTTCTGTTGATGAGAGTCACAAAGACTTTTTATGTGCCTGAGGAAAGGCCTTGTGTGGCCCCAAAGTCTGCTTATTCTCACCAACAGATGTTGGGTCCAGTAAAAGAGATCATCTGAACTGCTTGGTCTCCATCTCTGATACTTTGGGACCAACCCCACAACCACACACTTTCTCTAGAACTGAAGCGTCTTACCCCAAACATTAAGCTGCAGCATTTGTAGAATACTGGTTATTAACTGTGGATAATTTGGGGGCTATAATCTGGACCCCACTCCACTTCCTGAGCGCACCTATTTGGCACCCCTGTCCCCAACGATATGCAGTCCTTGGAGCTTGTACTCATTTTCAAAGTGGCCCTTAGGGGAAAGGATCCCCTCCCCTGGCCCCCAGCATCCGGCCGTGTCCCGGTGCACAGAATGGGCTCTGTTCTAGCATTAATGAGAAATTCCATGCTCGCTCTTGGAATCCGAGCGGGAGGGGAAGGGGAACGTGGAGCAGCTGGAAGTGCGTGGGTTGCAGGGTGATCTTAGGGGGTGGAATTTCAGACCAACCCATTTCTGCTGCTGCTGCTGCTTGAAAGGCCTTTATGAAAAGATTCTCTCATCGCTGCTGGGGCAGAAATGGTCCTCATCGATGTAGTCTGCCCCCACCGGTACACTGGCCACCATTCACAAACCACTTACCAATAACAACCACCTGCTGGTTTCATGGCATTGTTTATTTAGCACTTTCAGCGTTCAAACTATGTTGGGTAGGTCATTCATATTCCCATTTTTATAAATGGGAAAGAGCGACTTCCCCCAAGGTCACCCAGTGAGTTCATGGCTGCGGTGAGCTTAGAACCCAGGCCCAAGTCCAACATCTTAGCCACTAGGCAACGCCATGCATCGCCCTTTCCTGCTGACTGCCGGCTCCGCAGTCCTATATTTGTGCTTCTCAATATTAGCAGGCGCTTCCTGTTTAAGGCAGGGCTGGGAACGGGGATGGGGAGAAGAGAGGAAATGCTTTTTATAGCAAAGCTCAGAGGAAGCACGCTGAATCTTTTTCTAAGGGTTTCCTTTTCAACATGCACTTAAAATAGACTTGTTACAGTCACTCTGACTACACCCCTTAGACAGGGTGTGTTGGTTCACTAGTGTAAGCCCAGGGCAAGGCGCATCCTAGCTCCGCCACAAATTTCCATTGTGAACTTGGTCAAGTCCCTTTAGGGGCTGAATCTGTAATGGACACCTTTGAGAATCGGTTTGCAAGTAGGGATGGGCGTTCGGATTGAATTATAGATTCGGAGCTGTAATTTTCGGATGTAATTGTGGATTATGAATTCGAATTTTTCCCACTGAAGTCAATGGGAAACCAATCTGTACTCCTGGCTCCCATCCCAGGACACTGGGTCCAACCTCTCCCCCACCCCTACTTCCTGGGGCCCCAGAGTGGTACTTACCAGCCTCAGAGGGCTTGATTGAAACACCGCCGTGGCTGTGGGGGTTCCAGGAGGCTCCCTTGCCGCGGTGTGCTGCCTGCTCCAGATCGCGCATGCGCAAAACGGACACCACCTTTCACCAAAATGGTTCACGTAAAATCCGGGCCCACAGGGCCTCAGACAGGAGGACCCCATGGTGACTTGGAAGAAGGACCATGCCGCCGCCATTTTGTATGAGGCCTACACTCCCCAGGCTCATTAAAGCATGAAGCGGCGCTAGCTTAGCAAACCTTCCCGGCTCTTTTGCAACAAGTCGGCCGTCGACTGGCCCTTTACTGCGGCCGGACCCTCCGTGTGGAACTCGCTTCCTCCAGACGTCCCTCTCGGTTCCTCCCTACTCACCTTTAAAAAGCCCCCCAAGACTTATTTATTCTCCAAGTGCTTTTAGGATTCCCGTCAATGTGTTTTTCCTTCTTTACCTTACCCTTTTCAATTGGTTTTAAATAGTGGGGTGTTGGTTTTTTTTAACGTTTTAAAGGAATTTTATGTTTATCACATGAAGCTCTCTCGGAGCACCATTTGGTTGGTGCGGCACTATAAAAATAACACGATGATCAATGACTATTATTATTATCATGGACAAAGCCACGCGAGCATTGGTCCGTTACGAAAATACCTCACGGCAGAACAGCCCCCGAGGGAGCTTTCGTTCCATTCCAGAAGCACGAGCTCAGCCCGCTCTCTGGCTCAGCTGGGGCTGATGTGGCCCATTCCCGGCGGGGATGTGTGCTTATTTTTTAAAAAGTCCCTGCCAAGTTCCAGTCCCACGGGCTCTGCTTTGCTTTTCCATTGATAGGCTTGTTGTCGTTGGCTCGGTGTTCATGGGATGGTTACTATTTAGCCGGGGAGGGACTATGTACGGTTCTGTTCTCTACAGGAAGAGGGAAAGGTGGTCTGCAGCTCCCTGCAAGCTTCAGCTGACTTGCTGTTAGCAGCCTTATAACTAGCTGACTTCCTCACCTCCCTGACCGAGCTCTCTGGGCAGCAGCAGAAATGAGCTTGCAGAGGGTGCTTCCTTATATGGGGATACTCCCTGCAGCAGCCTTGTTGCTTGCTGGCTGGGGAGGCCACTCGATTACTGAAATGGTGGCACAACCCTCATATTCTATTCCAGCCAAGCCAGGTTCTCCTGTGCCGGTACAGCGCCATGCTGCCTTTCTCTTGGGGGGACCCTAATGTCACGACTTGCCTAAAAGTGACGGCCTTGTAGCATTTAACATGACAGACCATTTTAGAGCAGGGATGGGGAACCTTAAAGGATGCACCCAGGAAAAAGAGGGTCCAGAGATCATGGATCTGTGCCATGGATCATCTGCCTCCTCTCCTTGAGTGCATGCCCTGTCCTCATCTCTGCTTCCTTACCTTGAGCTCAGTCTTACCGTGCTGGGGGGTGGGGAGTAGGAAGTGGATCCAGGGACCAGAATTAAATACTGGAAAGGGACCAAATAAAAACCAGCCGGGGACCACAGTAACTCACCCCTGATTTAGCGGCCCTGTGCATTGAAATTTAAGTTAGACAGTTTAATATAAGAAAGCCAGGATAGCCTAGTCAACAATGGGAAAAGTGTTGGATTTGGACGAGGAGATCTCCCATGTCTCTCCCACTGTCCCCTCTCCCTGTCTCCCCCCCCCCTTTGTCTTTTAGATTGTAAGCCACAGGCAGGGACCGCGTCTAGTTCTGTGTTCTGTACAGCACCAGGTCATACGACTGGCGCTATATAAATGTTGAATAATAATAATAATAATAATAATAATAATAATCTCCCATGAACACCTGCTCTGCCTTTTCTAAAGAGGAAATAAAAGCCACGTTTCCAACACAATGCGCAATCAGCCAGTTCTGAGTTTGCCGTGAGTCCTGTCCGCCTCCCCAGAACGGGACACCTCTGCCAGGACAACTGCAGGATTGCCAACGTCTTTATCACCAGTCTTGGGATTGGTGGGCGGCTTGCTGAGAGTCCTAGCTGCTGAAATGGTGAGAATTTGAAACTCGGCTTGTGTGTTTTTTGGGTGCGCGTGTGTGTTTTTGTTTCCAGTAGGAAGTTCCTGTTGCAGGGAGAGGCTTGGAAAACCAGCCTCCAACGAGTCTCCCGAAACGAAAAGGGACAGAAAGTGATCCCATGGTTTATTTTTAAAAGTCTCACGGTTTATTGGGGAGTTGCCGACTCAGGATTTTTGATGAGAACATTTTGGGTTGGCAGGTTTTTAAAGGCCCTCCTAAAAGTAGCCGCTGCGGTCAGACATTCTCTGTTGACTTTAGAGTGGTCTTTGTAGCCGTTAGTCCACGAGGATGCCATTCACTGTGCGCAGAGCAGAGGGCCACCCACACGGTTGAGAGCATCTTGGATGGATTTCTGCTCTAGGGTCATGGCTTTGCATAAACTTGCTGTGGTTGGGGAAGGGAGGGCATGATGAAGGGCAAGCTTGGCCAGCAAGCTCCACCCCTCATCAAATAAGCTTCATTCCCTCGTCCAATGACATGCGCACACAGACCTCCCCAACATTCCAAGCGCATAAAGAGGCACCAGGGTTGGGCCTACTGCGGGGCGGCTTGGGGCGGTCATCCCGGGTCCCGCTCCTGGGGGAACCCCGTGTAGGGTCCCCCTGGCCGACTGACCGGTTGGTCCACATCTCCGTGGACCCTGACAGGCAGCGGAGGGAAGGGGCATGGAGTGAGGGAGAGCTAGAGGCCCCGACTCTCCCCCACTCCGTGCCCCCATTCCGCTGCCTGTCAGTCTCAGACAGGGGGAATGTGGGAGAGTCGGGGCCTCTGCCTCTCCCACATTCCCCCTAGCCAAGCCGCTAGCGGAAGTGAGGGAGAGGCAGAGGCCCCGCCTC
The DNA here is from genome assembly GCA_003113815.1 of Sphenodon punctatus. Classification (NCBI taxonomy): domain Eukaryota; kingdom Metazoa; phylum Chordata; class Lepidosauria; order Sphenodontia; family Sphenodontidae; genus Sphenodon; species Sphenodon punctatus. The sequence goes on from QEPC01012846.1 coordinate 1,398,592, forward strand.
TCCCCCACTCCCTGAAACTTCCGGTGGCGGTGGCAGATTTCATCTGCCGCTGCTGTGCTTGCTGCTGCCAGAGTCCACCACAGGGAGCCGCCCCGGCGAGAGGGCCCGGCGCGGGGCCCAGGATGGCGAGGGACGGATGCGGAAGGTAAGTGCCCCCGAAACGGCTGGGCTTGGGGATGGGCAGAGGGGAGTGCCCCTCCACTCGTCCTTGAGCCCCGCATTTCTCCCCCACCACAGATCATAAGGCCGGCCCTGAGAGGGACCGATGATCTCCTGCTTCTCATTCCACTTATTATTTATTATTATTATTATTATTTATTAGCAGTTATATAGCGCCAGCAATGTACCTGGCGCTTTACAAAGAATAAGATAGACACGGTCCCTGCCCGAGAGCTTACAATCTAAAGACAGGGGGAGGGGAGACAGGGAAGGGGCAACAGAGGGAGAGACAAGGGATGCGACATTCATGAGGATGTGAGAGCTCAGGTGCATGTTCTTGGCTTGGTTACAGTAAATGGGAGTTTGCAGATAACAGGTGGGGGATAATCCTGGGTGGGGATGATTAGCAGGAGTTAGGAAGGGCAGAGCGGAAGAGGTGGGTTTTGAGGAGGGACTTGAAGGTGTGGAGGGTGGGGGCCAGGCAGACGAGGGCAGGGAGGGAGTTCCAGGCGTCTGGGGCAGCGAGGGAGAAGGGAGGAAGGCGGCTGGGGGAGCAGGGGAGCAGGGGAGGCGTGGGAGGGGATGGAGGAGGAGTGGAGTGCTCGAACAGGGGTTCGGAGGGAGATCAGGCCGAGAGGTTGGGGGGAGCGAGGTTGTGAAGGGCTTTGTAGGTCATTCCATTCTCTCCCCATTGGCCCCTTGAGCACTTTTCCTAGGAGGCAACCAGGAGAGAGGTGCCAGAGGCTCGAATGCCAAACTTTTTCTTTTTCTCTTTTGAAAGAGGAACAATGGGATTCAACACCCAAAGGACGGTCCCTCCTCAACAGGGACTGTTGGGAGGGACGTGGAGGTCTGTAAAGTTCTGGTGTGGGCAGAGAAAATAAATAGGCAGATGTTATATACCTTTTCTCAGAATATTAGAACAAGGCGACACCTGAGGAAATTAGCAGAGAGCAAGGCTAAAACACATAAAAGGAAGTACTTTCCCACACAATTAGGGTCACCACCTATCTATATTTTTCCAGGCCACTTATGAAACGTACATGTTTCAGGGCCTGCATTGGCATCTATGCAGGCCCTGAAACATGTATGTTTCATAAGTGGCCTGGAAAAATATACACTGGTGGCAACCCTACACACAATGTACAGTTAACCTGTGGAACCCACTGCCACCAGATGTTGCAAAGGCTACTGGGATCAGAAAAGGATTAGGTAAGTTCCCGGCCCTGTTCGTACAGTGTTCTTTGACTGCTAAGACACTTGCCTCAGTATCTGGGCTCAATGCCTGCCCTTTCATTCCCTTCTGGGACACAGCTCCTTTTAATAACAAGCGGCCCTTGAGCTGATTATCCTGCAAAGGGGATTTTTTTTCCAAATCTCCAAGCTCTTTACAAGCAGAAGATGCAGTGCTGCCTTTTCACCCCTTGCGGCAGCTGCTTTCTGGATAGAGTCATTCGTATTTGCTCAACTAGCACATTCACTTCCTTCCTGTTCCAGGAAAAAAAATGTAAATCTGGCAGCGTTAACTGCAGCTTGGGTGCCGTATTACCTCTCAATGTGCTTGCCAACCTTAGTGCCACCAGGGAGCCCGGAGGGAGAGGATGGAAAAATAGGGGTCATTTGTTGGTGTAACACATCTGAGTTACCAGTTATGTTCAGAGACTAGTGTCTGTCTAGACCAGTAACCAGGGAGACAGGGTGCAAGAAACCTGACGGGATAAATTCTTACAAGACCCTTTTTACAGATGCACTGCGTGGGCATCCTGCGTGACCGCCACGGCAGCTGGTTGGGGGTGCGTGCATGTTCCCGCGTTCCCCCCATCTTCAGTCACAGCCCACGCACGGAGCAGCCGGCAAAGGCGGCGGTTGCTCCATGTGTGGAGGTGGGTGGACAGGTGTGTGCGCCCATGTAACGGCGTGCGCCCCTCCCCCCCCCAGCGAGCACATGCATCCCCCACTCCGCAGCCCGTTTAAAAAGGGCCAGAGGTGATTAGGAGATCAATGTTGGTGAATGTCAGAGGATTCGAGGGAACACATCATTCCATTACGACCTGCTGTCAGAGACCAGGGGGCCACTCCACCAAGTTAGCAGGGAGTAGATTTAAAACAAAGAAAAGGAAGCACTTTTCCACCCAATGTACAATGAAGCTGCGGAACTCCTTGCCGGAGGCTGTTGCCCACACCAGCAGCGTAGCAGGCTTCAAAGGGACTGGATGGATTTTTGAAAGCCAGGTCCATTAAGGGCGACTCGTTGGTTTGGTCAGGGCTACAAGACCCTTGAATGTCAGAAGCCGGGGGAGGATGGCAGAAAATGGGTTTACCCCACTGTAACCTGCTACGCACTCCCCTGAGGCAACTGAGAGTGGGTTTTTCGGTTGATTTGGTTCTATCCGAAATTCCCATGTCTAGTCTTCACTGTGGATGATAACAGACATGACGGGGGCTGCTATGGCCCATCTGGGTCAGAGACATACTCTCATGTCTATTTCTGGCCCACCACATGGGCCCGCTGCTGCCCAGGTAAGCAGCTGGCTGGGATGTGCCCCCCCCCAAGATCCTGGGCCCCCAGGCAGGTCAACGTGGGCCATAGCATCAGTTTGTGGCCCCATCCACCTCCTGGGACTGGAGACCTGTGCGTGGCTACCACGGCTGCCTGTTGTGGCAGGGAGCAGGACGCTCGGGGTACACCAGAGATGGGGGCTGCTTGGCCACATGTTTCTCTTCCCCCACCAGGGATGGGGGGAGACTTGCCAGCCAGCTCGGGTGCATGTTTATCCTGTGCCCCGGGCCCGACCTGACCCCTCTAGGGAGGCCCCCCCCCAACCCCAGAGTTTGTAGCCGGCGAGCCAGCTGCACCTTTATTTTTGCTCTGCGTTTCCCCCATTGCCACCGGGGGGGGGGGGGCGAGTGCCCAGTGAGCATGGAGCCCTGTCCGTTGTGCATTTCTCTGAAGTAACTAACTGAAGGTGGCCAGAGATGCAGGGCTAGATGGACCATTCATCTGACCCAGTATGGTACTTCTGGTGTTCCTATGGGATTGATTTGCTACAGAACAAATGGCCCTCCTGCTGCTAGTTTACCAAGTGGCTTATGCAAATTTCCTAGTTTAGTCCGTGACCCCATTTTGAGACTTAAACAGAATTCCGTGACCCCTGACAGCAAGCTTTAATAAAAGACCAAGACCAGCTGAGCTAGACTCAGGGCTGCCAACTGTCTTGATGTTACGAGCATCTTATAAGCCTACAATGATGAGACTCTTAATAAAACGAGAGGAATATATACTTCTAGCTCTGATGCTTTTGTGGCAAGGTTTAAACCTGTTTCAAACATCTCCTACAGTTGAAGAAAGAGACAAATAAAAGAACCCAAATCTCATATTTTTTTTCTTTAAAAAAAAATCCTCCGTGATTTTTAAAGCCCATCTCATGATTTTTATAATCTGATGAAACACTTCAGAATTAATACTGATACTCCTTTTCTTTTGGGGAAGACTCGCTTTTTAATTAAGCATCCACTGACACTCTGGGGGTTACAGAAATAGATTTTGCTTAAGTTAATCTTATTTACAAGGAATAGTACAAAAAGATGAGTTGGTGTTAGTACGGTATGTTCAGTAGTTTGTTCTGGATTAGCTGCTTGCCCACCTCTGAAGAGAGCGCACTGTGTCTCTGCTAAAGGTTTGTATGGATGGGGATTCAGCAAAAATGTCAGACATCTATTCATTAGTCTACTCTGTATAATTAAAACAAATTACAGTAACTAGAAGCGCGTCCTGTAGATTCTTTCTGCGACAAATATGGATGCTTGGGTGTTTTCTTCAACGCTTGGCAGGATAAATATCTAGTGTCTACCACGCTTTGACAAAATACTTGCAAGGGCAAGAAAACATCTGCACATCGAGATACCAACATTGGAGCCAAGCTCTTTTGAAAATATTGGTGCATGTTAATTCTGAGTGTCGAGCACTTAAACCTGGCGTCAAGCTGCTATGGAACCTGGTCGTTAAGTGCCAGCTTTGCACTGGGATTGGACTCTGGGATGCGTTTCCTTTTAGCCACCTATTTCATTACTCTTTGCTGACGTTTTCCAGGCACCTGCGTTCACTGTGTTTTCTCCACTTCTGCCAACGGGGAAGACGCACTGAATGCAGGTCCCTGGTTTGGGCTGAGAGTGGGATCCGCTTAAGTCAAACTTGCATAACTCACGTTTTTAAATAAGCTGAAGAAAGTGGTTTTCCACAGCCCCAGGTCTCTGGCAAATAATTTATTTCTTTATTTATATTTATAAAATCGTTTTAAAACCCCGCCCCTCCTGCTCCAAGCAGCCTGGGGCGGCTTACAATGTTAAAAACATCCGCTTCTTGAATTGGTTAAGCTGATTCTGTGCCAGGATAACTTGCAATTTTTAAGGCATATACAGTACACAAACCTGGTTATTAGAGATTTTTTGGCAGCATTTGGTCAAAATATTGTAAGCCAGCACCATCGTTGAAAAGGGCCACGCATGCTCAGGCCCTTTCTGAGCATGCTGTTTTGTTGTTTTTTACTTTTGAATTTACAAGCCGGGAAGAGGTTGCTCCGGAAGGTAACCCACCCTGACCCCCCTGCTAGGTCCCCCGCTCTCCCGTAAGCACCCCACTCCTGGTTCCCCCATGTCATCTCCCCGGTCTCGGACACTCGCGAGTATTCTCCAAGCGGTGGTCTAAGCACTCAGGACTGCTCCTCGGACTCTCGGAGAATACTCACCATTTTGTTTACTCAGAACCACACTAGCTGTAATACAAATCCTCCAGGCTTGCGGTGCCAAGCAGCGGTGCCCCCATCCCCCGCCTACAGTGCAAGCTCTCCTTCACAGGGGAGCAGCAAGAAACAGGAGCACTGTGCGTTGCATTGCAAGCTTGGAATCTGCTGTGGGGCTTGCCATGCCGGCCCGTGTAGCACTTCTGGGTGAAAATAAATGAGACGATAGCTCACATTTAGCACCCACCGGGTGGGTGTTTGCCTGCCCATCTATTAGATGTTCACCAGATGTTAGCCTGCACCCCCCACTCACGGCATTGTCCAAGGACATTGCAGGCTCACCATCTGGGCCGGTGTATGTTAATGCGCATGCATGTTACCATGTCCAATTAGCTTGTACGCAGCCTCACCCGTATCCAGGTCTGCCAGCACCATAGAATTGCGGCTAGTGTGGCTGCTAGAAGAATTGCGGCTAGTGTGGCTGCTAGAAGAGAGAGAGTGATTGCGCTCGCTCAGCTGAGAGAGGAAAGAGCAAGGCAGGGAGTGCAGAAAGGACTTTCTCCAGAGGATCTGCGCCCTCACTTCTCTCTCCGTTTGGGAAAGGAACTGAGGGGAGGGGGTGAGGCTCCTCCAGAGGATCCACTTTCCCAGAGAGAGGAATCCTTCCGGCAGCCCAACCCTCTCCTCTTGCAGCCGTCTCGGTTGGGAGACCATGTGAGCGCTGCTTCTGATGCAAAGTGGGAGGTGGGGAGGGGGGTCATGGCCAGGAAAGACTTCTCTGGTTGCGACCCCTCTCCCTTTCCATCAGAGCCAGGGCTGGGGAGAGGAAAGCGCTCATGTGCTGCCACCAGCACATGAAATGCATGAAGGGGCCTTTCTGTTTATTTTATTAATTTATATTAAAATGTATTTGCCGCCCCTTCCTGCCTCAGGCCTCTCGGGGCGGCTCGCAGCGTATTAAAAACATTTTAAAACCTGAAAATAAACAATAATGATTTAATTAAGAAACGATATATTATTAACTCTACCTGCTAAAACGTGAGTGGGGGCTGCATGGGCCAAATACGGACTGCAGCGGGCTGATGGCTCGTTTATAAACACTCTCGGATTCCCTGCTGTTCAGGTGAGTAGCAGGTAGAGGGGAAACAGCTCCATCGCACTGCCGGTCTGGAGAGTAGAGGCTACGATATTTTAATCACACACTGCCAAGAAATCATTTCATTTTACTCAAAGGGGCTGATATTTCTATCAGGGAGGGTAACGTCATGCTCGACTGCCCCCTAGACTTAACTCTGCTTAAGCTGAATTTCTGATAAGCTGAACTGAGGTCCCACAAAATTTGACTTAAAATGTCTCCGCTGTGACAGCTCACTTGTTGGCTGGGCTCGCCAGATGTTCCATCACCAGGCAGCTCACGTTTGCAACGTGCAGCGCCTGGCACCCAAAAGTGCATGTGCAGGGAAACTTGTATCAGATTGTTGGTAGGCGCAGAAAACCCCAAGTCTGGCTCTTGTTAGTCCTTGTCTGATAAATACCTCTTCTAAAAGAACTAAGGCCTTCAAGTCTGAATCAACAGCAGTTAACGCCGGAGGGAGAATGCAGCTCCCCTTTGGGCCGCACCTCAAGAGCTGAGCTCCTAAGATTCAACCCTCTTTTGTCTGGGAAGAAGCTCAAGGGGACGGTACGAGGCAGAAATTGGAGAGGCTGAAAGAGGAGTGACATTTAATATGGTTCCTAGGGCTGAGAGGAGGAGGAAGAGGCGGTGGCAGGCAGTATTACAAGGCAAGTACTGTAGTTTGAAGGCAATCCTTTGGAAGCAAGTTGAATGCCCTCCTGCCCCCATCTCCCAACTTGGTAGGGGATGTTCCTGAGATGCTTAGGATGAAGGCTGAACAACTCATGGAAGTGTCAAGAGGCTGAATTTAGAAGCGGGGGAAGTCTCCATAGTTTCAGATGCTGCTACTCTTAATCTGGGGTGAGGCATCTGTCTCTCTGCTGCTCTATGGAGAGTGGCAGCGAACTGCAGAAAAAGAGACAGTGAATCTTCACTGAGCACAAAACCACAGAATCGTAGGATTGGGGTCATGCAGATGGGAGGAGCTATATGGCAGCTAGCTATTGGCTGAAACATCCCAGCCCGGCCTAGCTTTGTCTCTCTGCTGGTTCTCTCTGTTCTGCTGAACCAGAGCTATCAATGCTGAGGACATGCCTGGAAGCTCTTTAAGCCTCAGTCCCTTTCTTCACTTCAAAAAGCTAGAAAGAGTGGAGTGGAGCCTTATGGTCATGCTTCCCAGATGGACGTGATGCCATTCGGAATGGTAGATCCAGGGGGGAAATTCTGAGAAGAGGACACAAGTCATGGGCATAGAACCCAGGTCTTGGCTGGTCAAGTGAGCCCCAAGGCTGCTAGAATGGGCAGCTTGCATAGACACAGCGGACTTTCAGTAGAAACTTTCAGTGATGAAACAGTTACATGAGGCATGAGCTTGTAAACATCGAATCCCAACTCTGCAAGCTGCCCCCATCCACATTCCCCTTTCCCAAGACACTTGGGGAACAGTTTCTCTTCTAGGAGGAAATGGGAATTCCCACGCTAGTGCGGGAGTCAGGCGGGGACTTCCTTTCATCAAGCTGCGTTTGTGTTGGAGACATGGTCCTGCCACCTGTCCTGGAAAACATCTGTGCAAAAGGCATTTCTCCTCCCAGGGTCAGTACTGAAACCCCTGGTTTGTCTCTGGAGACAAGGCGTGGGGAACCTCCAGCTTACGGGCCAATTCTAACCTGCATCTGTTTTTTATTTGGGCCCCTTTTTCCAATTCCAAGATCTGGCTCATGGATCCAGTCCCCAATCTTAAGCACGGAAAGACTGAGCTCAGGGGAAGAGAGTCGAGATGAGGGCATGGACACAAGGACAGGGGCAGATCCACGGCACAGATTCATGGTCTGGAGCCTCCCCTTCCTTCTCCCATTCTAAGCCCCCGTCCCCTTATTCACCTTCACCCCAACTCCTATGCAACCAGCAGAGCTTATGCTAATTTTCAAAGTGGCCTCGTGGGAGGGAAAATATTCCGCACCCGCCATCATAGACATTCATGCCAGAACGCCAAGTAGGTAAGCCTAGTAGCCTAGTAACCAAAACGTCAGCCTAGTAGGTAAAATCCTGCTAACCAGATACGAAGAGCTATTTCCTTCAAAACCTGTCCCTTACTGTACTCCTGTAAGTGTCAGAGTAAACAACCCAAACGCAGCTACTCCATGGAGGAAGGGAGAATTTTAGATGAACTTTTCTTTTTTTAAAAAGCAAGCAAGTAAGCAAGAAAGAAAAGTTAATCTAATTTAAAAAAAAAACAACACCAAAAACCCCCACCAGAATTAGCATCTCAGTAGTAGACTATGCCCCAATATCAGCCAAACCTTCTTCAATTCCACCCCCAACATTTATTTCTATAATAGGGGAGAATTAGAGGTGAAACGAGTACCTGCCAAAACGGGTATACCTTTGGAATTTCTGGTACTCGAATCGACTCAAAAATACTGGATACTGATTGGTACCCATTGTTGACCTGATTCGAGTATCCAGTGTCCTGGAATGTTGACTTCCTGACCCGGAATGTTGACTTCTGGTTCTGATTTTTTTGATTTTCTGTCCTGATTTACCAATTTGTAACAGGGAAAAGAAACTGAAAAACTGGTAACAGAAATTACCAATTTTTTAACTCGGGTAGCCCGTCGAGAACCCAAAGCGGCACTCGAAAACGTGGGTATTACCCGCGGGTAGCAAATGAGCCTTACACCGTCTGAACGTAAGCTCAAAAAATGAAATCTCAGGGCTGTCTGAAACGTGGCAGCATGGCGTAGTGGACAGAGCACAGAGTCAGAGGATAGGATGCCTTCCTGCCACTGCCACTAAATCCCCTGAGGTGCTGGACACAGATCTCTGCCTCAGTTTCTCCAATTATAAAATGATGCTCGCTAACAACCCCCACCTTGCACTGGTGTCTCTGCCAACTGACAAATCTGGGTGAAAGAACCTTGACCACAGAAGGTACAATGTGAGGGATGGATCCAGCAAGAACAGATCCTGCAGCTATACGGTGCCCCCCTGTGTACTGAGCAAGGGGACTACATGAAGTTCAGGAATAAATTTGAAATGGTAACATGATCGTGAGAAGCACGGAGGTAAAATACAAGCCCAAAGAGCCTCAACCATGGAGCGCTCCAGTGTAGGGAAGGCCCATGACAGTTCGGGATGCAGCCCCCCAACGTAGGGGTCCCACAAGTGAACATGAAATAGCAACATATGGTAACATGTGGGGCCCGGTCCCTGAAAGAAGGATGTTACTAAATCCTAGAATTAGGGTCATCAAGTGCAACTAATTCTTGATGTTCACATATGTTTAAATGAAGATCAACAATTAATTATGACCACGTTTTCTTTCTTCCAATGGGGGAGGCAGTGTGTGTCCCTCCAACACTCCTAGGTTACAACACCCCCCGCCCCCCATTTTGTACTGGGCCCCAACTTCCCTGGTTCCATCACTCTGGGTGTTAACAAAGAAGTTGGCGGCCGCCTTAGGCCTGCTGTGGCCTACTTTGACCTGTGGGCCACTGTCATGTTTGTCGTAGCCCGTCCAGGTGTTTGCCCCAGAGTTCTCACAGTCTGGGCTGTGATTCCAGAGACCTCCAGGGTCACAGCCCAGGCTGCCGTCTGCCTGATCGGGCCCGAGCGCGCTATAACTTTATAGCCCGTCGTGGCCCTGCCTTGGCTGCCTCTCATGGTAGGGGTTGGGGCGCTCGGCGCAGCGTGGTGCTGTGTGGCTCTCCCCGGCCCACATGAACATTTGTTCCACGGCTGGACCTGATCCTGAACAGGTTACCAGCAGCTTCCCCGACTGGATCGAGTTGTGACGGTGGCCGTCCGCCATTGCTTGTGGTAACATCCTATCTAATGCCACTCTTGGGCCATTGCTATTTCACATCTGTCCTTGATTAGAAAAGGTTCTGCCCATGACTCCTCACTTTCCAGCCCCTGCGTGGATTTAACTGCGTCTGCATCTCAATGAACCTCCCTTTGGAAATGGAACCTGCCTGTCCTTACGTCTTGTCCAGGGATGCGACGACGGGCTCAAGGAGTCGAAGCCCGGCAAAGTGAACCGGTCGAAACGAAGGGGCGCTGCCATTTGGGGGGTCAGATTTCTACCCGCAGATGGAATGCTTTCATCTGCGAAACCCAACGGGCGGATGTGAAAACAAGGGACCGAAGTGTCTATTTGGATATGCACCCAAGCAGAGGTCATTTTCAGCTGAAATGTGTGTGTGTGTGCGCTGAAATGTGGGGAGGGGGGCTGGATCCCCTTATACTACCTAAGAGACAAACCCCTGTCTCAAGGAGAATTCCCAGTGGAGGGGCGTGGGGGGAGGACAGCTTCCCACTCTTCAGCACTGTGCAACCAACTGGGCTGATGGGAGCACATAATTTCCCCTGCCCCCCTCTTTTTTCTGGCTCCCCCCCACCGTCCCCAGCTTCCCAAGGCTGACCCAGATGGGGTGAGGGAAGCACGGGCAATGCAGCTTCCTCTGTCCTCAACAGCAGCAGTGCACAATTTAGTGGGCGATGGGGCTAGTTCTTTTCTCTGCACCCCTACATTTGTGGGGGACGCATCCCCCGACTCCCCCTTTAATTCTTCCCATGCACCCAAGGGCTCTGCCTGTCCCACCCACTGCCCCCCTTGGGATTAGCTTCCTCCATTCTGATTACCAGTGCTGAGCCTTACCCGCCCGTCCCAATGCTCTTTTCTTTGACATCAGGCCTGTAAGGAATATTCACATATTTTTGCCACCGCTGTTCAATGTCACCTGACTCTGTTAGGGTTAGCGATGGGGGCAGGGTTTGAACTGGGCAGCTACACAAGAAAGACAGATCATAAGAGCGCTATCGCAGCCCTGGCGCAAGACAGCCTGGCGCCGCCCTGGCGGCAGAATAGATGTCGTAAATGACAATATTTGAGCGAGATCCCCTGGAAGGAGCGCCTCCCCCAAGTTCATCTCACGGAACGCTCCTCCTGTAAAGAGTCACTAGATCCTTCTGCTTTTCTCTGTGCTTCTCCGTCGGCTCCTTGCCCAGTTCTCCTAAATCTTTGATTTCCTGTAAGACCTGCGTCGCTTGCCGGAGCTGCTCGACTGCCTCGTTGAGCAAAGATTCGGCGTTGAGCAGGGGTCCGTTCCCGTCCGGCGCCCGTTCCGAGTCCCCGTGCAAAACCTGCTGCAGCAGCTTCTCGGTTTTTTCCTGTTCGCAAGCCAATTTTTTCTCCATTTGGGCCAGGTGAGGCCCCCTCTGCACACCCTGCCCCAGAGGCGCTTTCTCGTTGGGCCCAGATAACAAGTCTCCTAGAGAGGCGCAGCGCGGTGGGAGGGAGGCAGCGTCTCCCGCAGACTGCAATAAAACTGTGCTTCCTGGTCTTGCTCATTTGTCCAATGAAGTCTTCTGTAACATTAGCACCGTCTCCTGGGGGCCTCCCTCATTTCCTTCTGCAGAGTCTGCTTCCCTGGCAACAGGATCTATCGCTTCGCCCTCTTGAACGCCGTTTACTGGAAGTTTGGCCTCATCAGGCTGGGGGACTCCAAACCCTTTGGCCTCTGAGCCTCCCTGGCTGGAATTCATACTCGCCATCAGTTTCTCCGATAAAACTTTAGGAGGAGGAGCTGGTGGCTTCATGGCTTCCTTTGCCACTGCCTCCACGAGGTTTTCTTTGCTGTCGACAGTGGCCAACGGTTTCAAACCATCTGGGCTTTCGAATTCGGGGGCTGATTCGTCCCAACCCACTTTCATCTTGTCTGATAAGATTTTAGGGGGCGGCACTGGAGGTTTTGGGGCACTCTTGGTAACCTCCATCTGGGTCTCTGGATTGTCCCCACTTGGCAGTTTGGATTCCTCAGGATCCTCAACTTTGCCGACAGCTTTCTCATCCTCCTGGGAGCTCAGGTTGTCTTTAGAGGGTGCCCTTTCCTTCAGTTTCTTCACTGGAGGCATGGGAGGCGACGGAGACTTCTTGTGGTTTTCTTCCTCGGTGCCTTGATCCTCACTCTGCTTGTCCGGCACGAGAGCAGGTTTTGTAGGGGGCATGGGTGGCTTTGGAGTCTCCTTGGGATCCTCAACTTTGCCGACAGCTTTCTCATCCTCCTGGGAGCTCAGGTTGTCTTTAGAGGGTGACCTTTCCTTCAGTTTCTTCACCGGAGGCATGGGAGGCGACGGAGACTTCTTGTGGTTTTCTTCCTCGGTGCCTTGATCCTCACTCTGCTTGTCCGGCACGAGAGCAGGTTTTGTAGGGGGCATGGGTGGCTTTGGAGTCTCCTTGGGAGGAGACATGGTCGCATTCTCGCTGATATCCGAGGTGAAGCTTGGAGGGCCATTGTCCACTGCATCCAAATCTAACCTCAGCATCCCATCTGACGTCACCTTGGCAACCTAAAAACAGAGAGATTTCTTAACATACGCCCCGTTATCAGTCCCCTGCACCATCCAACCCTCAAAACTGGTCTTGAGGAACCCTTGGAAACAAAGGAATAATTATTGTGGAGCTACAGCAGGGGCGGGGAACCTCTTTCAGTTCCTGGATCTGGTCTGTAGATACAATCCCTCCCCATAAGCCTTGAAAGAGTGCGCTCAGGGGAAGGCAGCGGAGATGAGGGCAGGCTGCACTCAAGGATATGGATCCATGGCTCAGATCAGGGGTGGAGAAACCTTTCCATCCTTGGGGCCACTTTGAAAACGAACAGAAGCTCCGAGGGCCGCATACAAGTTGGGGTAGGGGGTGCACGCAAGAAAAGGAGGGCCTATCCTTGTGCACGTGCCCTCATCTCAACTCCCTCCCCCAGAGCTCAGTTTTTCAGTGGCTGGAGGCGGGAACTGGATCCAGGGGCCAGATCCAGGCACCGGAAAGGAGCCATATAAAAACTTGCCAAAGGCTGCATTTGGCCCCTGGGCCTGAGGTTCCCTATGCCTGCCTGGCACAGACCCATGATCTGGATGGAACGTCTCTCTTCCCCTTCCTACTAAGCACAACTGCCCACAATTCCTATCCCACCTGCCGATCTTGTACTTGCTTTCAAAATGGCCTACGGGAAAGAAAAGATTCCCCACCCCAGACCAAGAGTGACTTGGCAGACTGTGACGCCGGTGGGGAGGGTTGACCTGTGGCTACGATGGCGTGGGGTCAAACCCTTTCCCCTCTGCCCGGCCCAAAGCCATCTGAAGCACCTTCCAAGCGTCACCAGAATCCTGCTGTCTCGCGGAGAGGAAAGCAAGGTCAAATCTAAAGAGCTTAGCGGGACTCAAAAGCCTGTCCCTGATCCTCTCCCAACTCTCGCTTCTTCCTCAAATGAACACATGGTGCAACACTCAATGAACATGCGCTGCAGAGCGAGCAAGTTTGCTGCAAAGCTCTTTCCTCCTCATTGGCGGAGTGACAGCCAGGAGATCACCAAAGCCAGTGACCACAAGGGAGAAAGAGGCCAAGAACTGGTCTCCAACACAGCGTTTACGTCTGCCTTTAAGGGGGAGGGAAAAGCAGTTTCACAATGAACCTGTCAAAAAGCCCCTGTTCCTCTTAAGTTGCACACAATGAGCTGTGTGCAGGGGCATAGCCAGGTTGGAACAGGCCCTGGGACAGAACATGGAATGCCCCATGCCCCACACACAGGGGCGGAGCTATCATCGATGCAGGAATTTCCACAGCACATGGGCCCCTCCCGGCTCACGGACCCCGATGCAACTGCACTACCTGGGTCCCCCACAGCTTCCTCTAGGTGGGGAGAGAGCAAGGCAGCTTTTCAGTTGAGACTCTGCAGCGCCTCGCCACGCAGGTATTGGAAAGATGGTAACACAGGAGCTACGGCCAAGACAGGGGCGGAGCTAGGTTGCAACGGGCCCAGGTAGAAGAAATGGACTTGTCCTCCCCCCGTCTCCATCCTCTCCTGTTTCCCACTCCCTTCCCTCCCCACACAGTGTCCCCCCCACCAGCCTCCCTGCTCCCACACTGACTCCCAGCCAGTGCACAGACACACACACACCCGACCGCCTGTCCCCTCCCCACATCCTTATGATGTGGCTTATGAAAAATACATGTTGCAGGGCTACTCCCCCCCTCCCTCCATACATGAGCCCCGGGATCCCTCCTGCCCCCTTGTGGCAGAGGTGCGCGGCAGTGTTGCCAAGCCAAGCCTTCCATTTAAACCAGGCGGCTTGGTCTTATTTATTGTTATTGTTGTTTACCCGTAAGCCGCCTGCAGTTGTCGTTTGGCGAGAGGGGTGCAGGATATAAATAAAATAAAATAAAATAAAATAAATAAATAAATAAATAAAAATTAAAAACCCACAACATGTTGCAGGGCTATGTGTATTTTTTCATAAGCCTCCTGATTGAAAGGGAAGGGTTGGCATGGCAACAGTGCATGGAGGGCATGACGGAAGTGCTCCTTTCGCTACGGGAGTCCGGAGCATTGCTCAAGGCAGCAGGGCTGGGTGGGAGCAGGGAGGATGTTTAGGGGCAGGCGGTCGGGGGGATCTGTGCACTGGGCTGGGAGTCAGTGTGGGGCCAGGGAGGCCTGGTGGGGGCGGGGGGGGCTGTGTGGGGAGGGAAATGGGAGAGGACGGTGGGGGAAGGGGGATGCAAGTCCATTACAATCTTGCGCCGCCCCTGTCTTGGCCGTAGCTTCTGCGTTACAAAAATCTGCCTGAGGAGGCACTGGAGAGCCTCCCTGCCCTCTTCCCACGGAGAGGAAGCTTTGGGGGAAGCAACTCCTGGGGGTGGGGGGTAGAAATCCCAAGAGAAGGTTTGCACCTCTGAGATCTGGGTGGATCTCTAGCTTCCGTGTTGTTATCCCTGTGTATTTCTCCCAGGTAATAATCCCCAGGTTGCAGGATTTCTGTGCACTTCAAGTCCTGCAGTTTCCTCCCCATCCCTTGTTACCAAGATCGCATAGCAGCCACGCAGAAGGTGCAAACGGGGCGGTTTGTGATGTTGCCAGTGTTGGAAATACATTCCTTTGGTTGCATCCCCCCTAAGCACCTCATCCTGTTTGTTTGCTAGAAACAGCAGGAGTAGACAGACAGATCAGGGAACCCTTCCCCCATCCTATCTGTCCTACTCCTGTCAGGACCTGATTGGTCAATCTCCTCCCCCAGGAGATTTCTCATCTCTTTGTGTCTCAGAGAGCTTCCTTCCTCCCTCTTGAACACACCTAGTCTTAGGACTTAGCATAGATGTAGGCCTTTCCTATCCTACATGTATTTCCTAATAAAGCTACTTAAGCTTAATTATGCTTCCTGCCTGCTTATTGATGATTAGCTACTCACACTCCTCTGTAAACTCTGCCTTGGGCAAATGGATGCAGTGATCTCACAGTCCTTGCATTTCCAACAGCCAGAAAGCCTGTTAATCCCCCTTCTAAAATATCAATATGTCGTCAGGGTAGAAATTCTCCCAGGAATCACAAGACTAACAGTAACAAGCCCCACCTTTTGTAAGAGAGTCGTAGCTTTGCAGGGCTTGACACAAAAACGCTCCGGAGACCGCTCCATAGAAGTGTCTTAGAAGGCTCTCCCCCCGGCTCACCCCACCCTGTCTCTAGCCCAGCTGGAGTAACGGGAAAGCAAGTGGGACTGTGTCCTTCTGGTCCTGGACCTCTTGCTTGATTCCCTGAAGCTCGGGCTCATCTCATTGGGGCCGGGAGCATCTCAGCATTTTCCCTGCTGGTTCTGAGGTGTGCACACATGGGGCTGTTTTCAGACGTGACGCTGGGCACGGACTAATTAGTTTTAGCACAGATTAATCAGTGCCCGACATGACGTTTAAAAGGGACCCCCGGGTCGTAGCGGTGCTTAGTCTGGGCTGTTCCTGAGGATCATCCCCAATGAACAGCCCAGCCTAAGCGCTGCCACAGCCCACGCTACAGACACTGGACTGGGGGAAAGTCGGCCGTCGTGTCTGACGGCCCGCTGACACTTACCCAGGTCTGCAGTGCTTCTGGGCAACCATGGTAGCTTCATAGGCTGCCGTGGCTGCCCGTCAGGGAGGGGGCGGGTTGCTGAAAGCTTCCTGCCCACTCCCTGGCCTGGCTGCTGTCACATTGGTTCGGCGGCCAGGCCAAATCCTGCCCTGAGTGACGGCTCTTACACCAGGCAGGATGAAAGTGTGGCAGCGCTCATTGCCGTGACGTATAAAAACACCCACATTCTCTCTCCTCTCTCAGTATTTTGGATCTGTTTACTGGGCCGTCCCAAGCAACATGAAAGGACCTTGCAAGCCGTGGGCTGGGGTCCACTGCCTTCTACCTAGCGCCTTGCAGAGAAATGCCGCATTGGGGTCTATTCCCATGGATGGCTGCGTAAGACATTTCATAGATGGAGACTGGACGCAGGTGATTTCGCTGGGCCGCAGCTTGCAATGAGAGCTAAAAACGAAAAGACATTTATGTTTTCGGGAATATTATTTGTCTTTTCGGCCAGCCCTCTGAATAGTCCGGAGAATGATTCACTCTGTAAGCAATTTTTTGTGCCGCCAGATATTTAGTTATTTTGACTTGGCTCTTGGGTTTGGGTTTCTTGGGTTCGGAACTCTCATTGCGGCCGCGAACCCGTCGTGCCAAATCAAAAGATCGAAGATCCTAGACTGTAAGCCTCTCAGGGCAGGGAAATGGTCATTCTGTCCAGGCACATGGCTAGAGAAATAATGAAATAATGAACTAGTAAGAACCAACCACCCCCACCCCAAATAATCAAATAAACAGTGGGTTCTGAATTGTGATAAGTGTCCCCCTTTGCTAGACCCGATTCAAAGCGGGTGAACTCATCGGATACGATATTTGCAGCAGCGATTGGTTTCAGCTCTCCATGCAACGCAGCAAGGCGTCCTTACCTCCTTCAGGTGCGTCCTCGTTGGTGGGCGGCGCACTTGGGCCACCTTCACTCTGCCCCGAGTCACATGATCCAGAGAGAGGCTCTCGTCAACTTTCACCTATTCAACAAGAAATAGCCGAGATGTAGGCGTGTATGACAAGAAAAATCTCTTTAAAAGCAGAGGTGGGGAATCTTTACCATTATGGGGCGTACTTTGAAACTTACTACAAGCTCCCAGGGCTGCACAAAAGTTGGGGAGGAAGAGGCGGGGCCAGGCTATGGGTTTGCCCCCCCTCTCCTTGTCTGAATGCCCTCATCTCTGCTCCCTTCCCCTGGGCTCAGTCATTCAGTGCTTGGGAGGGTAGGAACTAGATCCAGGGGCCAGATCCAGGAACTGGAAAGGGGGCAAATAAAAATCAAATTTGCCCCCCCCCCCAGGTCTGCGGATCCCTACCTTTTATTTAAAGGCATTTTCGTCGTTCTTTCGCCGTACGTTTTTATCCCAGAGGACTTTTTAAAATGTCCTGAAACTAGGTCCGCAATTCCCGTTTTTCAGTCAAAGCAATTTTCTAACTACCCTGGTTTCCATTCTATGCCTTTATTATTCAACCACTTTTAGTTGAAAAACCCCTTCCGCCTAACTGTCAAGCCCCTCCGTGGCGGGCCGACTGGAAGTAGCCCCGATAGGGGATCTTCCCCGGGCCCTGAGTCAGCCGCTGCGGTGCCCCCCACAGCAGCGCAGGACACCCCCCCACCTGCGCAGGACGTGCCATCGGCCCAATCACGGGCCGCGCAGACAGATGCAGGGCCCCCCGGCACAGCAGACATGGCCACGCCCCCTGTGCGCCACTCTGCACGTTTGCGGGAGCGCGCAGGGGGCGGGGCTTCAGATATAAACCCCAGCGCCGGCGATCACTCGGTTCCCTGTGCACTTGCCCCCCACAACCTCCCATCCCCCTTCCTGGTGTGGGCATTGTGTGTTGGGAGACAGAGTGAGGCCCAGACTCCCTCCAAACGCTTGGCGTCCTATGATGATAGGGACCTGGGCTCTTTTAGGCCTATAGGTCCACTTACTATCCTGATGGGCACTTTTCCCCCGAGAAATCATCCCAGCCTCTGGTGTCTGGGTAGAGAACGTGAGTGGAGCCCTTGCTGCCCTGCAGGTCCCCTTAGCCCCACACCCCCCGGTGACACTAACACTGACAATATATTTTAAAATTGCGCCCCCACCCCAACCCTGTGGGGGATTGAATTGGGGAACCTCCAGAGCTAAGACCATGAGCCTCTACAGGTTGCGCTCGGGAGGAAGGTTTTGTGGGCAATGGCTGGAACATCCTAGGTAGCCGTAGCTTCCACACTAGTTGTGGGACTTTCCTGCTCAAGACAAGAGTTCCTTTGTAAGCAGGAAAATCCTGCGGCTCCGTCACTCTTGCCCCTTCAGCATCTACCCAGACATGCCGCAGGGAAAGCAAAAGGCAGCAGAAGCTGCTTTGTTGTTCTGGAGTAAGTGGTTTGCCAATCGCAGTCTTTATAGATACAGGCCACTCTCCAGCGATGGTAGCAAGGAGCGTGAAAGACCGCCTCATTGCAGCCCTTGCAATTGGCCAGGAGCGCCCTCTTGTGGGCGCCGCTGTCCAATCTGGTCCACACAACGAGGGCCCGCAGAGAGGGCGTTCTCCGTTTGCCGCACCCGTACTCTGGCGGCAAACTGGCCAGAGCCGGGCTCCCTTCCCCAGGAGCCGGGATGCCAGAGTCCAAGCTTGAGTGTATTCCGGAGGCAGTGTCCAACGTTTTTTTGTTTGGCAGAGCTTTTGGCGGGTGGGGATAGAGGTTGGGGGGGGGAGGGGTTTGGGGGGAGGGGAGGGATTTTAAAATATATATTATTTTATATTTTTATTATTTTGTGTTTTGTTTTTGTAAACTGCTCTGAGCCTCTGGGGAAGGGTGGGATATAAATGTTAATTAAAAAACAAACAAATAAATGCCAGGCTCCAGTTCATGTCCCAAGGTCTCCCTCCCAAGGGGGCTCCTGGTAAATTTCAGCCTCCCCCCGCCCACAAAAGAGTTGGTGCTGCCCTGACTCCCAGCAAGCTGAGCTAGAGAGCAGCGATGCCACCAGAGAGGAAGTGTTCAGAGTGGGTGAGGGCAGGGCTAGCACGCCACCCCAACCCACTCTGAAAACTTGCCTGGCAGGGCCTGAGGGCAGCTAGGAAATTTTCAGAGTGGGTGGGGGCAGAGTGTTGACCTTGGAAAATTTCCTAGCAGTGCTCAGGCCGTTGGCAGAGGGCTCACCCTAGAGTCCAGGCTCAACCAAGCCCCCTTGCCAATCTCTGTTCTCCACAGCAAGTTTCTAGGAATTAATGTTTTTCCTTTATAAAAACTTCTCCCCGTGTGTCGAGCAGAACAGGGTACCTGATTTGGTACCCAAAGGTAAGACCTGCATTTTCAGGCACTATTTCAGGTATCCAAATCGATACGCGAATACCATCTGAGCACTCAAAAAACCAAAAGTTCGGTTACTAGTTTTTCAAGTACCGGAAATTACCTGAAACCCCGAAATCATACCTGAAGAAATTCCCAAAATTTGGGACACAAACAGTCTTTTGGTATACCAGTTGTCGGGCATTTCAGTATTTGGGTATTTCAGCGAAAACCGGTTTGGACACTGAAAAGTCCCTGAAATTTTCAGTTCGATTTGAGTACCGGAAATCCGACGTCTAGCCCCATTTTTGCGGGAACTCGTTTCAGCGCTACGCGTATGGCTACGAAAGCGAACTCAGCTGTAATCTGGGGTAGAGCGGCCATGGTCAAAAACATGCTACGGGGAGCTGGGGACACTAGACCGTCTCCAGAGTCACAAAAGGTCTAGTGTCCCCAGCTCCCCGTAGCATGTTTTTGACCATGGCCGCTCTTCTACTGGCTTATCATCCTGTAGAAAAACTGCAGAAAAGTTTTTCCATCCTAAAACATTCCATGGGATGAAACTTATTGGGCCCCTCTTCCCACTGAAACAAGCTGATTTAATTACGCTCAACTCAACTTGTGAAAAATACGAGGTTGTTTGTCTCATGGGATAATTTTTTACCCCGGTCTTTTGGCACCTAAATTGCTTGAATGTGTCAACTCACATCAGTCCTCTTGAGGTACATTTCGACCCCACGCTGGGGTATAAATTACCACACAGCAAAATGAATTGGGGTATATTTCTACCCCAGGGCCTTTTTGGTCACATCTAAAAAATGGTTAATGGTAACCAACTGTCCTTTGGGGGTATTGTGTACCTATGTGCAGGTGACAATGTCCTAAAAGGGCAAATTTCGAGAGCCACTGCCTTACTGCAAGAGATGTGCACCTGGGGTAGGATCTACCCCAAGGGTTAAGTTGAAGGTGGAAGTGACATCTGTTGTGACAAAACTTGCAAACAAACAGAAACGAATCCAAGGAAAGCATCACCAAACGTTTCCTGACTAGCTTTGATGGTCCTGTCAGTAACATGCTCATTTAAGTGCAGGGGGGTCTCAAAGTGGCAAAGCAGGATCCTCCGGGGGTGGAGGGAGGCAAGGAAAGTGTTTGGGGAGGGGTGTGTGTGCAAGAGCGACTCCAGCTGTCGAACACCTAACTCCACACTCTTTGAGGAGGGGGAATCTCCAAAATGATGGGGTGCGACGGGGGAGCGAGTCAAAGAACGGGGGGTGGGAAGGAAAGGGGAAGCAATAGGTGGGTAGAAAGGGGGAAAGAGAGAAAGGGAGCAAGGGCTGGGGGTGGGGGGGCTCAATTATGACAGATAAATGGAAGGGGGTGGTCAAAAATGTTGGCGAATCAATGTTCTCGACTGTGCATGGCTGGAGACTAGCCAGCCAAACTAACGTTACTCCAGCCTGGCCGGAATCGTCCAACCTTCTCAAACTGGCCAGTCCCTCAGCAGTTTCAGGCACCCCACAGAGCAGGACAAAGGGGCTTTGTTTTCCTCAATCCAGACTAGTTTCCTGAAGGTTTTGCCTGACATTGGCCAAGGAGAGCCCCAAACGGGAGCTGCAACAGGGCCGTTGTCATCGGAGCGCTGGGAGCTCGTTAATAATTCTGACCTGGCTGTGAACTATGGCAGCAGCGCTTAGGAAACAGGCCTCCCCTCGGACAGCTTTAATGACTCCCGGAAGCTGAAGTATGAGCAGTGACCTGGATTAATTAGTCAACCCCCTAGCATTCTTCAATCAGATTGAAAAACACGCTGGCTAAAGAAGGGACCAGGGGATAGAGCCTACTTCCCTTTGCTTTGCTGTTTCCCGCGCTGCCAACTCTTAACAGGGAAGAAAGCACCCTAGGGTAGGAAGCTGGATTCTAGAAGGTCGTGGCAAACTGGAATAATTTAGAGGAGCTCCAAGGCTGCTCTAAACAATGCGGGGGACGGGGAGGGGAGAGCCATCATAGGACTGGCCCCAATGTCATCTTGGCAACTATTTCCTGGAGTGGAACTCTCCTCGTTCCAAATTTGGCGCACAGGGACAGCGCTCTCTTTAATTTTAGCCCCTCCCGTAGCAGCCATTTTGCTGCCTTCCTGCTTCTTATAGGATTATGAATTTCCCAACAGCTAGATAAGTGGATGGATGTGCCACTACTTTGGGGTGCGCTGGGTAAGGGGGGGGGGGGAACAAGGTAGAAGACCTGTTCCCCCTGCCCGACTTTGGACGGTTGTTACTCTGCTCGCATTTGGTGTTTGCAACTGAAAGGTTGATCCTGGGTCTCTGAAGCCAGCTGTACCTCAACACGGCAGTGACAGGGGTTATGGAAATGCATTGGCTCTCGTTTGTGACCTCACTGTGGAGCTCAGACATTCCCATGTTCTCTTGTGTGGAACAACTAACAGGCCCGAGCTGTCAGTGTAGCCGGGGTGTTATAGCGTCAGCAAAATAGTGCAGGTGCACAGAGTTGCAAAGGACCGTGCCACTAGTCGGCGCTAAGGGTGTAGGTGCTAACCAGGCCAGAGGACAGCGCCTACAGCCAATCAGACCCAGAAAGCCCAAGGGAGGCTGGGAATAAAAAGACAAACCCTTAGCCTGAGGGGGAGGCTGTAGAGCAGGCGTGGGGAACCTCAGGCCCAGGGGCCAAATGGCCCTCGGCAAGATCCTGGAAAGGGGCCAGATAAAAACTAACTGTGGGTCTCATTTGGCCCCCCAGGCCAGAGGTTCTCCATCCCTGCTCTTGGGGAAACCTCCATTTCTCCAGGTTAGAGAGGGCTGCCCAAGCACTGAACGTTAGCGGCCGCGCAGCTTTCAGCCCCTTCCTTTTACCTCATCAAGGATTTTGTTTTTGCCTCTGTTGATTCCTTCATTAAGGGCTTTCATCCACTCTTCCTTTTCTTCCCCACTGGGAGCCTGGA
Organism: Sphenodon punctatus; assembly: GCA_003113815.1. Taxonomy (NCBI): domain Eukaryota; kingdom Metazoa; phylum Chordata; class Lepidosauria; order Sphenodontia; family Sphenodontidae; genus Sphenodon; species Sphenodon punctatus. Next base: position 1,420,763 of record QEPC01012846.1, read on the forward strand.
ATTTGATATTGTGGACCTGAAAGAGAAGAGAGAGAGTCGCACTGGAGAGCTGTTTGCCCAGGAAGACAACGTGGATTCCCTGCAACCTTATACGTCCCTTTGGGGTTTGCAAACTCATCCCCCAGCTCTGCCTTGTGTAGAAACGCCCCTGTGCCTGGGCCGTGCTTCCTGGCTTAAGCTGCCAATTAGTTATGCCAGAGGGTTTGCAAAACTAAAACCGTGGCAACCACTAGCAGTTACATTCATCCAAAGAGGAAAAGCGTCTTCCTTCCAAAAGTGTTTTGGGACATTAGCTCCGTGTCTGGGGGGCTGGACAGGCTGCCTGCTTCCTGCTGTAGGGTTGTCAGGCACTATAAGACATGGACAGTGTCATTCCCTGAGCAGACCGTGCTGACAACGGGCTCTTTTAGACAGACAACACCCTCGCCTCTGCGCCGCCTCACACCCGGGCGGCCTGTCCGCCTAAAGGCAGGCCGCCCGATGTGCAGGTGGAGCAGGTTCTGCCTGCTCCGCACCAGCCCCACTCGCGGTGCTCTGGATCATCCTGAAGCACTGCCAGCGGAGCAGGCTGCTCAAGCTCAAGGCAACAGCCAGAGGCGGAGCCGCGGTCCATCTGCTCAGTGGACAGCCACTGCAGTTCCACTCTCGGACAATGCCATAGAGCTCTGGGAGGCAGCCTAGAACGCCCGGCGATCTGCCCGCAGCTCTATGGTGTGGGTGGGTTGTGGGCCGCGGCACCTGCTGGGTCCATGTAAACCTGGCGCAGGCGGGGGTTGGGTCCTGCAGCCGCCAGCCTCAGGTCCCCAATGTGTCCCATTCACTCCGACGTGACTTCTGCCCGTGCGCTCGTAGGATCGTGCCATGTAACTCCAGTATCTTTATTCCTCCTCTACGGATCAGAGTCCTGGAACATCCGTCCTGTTCAACAGAGCAGCTTTAAATGCAGGGATCTGCTGCCAACATTAGAAGTGGACTGCTAAGAGTAAAAGACCCTAGTGTGGGCTCAGATAGCTACAATGACCAAGCACTACAGAAGGAGAGGTGGATGGAATTAGGGCTTTTCAAGGCTGTCCGATCACAGGCTAATCGCAAAAGCAGTTTTCGCTGTACCCACTGCAGCGCGGTGAAGAGGGAGGTAATCCTCCCAAGAGTCTCCCCCGGCTCAGTTGGGGAAGGGGGTCGAAGTGCTCAGTTAAGCGGTAATGACGTAATGCAGAAAGAAATGGTTCTCTCCTGTATCGGTCAAGCCACCCAGAGAACATAAGGTCTTATTCCAGGAAACAGAGGGGAACTGAAGAAGTATCTACTTGGATTTAATTCAATCTAAGTAACTGCTCCACTTTGGGTAGTATTCAGACAAATGGTGTAAACCAAAGTAACTGCAATTATTTTATTAAATCTAAGTAACTGCTCCATTTGGGTAGCGTTCAGATGAACGGGATAAACCAAAGTAACTACAGTTATTTAATTCAATCTAAGTTACTCCTCCTCTTTGAACAGTGTTCCGACGAACGGTGTAAATCAAAGCAACTACAATGATTTAATTAAATCTAAGTAGCTACTCCACTTTGTGTAGAATTAAATCTAAGTAACTACTCCACTTTGTGTTGCGTTCAGACGAACAGTGTAATCCAAAGTAAATGCTTCGGTTTAATTAAATCAAAGTATCTACTGCAATTTGGCAGCATTCACACAAACAGCTCAAAAGTCGTATTGCATCAAACCCCCCTCCCCCACCAAGAGGAAACGATCAGTGAACCGTGGTTGACACCTTCACACTAATAAATGTTCACACGATCGGTAACTTGGAAATACAAACTGAAGGGGTGTAGGTACTACTGATTGTTCAGGAGTACTTACTTCTCTTCCCACTCCCGAATGACGTTGGTTTAGTGCAGGGGCATACCTAGGTTAGAATGGGCCCTGGTGCAGGAAGCGGAATGCCCCCCATCTACCCCTGGTTTATGTGCCCCACTGCAGCTGCACTCTTGGTTTAGCCCTCTGTGTGAACGCTTCAGGAGTAAACCAAAGGAAGGCCCAACTACATTAAATTAGCTGTTCATCAGAAGGTGGCCTCAAGGGGAAGACCAGTCTCCAAAGCACAGGAATGGGCTGAATTTGCTTTTGTCCGAACAGGCGGCCCTGGGGATTTTTTGTGCCTGTTTTGCAACTGGAAGAGCTTGCAAGAAAGCTCTCCTTGTGCGCAGCTCAGTTGTCAGCCCGGCTGGCAAAGGCACTGAGGTTAGAGAATGCACTCCTCCCACACCAAATCAAACTTCCTCCTCTGCTGACACTTTTGTCTTGTTCTCACAAAACACTCGGGAGTGTGACTAAGCGCTGGTGTCGGCCTGCGATTGTGCAGGGCGGTTCGGAGGGATGATTGCCTGCTGGGAACGAGAAGCTGAGGCATCCCTCTGGTGTGTAGCTGGGGGGGGGGGCACAGTTTTTAGCGCTGGCCTTGCTGCTCCAGTCCTCTAACATTGTCCCCAGGCCCCCTCCCACTGGGGAAAGAGCCTCTTGAGGCCGCCGTAGGTAATGGGAAAAGGAGGAGAGCTGGGCTTGCTTCCCAGTTTCTTCCAGAGACTTGCTGCGTCATTTGGACTGTGCTTGTTTTCCTTTGTTTGCAAAGTGCTTCTTTCAGTACATCACCAGCTGCGTAGAGGCGTTGGGAGGCTAAACTCTTGGATGGGTGACCACAGGCCAGTCAAATATCCCAAGCACTCCTTGAGGCCTCCTCCGAGTGCTGGCTTTGGGCGAGGCCTCAGCCGCACCAGGGTGATTTGTAAAGGTGCTAAGGTGGGAGGGGAATCATTTCACACCCTTCATGGACCCCCACCCCCCGGCTTCTCCCCTATTTCTATCTCCAGTCAGCTGGCCCTCTCTTTATGCTGCTTTGTGCAAAGCGAATTCACTTAAAAACATAAGAAGTGCCATGGTGGGTCAGACCAACGGTCCATCGAGCCCAGCATCCTGTCTCCGACAATGACCAGTCTGTTTCAGAGAAGTGCACAACAGGTCATAACGGAATGATCCATTCCTGTTGCTCACTCCCAGTCCCCCGACACTGAGGGGGTCTCATCCCCTTGACCAACTTGACTAATAGCCATCGACGGATCTCTCCTCTTAAGTACCTGACCAATCCTTTTCTTAGAACCCAGCTATGCTCCTGGTCTTAACCACATCCTCTGGCAGGGAGTTTCACAGGTTAACTGTAGCTATTGAATGGAAAAAATATTTCCTTTTGTTTTAAACCTGCCGTCAGTTACTTTCATAAGGTGTCCCCTACTTCTAGTATTATAGGAAGGGGTAAATAATTATTTGCTCACTCTGCACCACTCATGATTTTGTAAATTTCGATTCTATCGCACCGTGGCAGTCTCCGAGACTCTTAAGCATAAGTGTCTTAATTTTTCGAACCTCTCCTTGTACGGAAACTGTTCTATACCTTTGACCAGCTTAGTTGCCTTTTCTCTACACTTTTTCCAGTTCTGTTATGTCCTTTTTGAGACGGGGCAAACAGAATTGCACACAATTTAAGGTGTGGGTCCACCACGGAGTTATCTGGCAGCAACAGGACAGATTCTGATATTCTGTGGTGTGAGATTTGGATGAGCTGGAGCAGCATTACAAGTCAGCTTTGATGTCCCTTCCACCTTTGTTGATATTTAACCGTTTTTTTGTTTATTTATTTAGATTATTACCACACCCTATCCTCGAAATAATAGGCTGAGAGCAGGTGACAATAAAACCATCTAAAAGCAACACATTTAAAAAAAAATAAAACCAAATAAAATTGATTCTGCACTGTAATCTCTAAACCATGCCCAGCCACCAATAGTCCGCCCAAACAATGTTTTACAATGTTTCTGGAATATGCACACAGGCTCGGGCGAACCTCCAGGGGCAGGGAGTTCCAAAGGAGAGAGCAGTCACCGAGAGTGCCTCTGCCCATGCCCTCACCATCTGTATTTGGTGCACTGAGGGCACGGCCGAAAAGCTGCTTCCAGCTGGCTGAAGATACAATTCCTAAAGGCACATAGGGCCCATTGAGGGTCAAAACCAGCACCTTGGATGGGGCCCAGAAAGCTACAGGGCTACTGCAACTCTTCCTCTGACCACTGCAAACAACTCCTCCTTGCAGAATCTCCCACTACATGAATCCCCATCCCCCCGAACAGAGATGCAGTCATCATTCAGCCCCATAATCCGGTGGACGCTGAGTCCCAGACAGGCTTCTCTCTCTGGAATGGGTGTTCACGCTTTCAGTCTCGAGCAGGACTTGAAAAAGAGCAGCAGCCCCCAATCTGCTGGTTTCCAAATGCAGATGTCCAGTACATGGCTCGGTTCAGCAAGTGCTGTAGGCCGAAACTGTCAGCCTGCCCGAGTGGGCAGCCAAAGGACAGCTTGCTGGATGAACAATCTGCTCTCTCCTTTCCCGAGCCAGCTGAGGCTGAGTCATGCTATCAGCAAAGTCCCGGAGTGCCAGGAAAATGCGATAGTGTCCACTGTAAGCGGTGAATACGGCGGCCACCGTTTACTGTAACTCCGAGCTCAGCTCGGGGGGTGCTGAATCACTAGCTGGATACAAAGGGGATTCACCCACAAAAAACAAGAAATGTCCCTTTCCCGGACAAACCTTTTTCCATTAGGCAACTGTAGCGCTTCCTGGCCCTTTCCCTGCAGGAGAGGGAAGGGGTCCCAGTATTCTGCCTGCGGACCCTATAAAGTGCCCAGGCACCGTGGCGGAGTAGCTAAAGCAATTGACTCCCTCCCTCAAGGTTGTCGGTTCAGGTTCTGCTTGGACTCGTACTGGAACGCCGCCTCCAGCCCAGCCAGGTGTGGTCAGGACAAGGAAGTCATGCTCTCTGTACTGCATTCACTCCCTGCCCACCCCTACGCAGGCCCCCACTTGTAGCCCAGTGCCCCCGAGCGGGCTGTCAGCAGGGGCAATCAAACTGGTGGCCTCTTACTCCATCATCTACATGAGCCTCTAAGGCGCTAAAAGACCTCGCTCTTTTATCTCAGAGGACAGAGGCTCGTGTAGACGGAAGGAGAGGCCCCTAGTTTGATCCGCCCC
>QEPC01012846.1:1430870-1457445 GCA_003113815.1 Sphenodon punctatus
AGAAGTTGGAGATGGAGATGTTTAAAAAATGAGCTCAAGAAAAGGCGAGTTCAGATCACAGATGTGTGCCATGGATTTGTCTCCTGTCTTTGTGGGCATGCCCTCCTCTCTGCCTCCTTACCCTAAACTCAATTTTTCAGTGCTTGGGGGTAAGAACTGGATCGAGGGGCCACAGCCAAGAACTGCAAAGGGGCCACATAAAAAACTTGCCACAGGCCACATTTGGCCTCCGGGCGTGCAGATTTCCCACCCCTGCTTGGGACACACCTGGAATGTGTCTAAAATCAAATAAAACCAGAAGATGCTCAGTTCGATCCAGACAGCCAACCTCTCTTGCTCATTTCAAAGAGACAGAAAGGAAGGGGCTACAAACTGCCATTTTGCAGCCGTAGGAATCCCTCCCTAAACAAGATGAATTTGGGTTTGATGAATCTCGCGGGATCCACAAGGAGATGTGATCATTTATGGAGTTCTCAGCCCTGGACCGAAACGGACTTCAGAAAAGGAAGCAGAAACAGTTCTCTCTCGTACAGAAGTCTAAATGCAGGAGCCACTCGTAGGGAACAGTACGTTCCCTGAGCAGAGCGTGTAGCGAGCACTGCTGTGAGGCGAGATTTTGTAAAGACAACGACGACGTTCTAGCGTTCAGAGAACTCGGCGCCTGACAGGCCAAAGAGCCACACGGATTATTGTCAAGAGGACAGGATCAAAACCTCAAATCGAATCCTGCTCTCCTTCTTTGTGCAAGGCTTTTAACTCAAATCAGCTGAGCTGAAACAAATATTGGTGCAAACAAAAAGATTTGCGCTACCCGAAGTAGAACCAACGGACCAGATAATAACAGCGATTCATTTGAGTTTCACTGGCTCTCTCTGTCCAAGGCCGGCGCTAACGCAGGTGGCTGCCTAGGGCGGCAAGTTCAAGGGGGCAGATCTTCTGCCCCGATCCATCCGCCACCAAGCTCTGAATGCTGGTTGGGGGCGGGGAGGACCGCCCCTGCCTCTAATCCAGCTGCAGTCGGCGGCAGTGGCGGGGGAAGAGCCGCTCCCTTGAAGCTGCCCTAGGCAGCCCTGTTCCACCCCCAGCCGATCCAGAGCTACAGAGACTGGGTGGGGGCGTGTGGGTGTGATTGAACAGGGTCACCTAGGGCAGCAAGTTCAAGCGGGTCGCTCCCCTCTAACCCACTCCATTCAGCTGCCACCAAGCTCCACACCGAGGGGGTGCTGCCCCCCCTTGAACTTGCTGCCCTGGGCAGCCGTGCTTCTCCCACGCCCCACTCTCAATCCAGTGGTGGCTGGATCACGGCGGGGGCACTTCCCCACCTTCGATTCAGCTGCTGCTAAGCTTCACGGTGGGAAAGGGCGGGGGGCAGCAAATATCCTTGCACCGCTCCTGCCTGGTTCCAATATTTTGGTTTGGCCATTTCACTCTGGCACAATTAGTATAAGCCACTGCTAACATAAACAGGGAAAACCTAATGCGGGAACCAAAATCAGCAAAAATAATAAACAAAGAGAGTAACCAAAACCAACCCCCCAAATTAGCAGATATGCAAATAACCCTTTTGGTTACGGATATTAGAAGAACCCTACAAGTGGGGAGATGGAAGGGGCCCAAGGGCTATCTAGTCCAAGCCCCTGTCATGAGGAAGGATATCTTATCCTTAAAGCAGGGGCGGGGGGAACGTTTCGCTCCCAGGGGCCACTTCCAAAATGAGTACAAGCTTCCAGAGCTGCATCGAAGTTGGGGGGGTGGCACGTTGAGGAAGAGGAGGGTCTAGATTATGGATCTGTGCTGGAGATCTGTCCTCTCTCCCTGTGCGCCTGCCCTCCTCTCTGCTCCCTTCCCCTGAGCTCAGTCTGTCAGTGCGATCTGTCCCCTCTCCCTGTGCGCCTGCCCTCCTCTCTGCCCCCTTCCCCTGAGCTCAGTCTGTCAGTGCGATCTGTCCCCTCTCCCTGTGCGCCTGCCCTCCTCTCTGCCCCCTTCCCCTGAGCTCAGTCTGTCAGTGCGATCTGTCCCCTCTCCCTGTGCGCCTGCCCTCCTCTCTGCCCCCTTCCCCTGAGCTCAGTCTGTCAGTGCGATCTGTCCCCTCTCCCTGTGCGCCTGCCCTCCTCTCTGCCCCCTTCCCCTGAGCTCAGTCTGTCAGTGCGATCTGTCCCCTCTCCCTGTGCGCCTGCCCTCCTCTCTGCCCCCTTCCCCTGAGCTCAGTCTGTCAGTGCGATCTGTCCCCTCTCCCTGTGCGCCTGCCCTCCTCTCTGCCCCCTTCCCCTGAGCTCAGTCTGTCAGTGCGATCTGTCCCCTCTCCCTGTGCGCCTGCCCTCCTCTCTGCCCCCTTCCCCTGAGCTCAGTCTGTCAGTGCGATCTGTCCCCTCTCCCTGTGCGCCTGCCCTCCTCTCTGCCCCCTTCCCCTGAGCTCAGTCTGTCAGTGCGATCTGTCCCCTCTCCCTGTGCGCCTGCCCTCCTCTCTGCCCCCTTCCCCTGAGCTCAGTCTGTCAGTGCGATCTGTCCCCTCTCCCTGTGCGCCTGCCCTCCTCTCTGCCCCCTTCCCCTGAGCTCAGTCTGTCAGTGCGATCTGTCCCCTCTCCCTGTGCGCCTGCCCTCCTCTCTGCCCCCTTCCCCTGAGCTCAGTCTGTCAGTGCGATCTGTCCCCTCTCCCTGTGCGCCTGCCCTCCTCTCTGCCCCCTTCCCCTGAGCTCAGTCTGTCAGTGCGATCTGTCCCCTCTCCCTGTGCGCCTGCCCTCCTCTCTGCTCCCTTCCCCTGAGCTCAGTCTGTCAGTGCGATCTGTCCCCTCTCCCTGTGCGCCTGCCCTCCTCTCTGCTCCCTTCCCCTGAGCTCAGTCTGTCAGTGCGATCTGTCCCCTCTCCCTGTGCGCCTGCCCTCCTCTCTGCTCCCTTCCCCTGAGCTCAGTCTGTCAGTGCGATCCATCCTCTCTCCTTGGGTGCCTGCCCTCCTCTCTGCTCCCTTCCCCTGAGCTGTCTGTCAGTGCGATCTGTCCCCTCTCCTTGGGGGCATGCCCTCCTCTCTGCTCCCTTCCCCTGAGCTCAGTCTGTCAGTGCGATCCATCCTCTCTCCTTGGGTGCCTGCCCTCCTCTCTGCTCCCTTCCCCTGAGCTGTCTGTCAGTGCGATCTGTCCCCTCTCCTTGGGGGCATGCCCTCCTCTCTGCTCCCTTCCCCTGAGCTCAGTCTGTCAGTGCGATCCATCCTCTCTCCTTGGGTGCCTGCCCTCCTCTCTGCTCCCTTCCCCTGAGCTCAGTCTGTCAGTGCTCGGGGGTAGAAAATGGATCCAAGGGCCGGATTCAGGAATGGGAAAGGAAACATATAAAAACTCGCCACAGGGCTGCATTTGGCCCCTGGGACTGAGGTTTCCCCACCCCTGATTTAAAGCATCACTACCAGATGCCTTTCCGGTCTTTTCTTGAAAACCTCCACAGAAGGAGATTCCAGTTCTTTCCGCTTGTCCTGCCGCTGAGCTCCTCTAATATTATTCGGGCAGCAATCCGAAAATTGCAAATAAAGAGCCCACTCATTCCAGCTCCAGCTCCAGGCACAGAAGATTTAGTGGGGAATTAGTAAAAGCAGTTCAGTTCTGCTGTAATGGGACGCAGGGTAAGATGTGACCGTGGCCTGCTTTGACCCACTGCGGCCCACGAGCCGCCGGCACATCTGTTCCGGTGCTGCCAGATGTTAGCCCAGGACTGCCCCAAGGTGGGGAGGCAGCAAGACCGGGCAGGGTCCTTGGAAAACTCGAGGTCACAACCCAGGCTAAGGCCCGCCCACACGGGCCAACGCGGGTCACAGCGAGCCAGCATGTCTATTTTGCCCCGCCTTACCTGCCGCAGGACAGGGGCCGCCATGGCTGTCCATCATGGTGGGGGGGGGGGGCTCTAGGAGCAGGGCAGGGCCAGCCGCCCACACTTTTGGTGAGCTCCCCACTCTACCCAGGCTGTGTGGGCGGCGGGACAGCGTTCTGGTGGCAAGGTGGCGCTCCGGCCGCGGGCATGTTTGTTCAGGGCCCCAACTGGGCTGTGTCGGCTGCAGTTTCCTGCGCTGGGCCGGGCCGAGGAGCCACGGCACCACAACCAGTCTGGTGTCAGGAGGGCATTTCCTGAGAGAGAACCTAGTCAAGACCAAATCGATTTCCTTCCAAAGCCTGTAAGAGAACACTTTGCACCGTTGTCTCGGTGAAATTGGTGGGATGAGGACTTGAGCATGTGCCAGATTCTCACTGGTTTATCTGGGGTTTGCATTAGCGCTGCGTTCTCAGAAACCGGGGACCCAGTGCCACACAGGGGTATGGTTTGATTCTCCACCAATGCAATAAAGCAGCATCCGAGACACAGGAGAATGGAAACCTCTCCAGCTGAAAAACCTGAGAAACTTCGGAGGAGGAAACCTTCACTCTCACAGGAACAAAAGCTGCAATCCTCAAACCGCTGTCTCCGGGGGAGGCCGACTGAAGCCCGTAAGAGAGGACGGCAGCTGAAATCCTTAGTGCACCCAAATCCTGAAACCAACTCTTGGCCTCTTTGCAGCTGTCACTCTGCCACATGCCGTTACCGCACAGAGCTTTCCGCTTCCCAAAACATGCACATCTCCTTACCGCTCTGCTCAAGAGAGAGTCTCCTTTCTATGGAGGATTAGACCCACGTTAGTGCACCTCTGATTCTCTCCAGAAGAGGACAGCGGTTTGCACACACTGAAGGCCAGAAGGAGAGCAGTGAACAAAAGTGTGACTGGGTCAAGTAGTGCAGGGTCCGCAAGCCTGGGACATGCGAGCGGGACCTCGATTCCGCCTCCTGCAGCGGGGCCCATCCTACCCTCGTTCTGTGCGTACGATGCCAGTTCTCCTAGCTTTGCTAGGCGCAGTGTGAGCTGCTGAGGTGGCGCTACAGACAGAAGGATCTCCTACCTTGTTCCCCGGAACTCGAATTAAAATGAACCGGTTTTTCCTTTTTAGGAGGGCACGCAAGTCCTGACACTTGTCATAGCTCCCCAGTTCCACCGTCTCTAGACACTTCTGTTCGTCCTGCAGAGATAGAGGGGGGGGGGGGGGGGGGAGAAAATATGCTTATTTTAGATCCTCTCCATTTAAACCATGGGTATCCCAAGAAGTGCGGCATTGAGGCATCCTTCAATGCCCTGCCCAAGCCCTGGCCCCTTGGCCAAAAGGCTCCGCCCCCTTGTGAATAAGCTCCACCCCCTCCCAACATTCCAAGTGCGCAAAGAGGGGCAGACACTCTCCTGCTTCTCATTGCACTGAGTTTCTGGTCATTCCGTTCTCTCCCCATTGGCCTCTTGAGCGCGTTTCCTGGGAGGCAACCAGGAAAGAGGGGCCTGGGGCTTGAATCCTGGTCTCTCTCTCTCTCCCCCCACAAAAGAGAGGCTTTCACTCCCTGAAAGAGGGACATTGGGATTCAGCACCCGAAGAGGGACTATCCCTTCTAAATAGTCACTGTTGGGACGGATGCTATTGTCATACCAGCTGATTTACCCAAGGAGGTTGGACTAGATGACCTTTGAGGTCTCTAAAATTCTACGATCCCATGATTCACTGCCAAAATAACCCACGCAGGGCTACAGGGAGCAGGTCTGCAGGGAACGGGCTGCTCCGTACACTGCTTATTATCCGTCATTTATAAGAGAGGGTGGCTCAGGCCATTCTCTCTCTGCTTTGAGCTGGATAAATGCTTTGCGCTCCTACCAGCACTTATTTTGGAGTAGTCCCACTGACTTCAGAGGGACTGCTCCAGAGTAAATGATATCAGGACTGTAGCCACAATCAGGGTTACTATCTCCCTCGGGGAGGGGGCGGAGACACGTTGGCAGGGGCAGAACAAAAGGGATGGCACGTCCCCTCCTGATGTAGCGCCATCCCTTGTGGAACATCATGACATCACAATGTTCGGCGGGGGGGTGGAGCCACATCTGAAGGAGGGCGTGGCAGAGACGCTGTCATGCTTCTTTTATGACATAACCCTGCCCCTTAGACTGTCATGCCATCATGGCACTCCATCGGGGGGGGGGAGGGGGGCGGATCGGAAAGGGGTCAGAAAATCCCTCTGGCTTGTCCCCTGATGCCTCCAAAACCCCGATTTCTCCCAGTGACCAGGAACCCTCGCCACAGTCCCCACCCCAAAGACTATACAGTCTCGGTTCCATAGTTGTCTATTGCTGATCACACAGTGAAAAGCCACAAATGCTTTCGTATTATTAGGTGGGGGGACGGCGGACCACGCAGGCATGATTTATTGGTGATTTTCATACACGAGGTGAGAGGAATGCACACCCCAAACGTCTCAGGTGTGAGCTGAAGCTCATCTAGCTTGTTTGAATAAGATGCGAGAGCTAGAAACCTACCTCTTCTGTCATGTTTTTCGCTAGCTCTAGCGCCGAATCGAAACAGCCCTGCCGTCTTTACGGACTCTTTCTGCATTTTTGGAACAGCAACTGAAATTCCGCCATAGAATTAAGCCGTGGCAGAATTCCAATCAATGTTCTGATGGAATGATTCCGCCTTCATCCCGTGCCCTGGTGACTAAAAGGCTTGATTTTTGTAACTCCCTCTACTACGGGGGCTGTGAGCGGTGCTTCTACATCACTTGCAACTTGCTCAGAATGTGGCAGCCCGGCTGCTGATTGGTTTAGGCAACCGCGACTAAATTAGACCCCGCCCTGCGTTCTCTGCATTGGCTACCAGTGAAGCAACGGATTGACTTTAAGATCGCGCTGCTGGTTTTTAGGTCTCCGAACAGAACAGGGCCTGGCTATATCTGAGGCCTGCTCCTGGACCCTCACACTGATGGTTATCTGTGTTCAGGGACCACGCGTTGGTTGGGGGGGTTCCGCCGTCGTGTCTGAAGTCGGTGGTCAGTCGGGCCTTTGCTGCGGCGGGCCCCTCGGTGTGGAACTCGCTCCCTCCGGATGTTCGTCTCGGTTCCTCCCTCCGTACCTTTAAAAAGCACCTGAAAACTTCTTTGTTTTCCAGGGGCTTTTAGGACCCACTGGCGGTGCCCTGCATTGTGCTTGGCCCTCCCTTTTTGCCTGCCCCATTTAAAATTTTTAAATAATTGTTTTAAATTGTTCTACATTGTTTTATAGTGTTTATATGGTTTCACCTTTTTTGTGCAGCGCTCCCGAGTGTCATGTAAGGCAGGGGGTTGCTATAAAAATAAAATAATAATAATAATAATAATAATTATTATTTATTATTCTACCGCGCATGCGCAAAATGGCGGTGGCTATATTTTGGCGCCACCATTTTGTGTGTGCGCAGCACGGCCACTGTCATTTTTCACATGTCCAGTAGGAGGTGGAATTGTTCCGGCGAAACACGGGATTGGGTCATATTCCGGTCCGCGTTTCACCCAATCGACTGAAATGGCCTGATCCATCAAAAAAGGGAATCTGGGCCAAAATTTCAATTCAGCCCTACCTAGCTCTCCCTCCCACCCCCTGCCCCCATTGATGCTTCTCCCTGTACCATCTTACCCTACAGGATCCATCTCCTCCTCATGTCTGGTAGGAGGCAGAATTGTTCCGGCGAAACACGGGATTGGGACCTTGGGTCGTATTCCAGTCCGCATTTCACCCAATCGATCGAAATGGCCAGATCCGTCAAAAAAGAAATCTGGGCTGAAATTTCGATTCAGCTCTACCTAGCTCTCCCCCGCTCCCCACCTCATTGATGCTTCTCCCTGTACCATCTTATTCTCCAGGATCCAACCAAGCTGGATTTTGCAGCTCAGTACAGCACATTTGTCAGTGCGCTGAAAAACTTCAATTGTGCGTGAAGTGCCTTTCCGACATCATCAAAGACGCACTTAAGTTACCTGCACAGCCCACTGCCCGAACTCATAAGTACACTTTAATGCACGTTGGAAAGCACCCAAATTCACTTCCAAAACTGGGAACTCAGATTCATCTAGTTAAGTAAGAAAATGATACAGGGAAACGAAAAGGGACAGCATGTATTTTTTGGGCTAGGAAGTGACTAAACAGGAAGAGGCAGAGAATAAAAAGCTGGAAGGGAAGTGGTGAGGGGGGGGCGGAATTTCCTGGATTAATCACCCAATGTTTTAAGTCCGTGGGGGTGGAGGGCAGCTCGAGGCGTGTTGCAATGGTCCTTTTTGCAGTGGGCTGAAACTGCAGTGGTAGGATGCAGTTCAAGCTCTGAGCTGTTGGCCAACGTGGTGGTGGCCACAGGTGTATTTCCACGAGGGGCGCCAACCGACCACGTCCCAGGGCAGCTGAATCATCAGCCGTGTCTCTGTCGCGCCGCAGCTGCCTGCCCCAGATTCCCTTCACTGCTGCTTCTGCCAGTCAGTGCTGAGCAGGAGTGCTTAGCCACTACTAATGTGGGGAGCAGCAGTGAAGGGAGTCTGGGGGGCAGGCAGCCGTGGCACGACAGACACACAGCGGGTGATTCTGCTGCCCTGGGGCACGGTTGGTTGGCACCCCTCATATAAATGCACCTTTGGCCACCGCCACGTTGGCCATAGACTAGTAACAGCTCTGGCTCAGGGGAAGGAAGCAGAGAGGAGGGCATGCACACAAGGAGAGAGCGGGAACAGCTCCATGAACATGCATCCTTGTAAGAGCTCAATTACCATGTGCAAGTGTTCTCGCTGAAGATAGAAAAGGATTCAAGGTTCTCTCAGCTCATTCTTGCAAACGTTGGATGGGGAGGTCAATAAGGAGAGACTGGAAGAACTGGGAGTGTTTAGCCGAGAAAAAAGGAGCTGAAGGGGCAGAGAACAGAATTACAGTTTTCAAATATGCAAACAGCTGCGGTAAGCCAAATGGTGCCAGTTCTCTCTGGTCACAAAGGAGAGGACCTCACAGAGGGAATGGGCTTAAATGAAAGGAGGAAAGAGTTAGGCTAAATATTAGGAAGAGATTTCCAACTAACAGGACAGTTCTGCAGTGGAATAATTTGCCATGGGACGTTGTGGAAGCCCCATCTCTGGAGGCCTTTAAAAATAGGCTAGACTGGGGGAACCTTTTCCCTCTGATGGGCCACTCTGAAAATTGGACTACGCTCCAATGCCCACCTTGAAGCTGTGGGCGGGGGTGCTTCTGGGGTCTGTTCAGGAAGAGGAGGATCCGGATCATGGAGCTGTTACCTCTATTGCAATCTCAATTGCAAGTGCTGCTCTGTTATTGTGGGGATTAACGCCTGCGAGAATGCACCATTCTTGTCAAGGAAAGCGAGAATCCAAGAAGTCAATGTCAGCCCTATTCAGTGGAACCAGCTTAAGAAAGATGGAGCTTATGGGGATCTGCATCCCTCACAAAATTTAGCCCCAAGGTGCTCCCACGTAAAGAGGGGATCCTGCAAATAGGGGATTCAGAGTAAGAGGAAGGATTTATTCTTAAGGGGTTTGTCTTTGGTTAGGATTTTACAAACCTGACTCTAAGCCACGGGAGAAGTCTCACAGCAACCTGGGGAGTGGAATAAAGGAGGATGGGGGTTTGGACTGTGGAGAACTGTGACTCGAATGCATTGTTTTTGGTGGGGTAGGGGAAACTGAGGCACAGAGAGGATGTTTTTAAATGAGATACTACCCCGCATGGCCACCTAAGAGCCACGCATCCAAACGCCCGTCTGAAGGTGGAGCAGGGGGATGCGTGCTCCCATGAGCCACTCATGGTCAGTCACGGAGCGCTGCCGAGAAATCCAGAGTGCTCTGTGCGGGGCAAGCCAAAAAGGTCCGTGGCAACTGGCAGCCACACTGCCCCTGCCCATATGAACTAGGGCGGCCAGCCACGCCAGCAGACGGATCCGCCGCCCAGAGGCACTGTGGGCGGGGAGGAAACGGCCTTGGCAAGTTACAAGAACTGGCCAGGGGAGTTGGGGAGCCTGGGTTCCCCAGTGCTCACGCCAGGGACATGTCTATTGCAAAGGCCGGCCTGGCGCGCTTCCCCTTCCCCCATGGTCCTTTGGGGCAGGGTGTGGCAGCTGCCGCGGTGGTCACGTTGGGAGCCGCGTGTTAGCTGAGTGGGCGCTCCGTGGCACTGCCATCGCCTTGCTCGTTTAAAAACACCCAGAGAAGGGAGGGAAGGAAGCGTTGGTTTTGACACCTATTTGAAACTGTGGGAACTCTGTGTTTATAACACTCTAGCTCTTTGTCCCCCTAAGTTCATTTCTGCCGAGGAAGACCTTCCCCCACGAGTTGATGAAGAGGCGTAGCTGTCTAGAGATTAGGGGCGGAGAACTTGCGGCCTTGGGCCAAAGCCAGCCTACAGCTGTTTTTCTAGTTGGCCTTTTTCCAGTTCCTGGCCTGTGGATCTAGTCCACACCCTCGTGCGCTGACTGGGAGGGTGAGCTGAGAGCGTGCACTCCAGGAGAGGGAACGGGGGATAATACAGATCCATGATTCGGACCCCCGTGTTCCCTCCCCCAACTCCTATCCAGTCTGCAGAGCTTGTACTCATTTTCAAAGCGGCCTGTGGGAGAGAAAAGGTCCCCCCCCACCCGTGAGATGTTATTATTAATTATTTATTTATAATTAATTATAATTATTTATTTATATGGCGTCAACAAAGGATAGAGCTGAAATGAGAATCCTGTGTGTTCTCGCAGCCCCGCCCCCCCGCCGCAGAGATTTTCAAAAATTTCCGATGTGCTCTGCGCATTCACAAAATGGCCATCGCGGCCATTCTGCGCATGCGCGGCCCGCTGGTGGCCATTTTGCACATGCGTAGAGCGCTTTTGGAGGGTTGTCGAAAATCTTGAGAGAGTCTCAAAACCCCCAAAATGCTTTCCGCGTGCGCAAAATGGCCGACAGAGGCAGCACGTGCGCGGAATGCTTGCGGTGCCCATTTTGCACATGCGCAGAGACGGGTTTTGGCCAGGTGACCTTGTGCAAGAACGGGTCGAGAACTGGCCGATTCTCAACCCATTCTGATTCCCGCCAAGATTTGCGAGGATAGCGAGGGCGAGTTTCAGCCCGAGTCAGGCACTGACCAATCGTCAGAGACAGGTCCCTGCCCCAGGGGGCTTACAATAGGATGGACAAGGGAGAGGGGAGCATAGGGAGAGACACGGATACGTCTATGAAGCAGAGAGGTCGCAGGTGCATGTGGTTAGCTCAGATCCAGGGGAGAAGGAGACCCTGAAGGACAGGACAGGAGAAGGGGCATCCGTGAGTGAGCCGTGGTGGGGACTGAGGCGCTAGGGAAAGCCTGACGGAAGAGGTAGGTTTTTAGGAGGGATCTGAAGGTTGGTTGGTTGGGAGGTAGGGAGGGAGCAGGGACAGGGACATGGTGTTCAGGGAGGGAATTCCAGGCATGGCCGGGCAGATTTAGAATTTGAGGTAACCCATGCAGAGTCCCCCAATGAAGATCCCTCCCTTCTGTGTTGCCAGCTGGTAAACCAAACCCGGTAGCCAGCCAGCCGGCTGGGCCACGTGGCTTCCATCTCACAAAGACACGGCCCATATACACAGCAGCTAGACGCAAAGCAGGTGGCACCCGTTCTACCAGGACCTGCACCACCCACCTCTCCCGACGCCCCGGTAAATTCTAGAATGACACCAGTACAAGGCATGGAGGACACAGAATGCTGAATAACGCCCCCCCCCCCTCCAAATAAATCAGCAGCCGCAGGCACATAGCTGCTGGGTGACCTCATCCTGGTCTCTAGTAGATCTCCGCCCACATCACAAAGCCGCCGCACAGATTTGAGGGCCAAGCTGCTGTGGGGGAATTGGCAGAGCTTGGTATCGAGGAGGGTTAGCTTGCAGTCATGTCGGACTCTAGCCAGACAAGCTTCTTCCTAGGAACATTTTACCCCCACCCGGTGGTAACACCACCAGGGCAGTTACCTCAGTTTAAAGTATTCCACCCTAAGGAGTACAGCTCCTTAGTACAAAGGGTTTTCAGGCAGCTTTACAAAAATCATTGAGCCTTCTGGGGCCCAGGGTCAATCTGAGAATCTGCGCGCGGCCCAGGCCGAAAATGTAATGCAGGCCCCCCCGTGGCGCCGGGCATGGTCATGCTTTTGGGGCTCTGCTGGGAGGAAGTAGGGATCCCACGTCCTTCCCAGGTGAAAGTTGGGGCCACTGTGGAGAAAATATCGGGGCCTGGGGCGGGCGCTCCATGTTGACCTGTGGTAAGGCTGACTTTGCTGCTGGTGGATTAAGCAGGGGCTTTGGATTATGGGAGCATAACCCCCAAGTCCCCTGAGCTCTAGTGTTGCTTTGTGGAAACTTCTGGAATCGTTAGGGCATGCCACAAAGGACTGTGGGAGATCAGCTGCAAGCGTCTGGAGGTCTGAACGCTTGGAGTATTCCCATGCACTCCAATCCAGGGGCGACCCCTTGGCAATAAACTGCAGCCCAGGCTGCGGTACTTACCCTGCCAGTAATCTCAGAATGGCTTGCATGTCATGCAAACGCTCCCACCTAACTCTGGGAGT
Organism: Sphenodon punctatus; assembly: GCA_003113815.1. Taxonomy (NCBI): domain Eukaryota; kingdom Metazoa; phylum Chordata; class Lepidosauria; order Sphenodontia; family Sphenodontidae; genus Sphenodon; species Sphenodon punctatus. Next base: position 1,443,290 of record QEPC01012846.1, read on the forward strand.
GAATGGGACCTACCCAGTTGGGTTGCCACCTATGCAGAACACTTATGAAAAATACATGTTTCAGGCCCTGCATCGGCACACAGGTGCCAATGCAGACCCTGAAACATGTATTTTTCATAAGTGTTCCTTAAAAATGTCCATAGGTGGCAGTCCTACTGCCCAGGGAGGTCTTGGCATTCCGTGTGTACAACCCCAATGGGTGTTTTCAGACAAGCGCCTTGCAGCAGGGCGCAGCCCTGCACAGCTGCTGCCCCTTTAAGAGAGGGCTGAGAGCGCCAGCCAGTGGGCTATGCGCATGTACATGAGTCTGGGGGAAGCCAGTCCACGCCAAGGAGCCAGCCTGTGAGAAGAACAGGCTTGGCCGTAAGGTACCAGAGTAGGCAGGACGCTGGCCCTTTAAGGGCAACAGTGCTGTGGGCCTCGCCCACTCTGGCTACATAAGGGGTTGGAAGGCAGCGAGGAAGGCAGTCTCTGCCTGGGAGCTGGAGGGACAACATTGCCCTCATAAAGCCTAGAGTCACGCTATGTGCTCCGGGGATGTTGAAGAGAGGAGAATCAGGTACTGGGAGAGGCTGTGCCCAGGAGGGAGCCTTGTGCCTGGGGTGGGGCTTTGAGGCTGGCTGGACGGACTTCGGGGTTTGATGTTGTGTTGCTTGTGAGAGACTGACCTGGGCCTGCAGGGTGGAGGCGACTGAGCTGGCAGCCCCAAGGATTGTGGACTCGACACCCTCTGGATTGCCTGTGTTGGGTCCTGCAGGAGGGTACCCCCTTCCTCAGGGGGGAATTCAGCCAAGGCTGAGGGCTGAACAGGTGTGGCCGTGGGGTGAGCTAATTGCCCAGGGGCACCTCAGTGTTCCCGTGTGGCCCTGGGCAGACCCCCCCTGCTACATGCCTCCCCATGCCTTTCCCACTGGTTGCCATGGGTAACGAGTAGGTAATGCGTGGGGAGGCGCTTGTCTGAAACCCCCCTTTGTCTAAAGACCCTAAACCCCTATCCAGCTCATCCCACTCCAACGCTTAGTACAGAGGATTTGCAAGCAACCTATAAAAATCATGAATTCTGTAGCTGCAAAAGCTCAATTCCACTAGGAAAATGGACTGGTGCACTGCAAATGTTCTCATTTGCATAAACATGCCAATTTCCATTTATGCAAATTATCTTTCTCCGCCCAGCCCTCTGCTGTCCCAGCAAGTCGGAGAACTTCTTCCCTTGCACTATCTCTGCCTCATTGAGTACAAAGGGTTTCCTGGGACAGCTGAGGGCTGACGAGCGAAGGACAATTTGTGTAAGTGAAATTTGCCTCTTTATGCAAATGAGAAAATTAGCAAATTATGCCAATTAATTTTGCTTTGCAGAGAGGTGGGGATTCTGTGAGGGGTGAGGGGAGAAACCACTACATACTGTACATTGCTAAAAAGTTAAAAAAGAAAAACCGCACCAAGCACCTGAATAACATTCTTTTTTTTGAAATGTGTAAACCTCAAACCAGCTCTCTCGGTGTCCCCCGAGGGCTCCTGCCCTGCCCTGCCCTGGGTGCCACCCCAGGCAGTTCTGACCCTGATGCAGGGTTGGCCTTACCACACAAGGGGACTTGGGGCAACCATGCTGGGCCCCATACTTTTGGGGGTTGCCCTGTGGCCCCAATTTCACACATGGGGCAGAGGGGCCTCACTCTCTCTCAGACATGACCACTTCTAGGACACTGTGCAATCAATGCAGGATTAGGCTGAAACTCTGAGAAACAGCCTGACCAGGGTCAATGGAGAGTGAACACCGGTGTCTGCCCATGGTTATGGCTGAATGTGTGGACGCCTGGAATGTGTGGTTAGGAGCCCTGCGATCCTATCTGCAGAAACAACGGTTCCGCTTATCAAACACTCCCACAGTATGTTTATGTACCTGTTCTCACAACATACCAGATCTGGGGTGTTTACTCCAGGTTAACTACCACCCTCCTCTTTCATTAATCTGCTCTGGCCCGCGGGCCACTGTCACGTTTGTCATTGGGCCGCCAGATGTTCGCCCGGGCTGACACCGGGCATGTTGGTGGCCAGCCCAGGCTCACACCTTGGCAAAAGCCCAAAGTCACAGCCCAATCAGGGAAAAGTGGGCTGGGCGTGTCTGCACGTCTGTTCCCACTGGTCCGGATCTGGTCCGCCATGGCTGCCCATCATGGGGGGGCGGTGAGGTGCAGTGCGGGGGGGGGGCACATTCGTGCATATCCCCACCCCACCCTCCGGGTCCCGGCTGCGTGAAATGTTTGTTCCGCTGCCCAACCTGGTCAGGACCGTGTCCGCAGCGGCTTCCTGACCTCCCCCGGGCCGGGTTCCCGCCATGGCGTGTGCACGTTTGGTTTTACCCGTTCTCACAAACGGGGGGAACTTCCTTCCCTCCCCTGGAACTTACAAGGAACTCCCAGTGGAGAGGGGGCTCAAATGTCAAGCACTCAGTGGGGCTGAGAGTCTGTGAGGGAGGAAATAGTCCGGTTTGCTGGGACGGCAGAGAAAGATAAATAAGGGAATATTCCTCTGTCAAAATACACACGAGCAGGGCCCCTGGAGTAAGAGCCTCGCTCTTCACCGTAACCCTGCTTGTTGAAAAGCTAACAAGTTCCCCCCCTTTATCCTCACTAAACCCACCCTTTACCTTCTCTCCTCCCCCATCATGTAACAGAGGCAAGATTAAAGAAAGTTAGAAGTTAAATTCTAAACCAAGGGGTGGGCTCCCAGGGGCCACTTTGAAATCACTGCAAACGCTGAGGCCCATATGGAAGTTGGGGCCGGGCATGCTTACAGGGTGCACTCACAAACAGCAGGGCCTAGATCCGTCCCCTATCCTTGTGTACATGCTCACAGCTCTGCTTCCTGACCCCGAGCTCAGTTTTTCAGAGCTTGGGTGGTGGGGGGGGTAGGAAATGGATCCAGGGGCCAGATCCAGGCACTGGGAAGAGGCCCCATAAAAGCTAGCAGCAGGCTGCATTTGGCCCCCGGGGCCTGATCCCCACCGCTGTTCTAAATAACGGCAACATCAGCACGACCGACACACTCTACCATCTTCGGTGCTCCCGGAAAACCGTAGCATCCTCCACTCCATACATATATCTGCTGCGCAGTGCTGCAAAACGCCACTTGAATAGCCTGCCGCTAAAAATGCAGCTACGCATCGACTCCAGTGTGGTGAGCAAGCAAGCAGATGAATTTATGGCAGGCTCTTGACCACAATATGCACACCCGCTCCCTGCAAACAGCTTCCTGCACACTCTCAGGAAATAGGGTGCATGGAGGTCACTCACAAACATCTTTCAGGACTGCATTAATAAAACACTTCTTTTTACCGGTTTGTTTTACGCCCCTGCATGTCCGTGGAGGTTCACCTTGCTTTAAAATGCCTTATTTCCTCTTGTGGTGAAGAAAATATTCTTCTGTGCATCCTTTTCAAAGCCGTATTTCCTCTTTATACACCTGAACCTGTGGGATTCTGAGCTCCCAGAAGTACAAAAGGGGAGACCAGGATATTCAACAGCTCTCCGAAGCTTGCAGGATTGGGACCTGTGTCTTGTTGCCTCAGAGTGTTCTCCCTTGTTAATAAACACACTTTTAAGTTTCTCGGAGACCCATTTTCCTTCCCAGGGCAACAATGGGGGCCTGGTATTCTGGTTTCAGTGGCCCAAGGTAGCTAGGCCCCTGACAAGAACCCCAAGGCAGGCTGGGAGAAAGCCAAAGACTGCTTACCGAGGCCAAGATTTGAACTCCCAACACCAAAACTGGCACACCAGCCAGGGGTCTATCTTGGTTCCCTTATTTCTGGCTGCTGTCAAGCATTTTATTTAGGGTTGAAATGAATAGTTAAAATTTTATTCGCAAGTATTTCCGAGTTTCTGAGGACTGGCTCCGAGTGTTCAACCTCGATACTCTGTAAAATAAAAATGAATACCGAGTATTTTCCAAGTACCCTTATATAGGGGCAGGAAAAGCCCTGTATGTTGCTTGTGCGAGGATTTTCCGAGTACCGGGCCGATTCCTGGGTTACTTGGTACAGTAAAACCAAGTCGAATGCTGGGCTATTCGGTAAAAACTGAGTAATTTCGAATACCAAGTTTCAGCACTGATTTTATTTTGGCTCCTTTAAATAGTCTTAAAGTCACAAAATTAGCTCTGGGAGAATTATTATTATTATTATTAATAATTATTTTTACAAGAGATATCAAACTTTCTATACCTGTTAGGGAATGTAAAAGAGAGAGAGAGAACCAAAAGTGTTTCCACTGCTTTCTTCCTCAATTCATCATCATGCAACTGGGTCAGTATTTCCCCATTTCACTTCCCTTGACACGCAACACTGAGACTATCATATACGCAGTCTGCACCTAAACGGTCTTATAATTACAGGCCGGATCCTGCAAACCCTAACTCGCACGAGATGTTGTGCAATATGGGGATGTTCTGGAAATCTTTACAGCCTCCCTGAAATCACCCACAGCATTGGGCCCTGTGTTTTCCATGAGTTTATAAATCCTTTTTTGATTGAAGACATTCATTTGGCTCTTGTTTCTCGCTTGGATGGAAAACAGAGTTAAACTTGGCCCCGGCCCCTCCAACCTTGTTCGTGTAACTACAACAGGGCTGTTTGCACAAACAAGCCTGCAGGACCAGGCACTCGTTTGGATACTGTTTTCAATCAAGCGAAAGGCAAGAGAAATCTCCTGCGGATCCCTGCTCTAGGTGGATTATGCAAGTAATTTACTCCACGCTAGCGAAGCCACTGATGCAAACTTTTAAGGCACGCTTATGGAAAATACATGTTGCAGGGCCCACATGTGCACCTTAGGCGGCAATACAGGCCCTGCAACATGTATTTTTTATAAGCGTTCCTTAAAAGTTTTATGCGCGTGCCTTAAAATTTTGCAAAGGTGGCCACGTTACTCCCCACCCTGGAACGATCAAGTGATGTCCGACAGAGGACAGGGGGGTGCTGCAAGCTAACCTTTCGAAAGCTGCCAAGCAGCTGCAAGTTTGACTGTCACTGAGCTCCAGCAGCAGATGGGAAGGTCAGCTTGTTGTCAATCAGTTTTAGAAACTTAAAGGCACCCAATTTTTTTTTTTTTTTTTTTTTTAAAAAATGGGAATAATCTAGGTTTCTCTCTTTGTCCCAGAATTACTTCCACTTACTGAAAACCCCCCACATACTTGCCAGTGGCTTTTGACTGGCTAAGGAACAATCATGTTGACAGTGAGAGGCTACATCCCCTGACCTACTTGTCTAATAGCCATTAATGGACATATCCTCCAAGAACTTATCCAATCCTTTTTCAAACCCAGCGATGCTACTGGCCTTGACCACCTCCTCTGGCAACAACTTCTGCAAGTTAATGATAAGCTGAGTGAAAAAAATAATACTTCATTTGTTTTAAACCTGCGGCTGCCAGTTAGTTTCATGGAATGTCTCCTAGTTCTAGTACTTTTTGAGAGGGTAAATAACAACTCCCTATTGAGTTGTTCCACACCACTCCTGATTTTATCCCTGTCTCTCCCTATCTGCCCCCTCTCTTTCTCCATTCTAGATTGTAAGCGCCTGAGGGCAGAGAGCTGTCTCTCTAATCCTGATGGTTCGGCACCACAGGCACGATGCTGGCGGTATGTAAATAACAACCTTACATTCCCCTTTACTCATGGCCTCCGCTCTGCGAGAGAGAATGGTTGATTTTGGAACAGACAATACAAAGTTGCTGCCATGCAGTGCTCAGCACCACACAGGACCAGGCCCTTATTTAAGACGGATGTCTCTGGCCTTACCTCATCTTCGTACACCAAGAGTTGCGCCTTACGGAGCAGGATGTACCTCTCCCTCCATAACCCCAGGAGCCCTCCGCTGCTTTTCTTAATCCAGCCGGCTTTGTCTGCGGTGGAAGCGTGTTTGGGTTTCTCAGGACTCTCCTCCTTCACACCCTAAAATGGCACCAAAGGGAAGGGAGGAATTAGTACAAGATGCAGCGCCCCTTCCCACACTTGGGCCGTCGAGAGTGGAGGCTGGATCTAGTCGCAGAAAAAACATGTGCTTAAGCCCTTTTGGAAACCATCTTTGTGCGCCAGTCTCTTTATGCAGGTTCCTTCAACATGCGCGGCTCTTACTAGCGATTTAAAACCCAACAATAGACACAATTTCCTCGTGTTCCTCAGTGCTGAGCATGAGAGAGACTAGGCTGTCGATCTCCATTGGAACATCCCAAAAGGACAGAAAACGTAGGGCAGTTTTAAACGGCGCGACAGCCCCGCATGCAGGCGGTGAGGGCCGTAGGATACTCCCCTGCCTCCTGTGGGGGTGTGTCAGCACTCAACAGATGGATGTGGGCGCGTGTCAACTTGACACTCACAGGCCACACACAGGGGTATCCCCATCTGGGCCCCTTTCTGCTGGGTGAAGGGGACCAGTGCACTGTGCCTCCTTCCTAGCCCCCGGCTGCTTACCAAAGCAGTGGGAAGGAGGCTCGGTGCGCCGGCCCCCGGCCCTGCTGAGCTCCTTTCTGCCAGCACGTCAAGCCTCCTTGCCCACTGGGGAAGGAGACAAGCGGGGGTCACGGCCGGTGCACAGAAGCTCCATCTGTGGCTTTGACTCCTCCCCCCGTCCCCCAATATGCAGCACGCATGTGTTGGCTGCTAGCCAACACGTGTGCGTCCCTTAGCCCGCATGGCACAATCCTTGCTCCTGGGGAGGACACTGTGTGGGGGACACGGACTGGGAACGTGTTTCCTGTCCACCTGATCAACAGCCCGGTAGACACACATGCATGTGTACCCACTATCATGCATGGGTATTCACCTCGCCCGTCGCTTTGCCCACGTGCACCCCTCCTCTCCTCTCCTCTCTTCACTCTCCCTTCCTGAACGAATCTGGCACAAGCTCCTAGTCTTCACCTATAAAGCCCTTCACAACCTTGCTCTCCCCTACCTCTCTGCCCTAATTTCCCTCTGTACTCCACTCCGTGAACTTCCCTCCTCCTGTCCCCTCTCTCACCCTCCCACACCTCCCCTGCTCCCCTAAGCGCCTTCGTCCCTTCTCCCTAGCTGCCCCCAATGCCTGGAACCCCCTCCCTGCCCGCATCCACCTCGTCCCCTCCCTTTTGTACCTTCAAACCCCTCAAGATCCACCTCTTCCGCTCTGCCTTCCCCGACTCCTCACTCTCCTCACCTAACTCCTGCTGATCCCCTCCATTCAGTACAATCTGTTACCTGAGCTCTGTGTACTCATAGCCTCACCACACGGACCAACCAGCCATCATTCTCGATGTAACCAAGCCAAGCGCGTGCACCTGGGACTTTGTATCTTCGTGAATGTTACACTTCTTGTCTCTCCCTCTGTTCCCCTTCCTTCGTCTCCCCCCCCCCAAGTCTCTCAGACTGTAAGCCCTAGGGCAGGGACTGCATCTATTCCATTATTTTGTAAAGCGCCAGGTACGTTGCTGGTGCTATATAAATGCTTGCTAATAATAATAATCATAATCATGCTGCTTTATTTCCACTCTTCGTGAGAATTCCAGCCTAGATCTTCCAGCAGGTAGTTCCCACAGGAGTGGGGCTCTAATTCGGATGAATTTCTGCTCTGCGTAGCTCATTGCTGGGGCTGAAAGGCCAGCATGGCAGAAGGGGTGTAAACACTGCAGGCAGACGGCAGCCCTGTCTCTGCTCCACCTCACCCACCCAGGGTGACCCATCCGTCTAGAGACAGGCCGCCAGACGTGCAGGCGGAGCAGAGGCAGCTTTCTCCGCTAGGCGGAGCCACTCTCGGCCTGCGCGGCGGGAGGCCGCTGCAACGCCGCTCTCGGCCAGCAACACCGTAAGAGTTGCGGGTGGCAGCCTAAGGTGATCCACCCGCAACTCTATGGTGTAGGGGAAGGGGCACTTTGTGGGCCGGCTGCAGCCGCCTCCGGGTCTGTATAAACCCAACCGCTGGCCACCCCCGAAGCAGCTAAAAACCCAGCCCTGGGGTTCATCTACAAACACCCAAGGAAACGCAGTCACTGGGAATTTCCCTGTATTTGGCACCTGTTCACAGAAAAGCCTTTCAGNTTGTTTTTTTAAAAAACAAAATAATAAAAATCGAGAGTCTCATAATTTCAGCAGCCAGAGTTTTAAGAAAACAGTGAAAATCAGGAGCAGTTCTGGCAGGCTGGCTCCTTTCCTTCCTCCCTTCTCTCCTTCACAGAAGCAGAGTGGTGCAAAGAAAAGGGGGAAGGAAGGAAAGGATCTTGCAAGATTAAAGGTGCAGACGTCAATATAAATAAACTTTACAGAGAAAGAGGGGAAGGTCTACTCAGAAAAAATGTGTCGGGTTAATGTGCTGACTATCTGTACAGTTTGGCTATGGACGTTTGTGAAGGACGAACTCTCTTCCAGTCCCAGGAGATTTAGGGAACAGGTGCACAACAGGTGTAGCGGGGAAAAACTATACTTTAGTAAAGTTAGTCAGAGAGAGAATCCCGGATGCAAAGGGATTAACAGGCTTCTGCATTCCTCGGTTTTATGCCAGTGCCACCACAAGAACTATGGGATGGCTCCGTTTCAGCTGGTATAAATCACCCTAATGCCCTTGGCATCAAAATTAGCCTGCGCCGGATCAAAAGGTTTTCTGGGTTTAATTCTACTTCACATGGACGTACCTCGGGAGTAGCTCCACTGACATCAGCAGAATTTCAAAGGGTGAAAACAGACATAACACTAACTCCACTTAAAATTTCTTATGCACATTGCAGGCCTGCACATGGCACCAATATAGTCCTGCAACATGCGGATGAAATGTCAAAGCAGCATTAAAGTGATGTTAGACTGGAGTTAGTGTTATGTCTGTTTCACCCTTACAGTTGCAAACAGAGAGTCAATCCAAATTATTCTGTCCCCAAATTAAGTCTAAGGAATCACCTCTAGAAACTGGACTTGCGCTCAGTCCTTCATTGCTGTCATTGGCGGTAAGGACACTAAGGATCATTTCAGACGTGACGGGCCGTTCAGCCCACCACGCTGAACCACGTTCCGGGATCTGTTTCGGATCCCGGACAGGAATCAGTCCAGCTGTCCTTTAGATGCTGTCTCTTATACACATCTAGATGTGTATAAGAGACAGAGTTAAAAGAGAATCCAATCCAACAACGTGAAACCCCAAAGCTTCTCCCCACTCAATTCTGGAAACATGGGGCATCAGTAACAGGAAGGAGCTGTAAATATATCCCAGGCTGTGGAAAGCAGAATTAGCACCTAGTATGGTGAGGTGGGCAGCTTCTGTCTCTTTTAGTTCCTCTGCGTTTGCAGAAACTCTACTGGGCAACTGAGCTTAGCTTTCCCGCACTCTGCTTCTGCATTTATTTAGTGCTTTCCCCCTGAGCCGGTATGAATTTCCAGCATCAATGCGCTCCTTAGCAAAGGGGACATAAGTGTGTGTGTAGCAGACTCCCAGCAACGACGGGCTGCAAGGGCTTCTCACGCCCAGACCCGCTCTGCTCCAGAGTCACAGGGCTCACCTTCCGCACAGCTAATAACGTCCTTATCCGTGTAAGCAAAACCCTGATCAGGTCTGTGGTTTCAGAGCCAGCTCCGTTGTGCTACGGAGTTCATGCAGGTCACAGAAAGAGGCCTCAACCGGACAACGTTCCGGCTGAGGGATTCTACCCCCCAGCCCCCTGAAAATTGCACGTTTATGGAATCCCTCGACAAGTCAGGATTTTTAAATGAGGGAGGGTCCCACGGTTATGGATGCTGACGGTGAATAAAATGCAGAGAAGAAAATTAAAAGGCCAGGCAACACCCCCCCACACGCACACACTCCAGGGTGTAAAAATGGAGAAGGGAAGAAGAGGGCTCACTCTTCACCCGTTAAGTTCAGACCCTGCGGCAGTGACGTGGCTACGGACCGGAGGCGGGAGATACAATTAACTAGAGGGCCACCCTCTTGCACCACTTGAACTGTAACTTCTGGATGAATGGGCGGAGCCTCTGCCTTTTTGGGAGGTCAAGAGGAGGAGCTTTGAGAGATCATGGGGGAGGAGCTGTTCTCTCGTGCTCCGGACTGTTGTTAACTCCTCCGATAGCCCCCCAAGTTTGAGGCCTGGAAATTGCAGCACCTACTAGATCCCTTTACTAGAGGTGAGAAAGGATTGTCCTAAAATGCAGCAGAGGCCTCCTCTGCGAAACGGAAGAAAGAACCCTTGCGGGGGAAGAAAGGGTTCAGGGAAGGTGAAAGTCTCTAGCCTGACAGCCCAATGATACATAACATCATCCCAACTGCCATACTGGGACAGACCAAAGGTCCGTCTAGCCCAGCAGTGCCCAACGGGTCATAATGGAGCGATCCATGATAGTTACTCACTCCCAGCTGAGTTTTCATTTCCTGACCCACAGCCATCCTCTGGCGTACACCGAGTGGGGAAAATACCTCCTTTCCCGAGTTTCTAAATCTGCTGCCGGCTAATTTCATAGGGTGCCTGTAGCATATACCCAGAGCCAATCCTTCAGGCCATGGTCAGTGTTTCACGATGCTTTATTTCCTGTTTACCACAAATCAGCCAGGTGCCATTCTCCTTGGCCCCCCAGCCTATGCCAGCATCTTCACCTGTGGTCTGGCCATTCAGGACCCTGGCCAGTTCAGTCTGTCCCCTTCCACAGGGAGCTCCTCTCTCTTCAGCAGCTCCTTCCAGACTGACCCCGCTCTGGGAGCCCCCCCCTGTTATATTCCTCACAGGCACGGGACCGTAGTGATGAACAGGCCAGGCTTAAAGGGGCTGTGGCCTGTTTCATACATTGTCCCTTCGTTCTATTATTTCAAGAAACGGTCAAGATCAGTTCCTCTCCTACTTGCTCTGCACTCCTTGTAATGTTGTAAACTTCTAACCTATCCCCTCTCGGTTGCCCCTTCTATAAGCTGAAAAGCCCATACCTTTGAACCTTCATAGGTTCAATTTCTTATGAAGATCATCTTTGGTATGTGAAACGGCTTCCGCCCCACACAAATTAAAGTTAACACACCCTATTGCCTGCTCACAGGGGGAAATTAATCCTTTTATCGTAGGCAGAATCCATGACTTCCTCCTCCTCACCACACGCCCCACTGTCACTCTAATTCCACAGCTGAAGCTGCCCCTTCGCGACCTTCATCTGCAGGATATAGTCGGAATAAACAACATCTATAGCATCCGCTTTCCTTATAAAGGGCATACCTTCCTACAGACCCTCTTTAGGAGGGACAGTCCCTCTTTGGATGCTGAATCCCACTGTCCTCTTTCAGGGGTCAAAGTCCATCCTTCAGGAGAGAGAGGGACACAAAGATTTGCATTCAAGCCTCAGATAACTCTTTCCTGGTTGCTTCCCAGAAAAAGCAGTTGAGAGAACCGTGGGGAGATAACGGAACGACAAGAAACTCAGTCGAATGAGAAGCAGGAGAGCATCTGTCCTCCTTGTGTGCTTGGAATGGTGGGAGGGGGTGTGTGTGAACGTAAGCGTGTGAGGGATGGAGTTTCTTGGGTAAGGGGGTGGGGCTTATTGAGTGAGTGGGCAGGGCTTGTTGGAAATGTTGGGAGGCATGCAATTCGTCTCGTCTCTGTCCTGTTTTTAACAACCTCATACATTTTAGAAAACTGTTACAGCGTCACACCCTCTGTCCGCCTCTGGTTGCTGCCTCTATTCAGCAGGAAATCTCCAGAGTGGAGGGACCATGTTGGAGGGGGTGTGAGAAGGGGGCTGTCACAGCCTCTTTCTGACATAACCCCGCCCCTTATGGAGTGTCATGAAGTCACGAAGTACTGTAGGGGGAAGGGCCATCTCGGATGTGAACCCCTCCCTTGTGGAGGGTCATGACATCACAACACTCCCGATTCTCTGGGTCAGCCCACCGACTGACCCAGAGAAATCCGGGCTTTTGCTGGAGCCCAGAGGGGTGGAAGCTGAAACGAAACGAGGACCTGCGAAAACGGGTATACCCCTCAGCTTTCTGGCACTCAAATCAAACCGAAAATTCTGGGGGAGTTTTTGGAACCTGAATTGGTTTTAGACTGGGTATCTGAAACGTCGAAACACTAACAAAATGGTATACCAAAATACTGGCTTCATCTTGATTTCAGGAAAATTATTATTTCAGTTTTTTACGTAACTTCAGGTACCTGAAAAACTGGTAATCAAAATGTTGGTATTTCAGAGTACTCAGTCTGTATTTGGGTACGGATTAAAATACCCAAAATGGCACCCAAAAATGTGGGTCTTACCCATGGATAGGGCTAAGATTTAGTCACGGTACTGATAGGAATCACGTTTTTAGTGAATTTTCCNTGGTTGGGGCCTGATCCCACCACGATTCTGGACCTCCGGGTGGCCGGAGGTCCAGAATCATGGTCATTGTGATTCCCGCCGGAGGTTCACTGGGGTGAACATCTGGTGGAACGCACAACAGATGTTACGGGACAAACGGCCACCACAGGGGATTCACTGTGGTTGACCGAGGTCTCGTAACGCCTGAAATGACCCTAATAGGGACATGAGAGTGTGAGTTGGTTTGCACTTACAAAGTAGCAGCCATGCAGTTTGGGAGAGACGTAAAAACGTAACAAGTACCAGACTGGATCAGATCAATGGTTCCACCCAACCAAGCATCCTGTCTCTGACAGCAGCCACCTTTGGTCACTTCAGCCACGGAGCACACAAGAAGTCATAATGGAGCAATTCACTCCCTGCCATTCACTCCTGGACCCTGGATTTAAAATTTAAGGTTTTTTTTCCTTTTTTTTAAAGTTGTTAAAGCAGTTAGTTCCTTCCTGCCTTAGTGCGCTCTCTCTCTCTCTCTCAGGCTTGCAAAACTAACTCCTCACCAAAACTACTTTCATCGCCTGTATCTTATGAACAAAATCCAAACTAGATCACTGAGGTCCCCTACTCTAGGACATTCATGCTGTTTTAAAGCAGATGGCAAATGGAACCAACAGTGGCTTATCGGAAAGTGCACCCAGAAGATGCAACACTCCCCTCTAACGTCAAAGAACGTATCTTGAAAAAGTTTTTAGGGCCACATTTTCAAAGGGGCCTTGGCCCAGACTCTGACTTGGCACGTGTGATACCGCTGGTTCAGATGGTATCATCTAGTCCGGTGACTCTCATACCACGTCCTCTCTTTGCTTGTCGCCCTACCACACACACATACACTTTCCTCTCTCCCTTCCTTCTACCCACTTATCACTTCCCTTCTCCCCGCACCCCCTTGTTCTTTGGCTTTCCCCCCTTTATTTTGATTTAAGCTCAGTCAGAGGATTTTGATTTAAGCTCCCTTCCCATGTCCCCAGTTTGAGAACCATTGATCAAGTCTTTGTCTGGGTTGTGGCATGAAATTGGGCAAATAATTTGGATATCGACCATTTTAAAAGCCTCCCTGCTTGTGGAAGTTCTGCCTGCCATTTGCTGGTAGGCGCAGAACCAGAGGTTATCTGTGACAATGTGGCTTTTGAAGTATTCGTTTAGCGTTAGTGAAAAAGCACGCGCGGCATCGAACTGAAAACTCATCCATACAGCTGCATCGGGCAGTCATTGCCTAACATCCCCTCAGCACTCTGCCAATGCGCTTTGCTCCTGAGCTGGCAAGGCCTCCGCTGGGGCGAAGACAGTCTCCCTGCTCACCAAGGCAGCTCGGGAGGATGGCAGCTGGAGGGTGGTTTCTGCGAGGAGGATTAATTTCATGTAGGCCTGCAGATAATAACAGCGTTCAGTCCCTCCCGTCCCAAACTGTTGGGCTGCACTCCAGCCTCCCAAATGTCTCGCTGCCAGTTTTAAGACAGGCTTGCTCTCTGCCACACAGTTTGGGGAGTCAGAAAGCAGCGGAGAAACAGCCGCCGTCGGGAGCGCTTAGAGGTCAGCTCTCCCAAGCCCTGATCCTGACATTTCCTATGGAGGCAGCACTCCCTTTCATGAGAGTAACAGGAGTTCTGCCTGGATCAGGACAGAAGAATCAGACTGAAAGGGGAACTGGAAACCACTTCTGTGGCCAGTTGATTTGGCAGGGGGAGGGGGAGGACAGCTACCCCAGGCTGCTCACATGTTTGCAGTGCTGCAACAAATCCTGCGAGGGGTGGATTATTGAGAAATGAATCAAATGTGCTTGAGAAATAACTATTGGCACAACCTCCCCCCCCCCC
>QEPC01012846.1:1473541-1484021 GCA_003113815.1 Sphenodon punctatus
GTTCCTGGATGCATTCTTCACACACACACACACACACTGCCCTGAGGCAGTTCCTGGATGCATTCTTCCCACACACACTGCCCTGAGGCAGCCTAAAGTAGTCGCAGCTGTAGACGTGACAGGCTGCCATGGAAACCAAGTGTCCCTGCCCATGGAGAGGCTGCTCCCAGGGGGCCCCGATCCTGCTGCTGCCACCAGCACTTCTCAAGGCCCGGCCCTGCTCGAGCTTCCCCCCAGCCCTGCTCGAGCTGCCAACTGGTGGAATCAATTCCCCCCAGTCCTGCTTGAGCCGCCGGCTGGAAGAGCCGCTTCCCCCCAGCCCTATTCGAGCTGCCAGCTGCTGCTTCTCCCAGATCCGATCCTTGCCGACATCATGGTCTTGTCCATGGTGCTGGCGGACCTGGACATGCCCAGTAACTGCACATGCCCCATCACATGGGAGGTGGCCCCGTGGGCCCCTGTTGCCCTGGATTTGCCCACACAGTGGGGTCCACATTTCCAGTGATGTTGACAGCCCCAGTGTGAATGGTGGCTACCCAATAGATGGGCAGTTGAATCTCGGGCTACTGGGGAAAATGGGGGGCACGCCTTGTTTGGTAACCCCCTCCATCTCTCCAGGGCGCTGAGTTGCCTAGATATTTAACACTGGGAAATTATTTGTTTCTATTTGTAAGTCAACCTATCCCAGGGGCTCAGGGTGGAGCTTTCTTCTCTAGTTCACGCTCACAACATCCCTGTGAGCTAGGTGATTCTTATTCCCATTTTACAGATGTGGAAACATTGATTTGCCCAAGGCCACCCAGTGAGCTCAGGCTAAGGTGGGACATGAAACTTGCTCTCCCGTGTCCAAATCCAAGACATCCTCATCACTAGGGCTGAGCACACAGGACCAAGTATTTGTGCTTGTATCGGTATTTTTGGTTTTTAGTATTTGTGTTTATTTGCATTTCTGTTTGGATCTCTTCCCTGCCCATGTTCACTGCATTTTCCCCAGTGTGGAAAGCGCAGTGGCCCCGATCCCATTGCCTGCAGATCCCCGCGCGTAAAAGCTGCGTGCGTGGCGAAAATGCGGTTGTGCGTGGCTCCGTGCGGGATCCGCAGGGCTATGGGATTGGGGCCAGCAAACGCAGCTCCCTGCCTAGGGGTTATTTCAGCGCAGAAGTGCAGCGAGGCTCTGCCATTTTGACAGGCTTATAAAGGAAAGGAGTCGGAGAGCAGCCCAGCTGCAAGGTGGAGATGGGCTGCCGTTTCTGGGGCCCGGTCTGAGATCGCGGATACCACGTTTCCCAGGAAATGACGCGTTCCCGCAGAACCTGAATACATAACCTTAGTACTTGTGTTTCGAATATAGACACCAAAAGGGCTTTGTGTTTTTACCAAAACCCAACTGCGCGGCTCTAATCATTGCCACCACTAATAATGATACCGAGCCAGCAAGGTGCTCATTATTAGAGAAATGGTCTCTGCCCCAGAGGGCTTGCAGTGTAGGCTGGGCAAGGGAGAGGAGACGAGGGAAGAGGGGATTGTGTGGGGAGAGACAGGGAGACATTCACAAAGCTGAGATGTTGCAGGGGCACGTGCTTAACTGAGGCCATTTTACACGGACTGCTGCTTGGGGGTGTGTGTGTCGGTGTGCACCGCGGTCCATGTGCAGTGAGGGGGGGAGGGTGTAGATGGGTGTACACCCACCTCCATCCATCTACGCACATGGAGCAACTGCCGTTTTTGCCGGTTGCTCCGTGCATGAGGGGTGGGTGTGCATGCGTGTGCGCGGGAGCACGGATGCACGCTCTCCCACCCCCGCCTGCTGCGGGATTTACATGAGACTCACCCACGCAGGAACACCCAGATTTCTGGGTGTGCTTGCAGGGGCGCCGCTCATGTAACAAGGGCCTTAGTTACAGGGAGCACGGTCGTGAAGAGCTTAGAAGGGGAAGGCCGCTTTTATACGAGGCGCTGAAAAGCGGCTCCTGAGTCCCGCGTTTAGAGAAGAGCCGCGCGGGGAGTGTTTCCATGCTCCCCGCGCTGCCGGAAGTGACGTGCTCCCGCCACCGACACTAGGGAGCACGTCACTTCCGGCAGCGTGGGGAGCATGTAAACACTCCCCGCGCAGCTTTTCTTTCAACGCGGGACTCAGGAGGCGCGTTTCAGCGCCTCGTATCAAAGCGGCCGAAGACGAGGAGCTTGAGCTGGATGAGAAAGGGGAGAAGGAGCCAGTGGAGGGAGGGAAGGAGCTGAACATGATCAAAGCGGCAGGTGAGATGGCATGGATCCCAGATCTGCTTGGTACTTCCTAGTAAATACGTCTCTAGAGCAGCATCCAACAGGGGGGCTCTTTCTCAGCCTGGAGGTTTGGACTCAGAGGGGCCTCGAAGCTACCAATGCATTTTTGCAAAACTATAATGTAGCCCCTTCGGCCACAGCCTCTTCACCGTGCAGCCACCAGCTGTGCCAGCTGTGACTGTGTTTGGGGAAAGGATGGGGAGTCTGCATTTCCTGTTCTCTATTGATTCTTGGGTTTAAACACTGTTATCAATCATTTTTTAACTTTCTTGTATTTAAATGTCTGCCATCTATGGTTTCCCCCCCTAAGATCATCCCCCCCTGTTATTTTTCTTCCTATTAGCTCCTCCTCCTTATTCCCTTTTTACGTATCCCTGTCCCACATTTGCTCAGTCTATTGGTCTGACTTTTTAAGACCCGAGGAAGGCCCCTGCGTGTCCCAAAAGCTCGCACAGGGGAAAAACAAACATGACGGTGGATCGATTTGGCCCGCTGTGGCATGCTTGTGCATGGATCATACCTGCATGTGTGTGCCGGCACCGCCAGATGTTTGGCCCAGGGTATCCCAGGCCGTGGCGGGGGCTGGACCGGGCTGTGAATCCGGAGCCTGAGCTAAGGACTGCCCGATTGGACCAAAGTGGCCTACCGCAGAGCTGCGTGGTTGTTTCTGGGCTGGTCTACCGGTCCGGGCTGGTCAGGCAGCAATGGCTGGCCATCATTGGCTGCTGTGGCTGCCTGTCGTGGAAGGGGGTGGAGCTCTGGGTGAAGCACAGGGGTGGGTCCAGCCAGCCACATGTTCCCTGTTCTCCCCACCCCCAGGCTGTGCGACTGTCAACCCGGCCAGGCGCCTGTGTATTTTTCACCCTCACTCGGGCCACCTGCCCCAGGTCAGCCTGGGATGCAGCAGTCCGACATCACTTGTGTTTTTACCCACACTCTCACCAACAGAAGCTGGCTCAATAAAAGAGATCATCTGAACTACAGCAGAGTCCTCTTAAGTAGAACTTGCTTAACTAGAATTTTTGGATAAGCGGAATTAGTTTTTTTTCCCCGGCTGCAGGTCTACGGAGATGGATTGCTTCCTGATCTGGATAAGCAGAATTCTGAACCCTGCTATGTAGAATTTTTAAGGTGTCTAGAGTATACCCACCCAGCTGCAAATTTCAGGACCTTGGAGTGCATTAATGATTTCTTGGCAGCATGTGGTTAAAATATTGCAGTATATACCCGGTCAGGGTGAGTTGTCATATCAGCCAGGCTAGAGTGGACATTAGGGAACATCAGTTCTCTCTGGACATGCAGACTCACACTGACAGCCAGGGAGGTGTGTGTGTGTGTGTGTGTGTGTGTGTGTGTGTGTGTGTGTGTGTAAACCCATGTCAGTTTTGACTCTGGAGTCTCAAGCAGACTGTAAAAGATGTGAGCACCAGATTTCCCTGTCTTCAGCCCATCCAGTGCTCCCAGAGTTTAGAAATGATGGGATTTTACTTACACACACACACACACACACACACACACACACTGCCCTGCTGTCTGCTCTGATTCTCTGCTTCGGAGGGGTGGGGTGTGGGGCTGGGAAAGGACTGGAGACAGAGAAGTCTGGTGCTTACTTAATCTTAGCATCTGTTTTTTTCCATCTGCAGGTTCATTTCCTTAAGGTCTCTGCTTAAGTAGAATTTCTTATAAGTCAAACTTTTTACATGGTTGGAGAAATTTGACTTAAGAAGATTCCACTGTACTTTATCTCCGTCTGTTATTTTAGGAAATAACACAGCAACCACCCTTCTCTCTAGACTGTGTACTTGAGTAATATTAAATTCAGTGATCCTGTATTGGTGCCGCAAACTTATACAGTTGTTGCCAAAGTATAAGGACAGACCTCCGTTGGGTAACTGTGCAACTCACCAGGCAGGGTCATAACCTCTTATTTGAGGTTTAATCCCCTGTCTCCTTTTGCCACCAAAAGTACATTCCTGATCTGGTAGCAGGATGCTATACATCTACAGAACATATTATACAAAGCTCTCTCCCAGAATCGGGCATTGGGTGTTAAGAAACAACATGGCAACAATTACAGAATAGATGTGCGTGTCACGCTTGCCAGCATCCTGTGGGTACCAAACCTAATAAATGGACCCTGTGGGTAGTGGGGCTGGAGGGTGGGGAGCTGAGGGGGGGTGGGGGGTGGGGGAAAACCCATCTATAAACTCCTCCCCCCCCTCAAAATCCTCAACTCTACCAGGATTTTTGTCCCTGGCTGTTGCTGCTCGAGCCGCTCTGGAGTGCACCCAGCAAGTGAAGTTCTCTCCCAGGTGCTGACAGAGGGCTCGGTTCCCAGTATTCCCGGGCCCCTTTTTTTAAAGGTACCTGCCTGCCCTAGGACCAGTCTCAGGAGATATGAAGGGAGCAGAACGTGGTTTGAGTCTCGGGTGAGGACGGGAGCCGTACTGGTAGGCCCAACCACTTTATTTATTTATTCCGTGAATTTCTATGCTGCCCTTCCCGCAAGGCTCAGGACAGCTCGCAATCCACAAAGTTTAAAAACACTTAAAAACCAGACCAAACGCCCCCTCCCCCACAACCCCACCCAAAAACCTAACCAGACCCCACCTTGCCCTGCCCTTCCAAATGAAAACGCTTTACACCGCCTCCGGAAGGTAGCCAGGCTGGGGCTTTAAGCCAACCTCTCGAGGAAGGGAGTTCCACAGCATAGGGGGCAGCAACCGAGACCACTCTCCTCTGCACCCCAGCCACGGAAATGGACTTCCACCCCGCCCCCACCTGTCACCATCCTCATCTTCTCCCTCACCCTAGTCCTCATGCAGACCCCCCCTACCCAGCCTCCCTGCCCCTACCCTCCCTTGTGCTGCCTCGTGCTGCCACTGCCGCTTGCTCTGTCCTGCGTCCAGGACAGGAGGAATCATTTGTGTCCCCCCCCCCGCCCCTCCCAGCGTGGACCCTGGGACAAATGTCCCTCCTGTCCCTACAGTAGCTTATGCCGCTGGGGGACAGTGCTGTGGTACCACCCCATACTGGCAGCCTGCCCTGCAGTCTTCCTGGGAATGATGGGACATAAAACGTTTTGACCATTTAGATTCTCTAAAGCAACGTTCCGTATCGTGCCAAGAGGCTAATCTCGTGGAGTCGCCGCACGGCAGAAAAAGGGGCTTTGTCAATATTTGTATATTAGTCAATATCCTGATTTATTCTCTGCAGCCCTGGGATTTTTTTTAATTTTTTTTTTTTGATACGCCCTGCTAAATTCCATCTTCATTTAAATCTTAGATCCTCTCTAGTGCCAGGCCTTTCTAAGTCAGACGTGCCCTAATCGCCAGGGCTGGGGCAGCACAGGGTGGTGGGCCAGTGCAGCATAAATTTATCGCCTCTTGTGGTTTTGACCCTGACAAGCCCATTTTAACCTATGGTCAAGGTCAAAACGGCAAGAGGTGGTGACCCTAAATGCAAGTGGGGGTGATCATGGGAGGAGCCGGTGCCAGATGAGGATTTGGGCTAGTGATGTTGAAAGTGTCTAAAGTCATACCTCCCAACTGGCCAAAGAGGGAGAAGCCCTGCCCACTTTGGCCACTAAGCTCCTCCCCTCAGTGAATTAGCTCCACCCCCACCTCTCAACGTTCAAGTGCACAAAGTGGGACATAAGCTCATTCCACTTAGTTTCTTGTCAGTATCATCTCCCCTTTGGCCTCTCAAGTGCTTTTCCAGAGAGGCAACCAGGAAAGAGGTTGAATACTGGCCTTTTGTGTCTCTTTCCTGGGGGAAGGGGGGGGGAGGACTTTGACCCCTATAAAGAGGGACAGTGGGATTCAGCACCCAAAGAGAGGCAGCCCTTCCAAAATATGGACTGTTGGGAGGGATGTAGTGTGGATCGATTCTGGTGCAGTTTGCAATAATTAATAATTAATAATAAAGGGACATGCCAATGCAAGCCCAACTCAAAATGGCTGCACTTGGTTGCTAGGTGGCTTTGCCCCTTGGTTGCACTGTTGTGATGTCACAACTTTTAAAGGGCAGACACTCCAGTTCACCCTGCTACATATAATTTCTTGGAACTGCCCAGTAATCCAGAACCAGCATGATGGAATGGATAGGGATGAGGAGCTGGGACCCCTGGGTTCTATTCTGAGGCTAGAAGAATTCCTAGCTGTGGACATGGTGTTAAACTGCTTATTTTTATGCTTCTAAGCCAAACCGTCAAAAACCATCCGATTTTTTGGTCTGATTTCCATTTCTTCCATCGATTTTTATTTCTCTTATGCAAACAGGTTCTGTGGTCACTTAGTTCAGACAGACAGTTCATTGGCAGGTGCACTGAGGGAAAATGAATGCATCCCAAAGCCAGCATTTCTGGTCTTGTGCTTTCACATCTTGGGGGCTCTTAAAAAAATAAATAAATCACGGAATTTCTGAAGCAGAAGTGGTTTTGCAGTCATGCTAGCAGTGAAAGGGTTAAGCAAACTTCCCAGGGGTATGGCTGTAAGAAATGAATTCACAAGCTCTCTTTTGCTGCTAGCATTGGAGGGTTCGAAAAACCCACCTACACCGAGGATTTGGAGTACGCTGCAAGATTTACACATGAGCGTCCTCAAAAAGTTGCTTGCAAGTTAGGCCTTTTCTGTAGCAAAAACACTTCTGTGCAAAGCCACCCAGGACTTAAATATCCTTGGCTGTCGAAGCTTCCTACAGAGGGTTCAGCTCAGCAAAGGCTGCCTCGGAAAGGAAGTGAATCTGTTGCAATTTTAAAATGCACCTCATTTGTGGTTTATTTTTCTCAATCTACAGTTATGTGCAATCGGAGTCTCCGGGTCCCAGCGGCTGGCTTCAGAGGTTTCATTTTTAGATTTACTGACAGTGTTTGAAATATGTTATACTGAGCATTCTGGGGGCGGCCTCTGCGATAATTCACAGGCCTGGCAATTCTTGCAAGCATTGCTGAGCAAGGATTGCAGCGTGATGCACTCCTGCTGGTACCTACCATCCAGTACAGTCTGTTACCTGAGCTCTGTGTACTCATATCCTCACCTCACGGACCAGCCAGCCATCATTCTCGATGTAACCAAGCCAAGTACGTGCACCTGAGACCTTGCATCTCCACGAATGTCTCTCCCTCTGTTCCCGTTCCAAGTGTCTTTTCCATTACTTTGTAAAGCGCCAGGTACATTGCTGGTGCTATATAAATGCTTACTACTACTACTACTACTACTAATAATAATAATAATTAACGTATGGTAAGGAACTTCGCTTACAGCTCAGCAAAGTTGCAAGTGGCGTTGGCTCGTCAATTGCGGCAGATAGGGCTATGCTCCACTACGAAAACCTGCCCTTATGGATGAGCTAATGGCCAGGGCAGCTGGGAGCAAGCTCCGCTTTGTGCTTGCTCGCAGCGCCCAAGGGCAAGCTGCTATGGACAGAGCACACAAAAGGGTGACTGATCTTTAGGCTGCTTTTAGACGATCACGCTGTGCGCTCGCACGGGGTTTCGAAAACCCCACGAGGAGAGATTACATGTGACGCCGCTGGGCAATCGTGCGCCTGATACGGCGCCGCGAACTGACCGGGAGCCTGATCGAGGTAGGTCATTCGCAGTTTGAAAAGAATGCGTGGCGCCGTATCAGGCGGGCGATTGCTGGCGGCATCACGTGTAATCTCTCCTCGCGGGGTTTTCGAAACCCCGCGCGAGCGCACAGCGCGATCGTCTAAAAGCGGCCTTAGGTGTTCTCTGCGCTCAGACTTGCGGCAAAGCTGTTCAGGGCTCATTCCCAATAATAAGGCCCCTCTGAGGGCAATGGGTGTGGTTCCAAGGGTGGGGGCAGGGCTTACTTTGGCGTGAGAGCCCACAGTTCTGGCTGCCATCCCTCTCCAGCGCAACACCCACCTCCACCCCACAGAGCCCTCCAGAAAACCGGAGGAGGCCCCGTGGGTGGAGGTGGGGGGAACACCTCCACCCACCCCATCCATGTAAAATCGGCCTAGGAGTCCTTCACAAGAGCTGTGCTGTTAAATTCTGAAGCGGGCAGCCTTTGGACTCCCAGGCAGCTCCCCCTCCCCTCCATACCCTTGAGTGGAGGTGGCAGCCATGCTCTCAAGCGGGTTTCTGACCAGCCTTGCCCCTTCTGCCCTGGATCCTATCAGGCCCTCTCAAAGCAGGAAGCAGGTCTTCAGAGTGAGTGGGGGTGGGCCCAGCATTCCACCCCCACCCACTCTGAAAACCTCCTTCCTGGCAGGGCCCTTTGCCAGTGACCTGATTAAACTAGGAAATTTTCAGAATGAACATGGGAGGGAGGGGGGGGGGGATAAAGTGCTGGCCTCTTACTCCCTCCCTCCCCTTTCAAGAAAGCACTCAGGCCATTTGCAACCTCCCCCCCCCCCCCAAAGTATCTATATCCTGGGCACAACAGAGTCTCCTTACGCCATGGTAGCTACACCCACCATCTGTGCTTCACCCACTGCACTGTGCTTGGGAGCTGGGCAAAGGTGCAGAATGTGCTTGCTCACAGCTGCTCTAAGCAGCCTCATTCTAGCTTGGATTCAGCTCCAGACACTTGAGTTCTCCCATGTCTGCTGCCAAGATGAAGGAAGCAGGCCTGGTTTCCTATTCAGGAGGTAGGATATGTGTGTGAATGTGTGTGTGAGAGAGAGAGGAGGGCTGGAGGGAGAATGTATGAGAAGGGGGTTGAGGGGATATATTGTGTTCCCTCACTTGTGCCTACTCTCCCAGCCCCCAACCAAATTTTTAAACAACCACCATTATTTACAAGAATAAAATAAGGGGCTGAGAGGCGGTGGGGTGAGAACACTCCTTTCTGATATAACGCCACCCTTTACAGGCCACCATGATGTCATGACCAGTGAGAGAGCCAGTATGTTGTAGTGGTTAAGAGTACAGTACTTGAACCAGGAGGTTAGAGTTCAAGTTTCACCTTAGCCATGAACTCGCTGGGAGATTGTGGGCCAGTCACAGATTTTTCAGCCTAACCTACCTCAAAAGGTTGTCGTGAGGATTAATTTATTATTGTATTTATTTTAAGCATTTCTTAGTCGCCCCATATGCCTATGGCATCTGGGGGCGACGTACAATTTAATAAAAACAATTCAGTAAAACAATTTTTTAAAAACAGCACACAATTTAAAACAGGGTTAAGACAAATAAATCAAAATAAAAATAAGGGTAGGGAGGAGTTAAAAACCCTAACCCCCCTCTCCCACCCCCTCCTCAAAGGCCTGGGCGAACAGTCAGGTTTTACAAGCCCGCCGGAATGTTAAAAGGCTTGGGGCCAGATGAGCTTCCTCTGGGAGGGAATTTCAAAGACGTGGCCCGGCCACTGAGAATGCCCTCTCCATTGTGGCCCCCTGCTTAACATGGGGGACCTCCAGGAAGGCGCCCCCGGCAGACCGAAGGAGCCGTTCTGGGGCACGGAGGGCGAGGCGGTCCCTGAGGTATGAGGGGCCCAGACCGTGAAGGGCTTTATAAATCAACACCAATACCTTGAACCTGGCTCGGCTCGCTATTGGCAGCCAGTGCAGAGTCTGGAGCACAGGTGTTATATGCTCCCGACGACCCGTCCCCATCAGGAGCCGGGCCGCCGCATTCTGCACTAGCTGCAGCCTCCGGACCAGGAACAAGGGAAGCCCCACGTAGAGCGCATTGCAGTAGTCCAGCCTCGAAGTGACGAAGGCACGGATGAGGGAGGCCAGGTCTGGCCCAGAGACGTACGGGCGCAGCCTCCGCACCAGATGCAACTGGCAGAAGGCAGCCTTTGCCACCACCTCCACCTGTCGATCCAGGCGGAGATCTAAGTCCAACACCACCCCCAGACTATGGACCTGCTGAGCTACAGGAGGGCGAACCCCCCCAATCAGGGGGGCCGACACCTCCCTCGTCCTCCCCACCACCATCACCTCCGTCTTATCGGGGTTGAGCTTCAGTCTGCTCTGCCACATCCATTCCGCCACGGCCTCCAGACACTGGGATAGCAACGAGACAGCAGGGCCTGGGTCAGCTGAAAAAGAGAGGTACAGCTGAGTATCATCAGCATATTGGTGACATCGCACCCCGAACCCTCTCATGACCTCCCCCAAGGGCTGCATATACACATTAAATAATAATGGAGACAGAATGGAACCCTGCGGAATGCTGCAGGACAAGGTGCGGGGGCAAGATGTTTCAGCTCCCAATGCTACC
>QEPC01012846.1:1484981-1499159 GCA_003113815.1 Sphenodon punctatus
CCCCTTAAAAGAAACTAGCTTTTAAATTATGATAATGACATTTTTTAATTTTGAGGGAAACTGAGGCACGATTGTAAAAGTGCTAAAATTAATAAAAGAAACAGGATTTAAGGTACATTTAGTGACAAGCACACCACGTCAAGTAACCAACAGCCATTAAAACACACATAAAAAAGGAAAAAGTTTGTTTTTACTTTTAAAGAAAAACCCCTTTTTAAAATTTAGGGACTCCCTTATTATTATACAAGGTATAGTTAGTGGTATTGAAAACATTTTAGACCCCCTTAAAAGAAACTAGCTTTTAAATTATGATAATGACATTTTTAATTTTGAGGGAAACTGCGGCACGCCTGTAAAAGTGCTAAAATTAATAAAAGAAACAGAGTTTAAGGTACAGGTAGTGACAAGCACACCACGTCAAGTAAACAACAGCCATTTAAACACACATAAAAAAGGAAAAAGTTTGTTTTTACTTCTAAAGAAAACCCGTTTGAAGTAGCAGCCTTCTGAAGGTTGCTACTTCAAACAAGGTTCTTCGAGCTGGCTCCGCACATGAGCCCAGGCTCGGCGCGACTCCCCCCCTGCCCCCTGTCGGCCGGTTGGGGGTTGGGCATTGCCCCTGATTTCCTAGGGGGCGCACCGCCCCTGGTTGCACGCCAAGGGTGTGTGTTCGATGTCTCCCTCCCAATTCCGGTGCCATTGAAAACAGCACACTCATGCATGGATGGAGATCCGGACTTATGGACCCTCAGTATCAGGTGGGTATGTCTGTTTCCATGCCAACCTGGCCTGGCGTGGGATGGGGCACTGGCTGTAGCATTGGGGTGGGGTTAGCCAGCCGGCTGCATGTCCCTCCTTGTCCTCACTCCCTGTCTGGGTAAGGCCAGGAAAATGTTCATTCCGTTTCCTGACCTGTCCCAGCTGGGGGAGGTCGAGGGAAGTCCCCCCTCCCCGCCCGGGACGTTCAGTTGGCAGGCTGGCCGTGCATTTCTTTTCATCCTACGTTACCCTCTACCATACTGAGAGCTGCACATGGGGTGACCACAATCAGTGGCACAGCACCCAAAGGGCATGGTGGGGTGGTTGCCCTGGAGCCCCGCCCAAGCTTTGTGGGGTGGCTGCCGCAGGCTTTGAGGGATGCTGGGGGGCCCAATGATATGACTTGTCCCAGGGCCCCAAACTCCTAGCTACGCCACTGACGACGATTCTTTTGGGCCCTATACGATTTACACGAGGGTTTATGCAACAGGCTATTAATGATTATGATTTACGCAGCACTGGCAATGTGCCTGACACTAAGCGGTCGTGATGGGAGACAGGTTGCTGGCCCCAAAGACTTACAGTCTGGACACGGGAGGGGAGAAAAGACAGAGGGGAACTTAGGGGGAGAGAGGGATGAATTCTTGAAGTTGAGAGGTTGGGGGGGGGTGCACGTGCCTAGCTTAGGTACCAGAGGAGGAGTGGGATCCTGAAGAGAACTGAAGTTAGTACCTGCAGAAACAGGTACACCCATCAAATCTCCGCTACCCAAATTTAATCGCATATTTTGGGTAACCGGATTTCAGTCGGGTATCCAAAATACCTACAGCCGGTGTACCAAAATACCGATTTTTGTCCTGATTTTGTCCTGGATTTAGGGATTTTTTTGCCCAGTATTGTTATGACTTTTGGGGTAATTTTGGTTACTTGAAAAATCGGTAACCAAAATTTTGATTTTTCGAGTACTCGATCGATAGGTATTTGGGCACTGATTTCAGAGACCCAAAAATGTGGGTATTATTTGTAAGTAAATGAGCAAGCACAATGACTCGTAGACAAGGTCATGATTAGCTTTTAGTGGCTTCCATCAGCTGACTCCACCAGCTGCACGGAACGACACATCCCCCTGTCTATTCTAAATTTACTGCCTTGTTACATTTTGTAGATAGCCCTGGATCCCAGTGCGCTAGGAAGTCGAGTGCTGCTGTCAAAGGGCCGGATCCTATTCACACACCTGTGTGAGTCTGCAGGTTTTGGTAGGATGACTTTTAGATTTTGCACAGGTAGAACTGGCAGCAGGACCGAACCTAAAGATTCATTCAATCGCTATCAAGTAAGCAAAGAAAAACAGACTTTCCTTGCCCGACATTCGGTTGCTCTCGGACAGTGAGCCTAGTCTGCCAAGGAGGGAGGGAAACAGTGAGAGGGGAAAGAAGCCAGAGTGTCCTAGTTCTACGCAGGCGACTGTGATTATTGGGCACATGTTACAAGGAGAGTCCAGCTGACTGATAGCAAGCTGGCAGGCAGCCATACCAGAGAAAGACAGTGGCTCTCCTAATAAGAACATGCTCAGGAGAAGAACTCCAAAGAGCCCCAGATTCTGTTTGTGCGTCCTGTAGTACAGACGTGCAGGGAACGCAGACCTTTTCTGATTTCAATCCTGGTTTCAGTGCCAAAGTTTGTGCGTCTCACAACTTTGGGACCTTGTTGAAGGGGAAAATATCTTGTAGCTGGTCCAATTGATTGGGAAGCTCAGGATGGGTGTAGTTGTTTTTTTTTGCAGGGGTCTGCCACTCGCCCCAACTCCTCTCCGCTGCTCCAGGAATCCCAGTTCTCCCACCACCACCCTGGCTGTACCTCCCTCCCCACCCCATCCCAGGCCCTGCCAACTCTACGGCTGGCCCTGACTGTGGCATGCAGATTGGAACAAAATAACAACAAAAGCAGAAATTGTTGCTGCGAACCAGATGCTGCATCCAGCTTGCGATATCCTGGGCAGATAAATTGCAAGAGAAAGAAAGGCAGGCTGGACAGATTTATTAACTCTGAGAACTGGAGAGCCTCGTGCGATGTGCCCATTAATGTCTTATCAATGCCAGCGTCTGGTTTCACTTACTGTGCTGAAAATCGTCCTCCTGCGCCGGCTGGTAAGACATTCGGGATGTAATGATTCTGCCCTCGCTCCCTTATCATGGTGCGTGGGACCAGGGCGGCGAGCAAAATGGAATTCTAGCCAGGCATCTGATGCCACGGACCGTCCTGAAGATGGGGACAGTTGCGGGAGGCGAAATACTTCTGTGTTTGTTTTACTGGCTGGACTTATGAAGAAAGCAATGACTTGAAATCCTTTAGGCCCTTAGTCAGTAGGAATGAGCAACCAGTCCCCCTCTCAGGAAAGGCAGAGGAAGGGGAAAGATTTTTTGGAGTCTAGATTAGGGCTGAAACTCGATTTTAATTTTTTCCCCTTGATTCTCATTGAGAATCCTGCGAGAATTGAAAGTCGGGAAAAGTCCCAGTTGTCGATCGTTTCTTGATGGAGATTTTTTATCTCAATTTAATTACCGGTGCCACGTGGGTGCCACATCCCACGCCGAGTCTTGTGTCCTGCGTCTGTCTGTCATCCGTCTTTCTGTCTCTCTTTTCTCGCGTCTCTCTTTTCTTTTCTGCAGCCCCCAACTCCACGATGAGGGGAGTGGGAAGGAAGAAGGGAAAACAAGAAAAACCACTGCGCACTCACAAAATGGCCACCGGCCCATTCTACACATACACATCCCTTTTCCAAAATGGCGGTGACACTGCCGGCACCATTTTGGAAAAGGGCTGCACATATGTGAACGGCCCGGCGACCATTTTGTGAATGCACAGTTGTTGTTTTCTTTTAAAGCAAGGTTCTCGCACCGTTAGCAAGATGCTCTTGAGATCTCGCTAAGGGTTCCCGGATCTAAACGGGTTCTTGTTTCACCTCGGGTATGTCAGGGCCAGGCCTCGACCTTTGGCTGCTGAGGTGAGTGGTGTTTCCCCTCCCCGCACCGCCTCCAGACCTGCCTGCTGGTGGACCTCTCCTTGTATCTGTTAGGGCTCCTCCCCACACGGATCCCAAGCGCTCACCTCATCATGCCAGCTGAGACCAATTATCACTAGCACCCAGGCCCAGCTGAGGTACCAGGATCTAAGCTGTTCTCCCATTGGTCCTGGGGACAACCAGCTGGCTTTAAAAGCCAGCGTATGCGCTGGGGGCTTCTCAGAGCAGCTCAGTGCCTCTAGTTGACTATATTGCTTGCTTTGCTCTCAACAAACCCAAGCCCAGCCCCTACCGATGTATTCACTCCCTCTCTCTCGCTCCTCCCTTTGCCCCTCAGACAGATTTCTCAGCTTGACTCCTGATTCATCTTGGACCTCACCTTGCTTCACCCTTGCATGACATTATCCTCTTGGAATGATTTCCTGGCCTGACCCCCTGCTTACTCAGGAGACTGGGGCAGGAAGGTGGGTGGGGCAGCCTGAGCGAATGACTTTTCTTGTTGCCTTGCTACAGGTCCGCCAGTGCGACGAGTGTGGAGGGAAACACCCCCCCCCCCCCTCAGCCACAAGTGCCCAGTGGAACCAGGACCTTTGCTACCATCACCATTTTGGAAACGGTTGTGCATGCGCAGAATGGTCCGGCTGCCATTTTGTGCTTACATGTTTGTTTTTTTAACTTAATAGATTTTAAACCGAACTGTAAAACGCAGTTGCTGTTCAGTACGGATTGATACGGATGAATCCATAGCTACCTGTTACAAGCAGTAATACGTAATCCGAATCCGTGATCCCCATCCCTATAACTCAGAAATGAGGAATTCCTGACCCATAGCCTTTTCTTACATGGCCCCTTTTCAAATCATGAATCTGGCCTATGGATCCCAGTCCTGTCCTGGAGAACATGCCCTCAGCTCCATCCTTCCCCTGAGGGTGTGTCAGGCCTTCCCTTCTTAGCAGACCCCCTCGCTTCTACTCCCTCCCTTGCCCTGTCCTGAGCACACACCCTCTCTCAGTCCCCATCGTGCCTGCCTACAACGTTCAAAAGCAGCCCCCAAGGAGTGAATTGAGATCGCTTTCGCACAAGACAAAACGCGCAGCATTCGGCTCCGGGAAAAGCTCCGGGAGGCAAATGCTGCACAGCTTTTGTCACATGAGAAAACAGCTCCAATCACGCGGAGGATACAGAGCTCAGCTCTGTACCCTCCGCACGACTGGAGCCAAAGCCTTGCGACTTTGTTTTCTCACGTGACAAAAGCTGCGCAGCATTTGCCTCCCGGAGTTTTTCCGGGAGCTTAAATGCTGCGCGTTTTGTCTTGGGCGAAAGCGGTCAAAGTTTTCTACCCTGCGAGTGTCTGCACTGGAGCCATCCAGTGAATGCAGTAATGCTGCGCTGTCCCAGAAACGCCTTGTATAGCGTCCATTTGTGGGGGCTAAATTCTAGCAGGGCCCGGCGGCTGGTGGTTTCTGAGGCTGGTGGGACAGTGGGCGGAGCCAACAGTGGGCGGAGCCAACCCTAAAATTGCACGCTTACATGATCACCTGCCATAAATGCTGCAGTTGATCCCTGCGAGGAAAAAGATACCCCAACCCATTGGGGCAGAGCTCTGGGAAATGTTCCCAGCATCCCAAAATGTGAACGGCCAGGAAAAGTCTGATATTGGCCATTTCAGGATTGGAAACGAAAAGCTAGAAGAAACCTGGCTGGTTTATTTGGCTTTCAGTAATGACTGTCCACCCCCACCCTCTGTGCCGGTTATCAGACAAATTAAATTACAAGAGCTCCTGTTTTCTATTCAGCTGTAGAGAGGCAGGTTAGTTTAGTGGTTGGGTTGCTAACTGGAGAACAAGCTTGGGGGGAGGAGTGGGAACACACCCTCACGCACCGCCCACCCACCGCGACACCCACTGCAGCCTATGTGAAGAGGACCTCAGAGGCCATTATCACACAGTGATAATGTGATTGCCGGTGGCAAGGGCGCACACCCATCGCCACCCATGGCGTCTCCTCCGTTTTGTCGGATGGCTCCGTGGGTGGGTGATGGGTGGAGATGGGTGTGCACCAGGAGCGCACACCCATCTCCCCCCCCCGCCGCGGCGTACGCACGGACGCCCCACCCCCACCACACACCCGTCTGCACACCCAACATGTGTGTGCATCTGTGCAAAAACAGCCAGAGTCTGATTCCGGCTGGATGCTTCCTCCTCCCCCCCCCGGGGATAGTGATGACTCTCTCTGCTTAAAATCAATCCTATTCTAAACCTTCGAGTATCTGTAAAATGATCCAAGGTCTTTTCCATTACATACCCAGCCTCGCCACCTGATCCGTTGCCTCCATCCTGGCAGGAGACCGATTGGTGCGTGGTTAGAGACTGGAATGGACCGAAATAGCAGCATTTAGACCATCGAGGATACATGTCCTTTGCTAAGAGCAGATAAATCTTTGCATTGCTCCAAGCCTTCTGTGGGAAATGGACTTTCCTAGCTGTATTAACCTAATTGTATAATAGACCCTTGCAGCCTCCCTGTGCTGAAAGAGATTAAGTTAGTTGTCTGGACTTCCTTCCTTGTTTGATCTGTCTGCATATAATACCCGGTGTCCCCTTAGTTTGTGTCTGTGCATGCAGCGGCTGGAAATATTAATGCCTACTTAGCCCTGCCTCTTTGAGCCTGAATTCAGCTAAGTGAGACAGTGTGGTGTAATGGCTAATTGTACAGTTCTTGGCTTGGGAAGGGACTCTGGTTCAAGACAAGTCTTGTCTTAACCAGAAACTTGCCGGGTGACCTTGGGTCAGTCACAATATGCTCTCAGCCTAACCTACCTCACAGGGTTGTTGTGAGGCTAGTGTTATATGTAAACCTCTGAGTGCCATGGCAGGGGGGTGCAATATAAAGATGATGATTATTAAGACTATTACTCAAGCAAAATGAGGCGAGACCATCAAGTTTGTCATGTGGGAAGAGGTATGGGGGAGATAGCAAAGTTAGGACCATTTGGGAGTGGTCGCAGTGCAGCACAATCACTCATCGATTCGTTACTAATTATTTCAATAACATTTCTGTGCTTGAAAACTAAAAAAGATATTCCTTAAATAGAATAAATGGGTTTTTCCAGAAAGGGTGGGAAGTCTCAGGCCAAGGGGGTGAGGGGAATTGGCAAATGCAGCCTGTGACTAGTTTTTATGTAGCCCCCTTCCCAGTTCCTGGGTCTGGCCCCTGGATCCTTTCTAATCCCAAACACTTAAAAACTGAGCTTAAGGTAAGAGAAAAACTGAGCTCAGAGCAGAGATGAGGGCATGCACACGAGGAGAGGGAACAGATTCATGGCATAGATCCACGACCTGGACCCTTCTGTTCCTGAGTGCATCCCTGCCTCCAACATCGGGTGGCCAGAGATGCACATTTTAGAGGACACATGAAAAATACAGGTTGCAGGGCTGTGTTGGAGTCAATGCAACCCTGGAACCTGTATTTCTCCCGTGTCCTCTAAAACTTGCATATCTGTCCACCCTTCCCCAACTTCTCTGCAGCTGTCGGAGCTGGTACTTATTTTCAAAGTGGCCCCAGGGAAGGAAAAGGTTCCCCATCCCTGGCCTACAGTATTGGTATTAAAAATTGGGTGCAAGGGAAGTGGAGGTGATTTGTGCGACACGTTTTTCGGCGGAATCTGCAGTACAGTGACTAACTGTGATGGGGGCTGGGGCTTAAAAAACAGCAGGAAAAGTGTGACGTGGGGGGGTGAAATGGGCTTCTTTCCATTGCTGAGTCGGGGCTGTGAGCTGGCCCCCCCTTGAGACCAGTGGTCTGAACTTGCCCTATTCATTTTAATATTGCCAGAGTTTGCACTTTTGGAAAGCAGGTGAGGATAAAGTCGATTAGGGCTGGATTTACAACACGGGGTTGGGAAATAAACTCTTTCTCGTGGGGATTTTACCTGGTTTGCCTACAAGCTCAGTAGCTCAAGCTCCTAATATGTGGCACATGGTTGCTAAACTTCCTAAGGACTTTAAAAAGGAAAAGAAATAAGCAGCAACAATTAAAACCCCCACAACAATGCGCCTTCACTAAGGATTTTCTCCCCCCTTAGGGGACAGACATTGGGTGCTTTTAGATGGACAGCAGCTCCGGTTCTGCCTGCCCCCCAGCCTGCTCCCCCCCGGCTGGCCAGTCCATTTAAAAGCGCCCTGACAGATGTGGAAGTGACGCAGGCTAGGCCTGCTTCAGGGCAGTCCTGCTCGCCGCGCTCCAAAACATCCCAGATGGGACCGGCCAAACCCAGGGCACCGCCCCAAAGCAGAGCTGCTGTTCGTCTGCTTGGCAGACCCACACTGCAGCTCTGCCTTGGGCTGACTGTTGCCTCGGGCAACACCATAGAGTTGGAGGTGCCAGCCTAGATTTGTCGGGTGATCCACCTGCAACTCTATAGTGTGGGGGGGCAGGACATGCAGGCAGGCCTCTGGGTCTGTCGAAAACGGACCCAGACGCTGCAAACGGGGAGATGCTGGGGTGCCCCACCGGAGCAGCTCTGGGGGCAAGAAGCCTCTGCGTCTGTCTGTTTGCTTTATACTCGTTATCAGCCATTAGGATATTCCAAAAATTTGCCTTAATAGCTTTCTTGAGAGTCTATTTTTACCCCTCCCTTGTACAAGGACTAAGTAAGGTGCTTCACAGAGAAGTTAAGTGCTGGGAAGTTACCGGGTGCTGAGGAACACTTTCAAGGATTCCTCTGGGGTGCAACATGAACTGAAATGGTTACCCACCACTATCCAGTAACCGGCCAGACCGGCAGTATCCAATGCAATGCGACCGGTGAACTGTTTTACCACGTTACCGCATAACAACGCAATGCAACTGGCTAACGTATAGAAGAGACGACGGAAACGGGATATGACAGGTGTGTATAAAATCCTGAACGGTGTGGAACGATTACATAGGGAACAGTTATTTACCAACACAAAATATCCAACAACGGAAGAAAAAAAACAAACCAGCACAGCAAAAAGTATCAAAAACCACACAAAAATGCTGTTATCCAAAATTGATATTGAAAATAAAAAAAACATATGCAAAAGTACATATAAGAACATACAAAAGTCACACTCATATAAGAACACCCAATCACTCGACGCGTTTTAGGTACAACAATAAACTTCCTCAGGGGTGAAGAAGTAGTTCAAAGCAGGAGATTATGATGTCTCTCTCTCTCTCTCTCTCTCTCTCTCTAACAAAAGGGTTCCTTCAGGAAAAGCTCCAAACTATGGAGATCAAGGAAGAACACAGTGATTCCTCTACTGCATATAGGCTCCAAACCCATATAGTCACCAGGAGTCACTATATGGGTTTGGAGCCTATATGCAGTAGAGGAATCATTGTGTTCTTCCTTGATCTCCATAGTTTGGAACTTTTTCTGAAGGGACCCTTTTGTTATAGAGAGAGAGACATCATAATCTCCTGCTTTGAACTACTTCTTCACCCCTGAGGAAGGGTTTATTGTTGTACCCGAAACGCGTCGGGTGATTGGGTGTTCTTATATGATTGTGACTTTTGTATGTTCTTATATATACTTTTGCATATGTTTTTTTTATTTTCAATATAAATTTTTGACAACATTATTTTTGTGTGGTTTTTGAACAGTTATTTACCTTCTCAAATAGTACTAGAACTAGGGGACACTCCATGAAACTAACTGGTAGCAGATTTAAAATGAATACAAGAAAGTATTTTTTCATCTGACGCACAATTAACTTGGGAAATCTGTTGCCAGAGAATGGGGTCAAGGCCAGTAGTATAGCTGGGTTTAAAAAAGGACTGGATAAGTTTTTGAAGAGTAGATCCATTAATGGCTGTTAGCCAAGTAGGTTTAGGGGACTTAACTTCTTATGTCAGGAGCTGGAAATGAACAACAGGGAATGAATTACCCATTGTTGTCACATTTTGGCTAGTTCTCCCAAAAAACTGAGATTGGCCATTGTCGGAGACAGGATGCTGGGCTTGATGGACCATTGGTCTGACCCAGCATGGCACTACCTATGTTCTTAACTGTTTGACAACATTACCACATAACAACGCAGTGCCACTGGCTAACTGTTTTACTGTGTTACCGCATAACAACACAAAGCAACGGACTGTTTTTCCGAGTTACTGCATAACAACGCAGTGCAACTGACTGCTTTACCACGTTACTACATAACAATGCAATGCAACTGGCTAACAGTTTTACCGCGTTACCGCATAACAATGCAATGAAACCACATAACAATGCAATGCAACTGACTGTTTCACTGCGTTACTGCATAACAATGCAATGCAATGAACTGTTTTACCACATTACCACATAACAACACAGTGCAACCAACTAACTGTTTTACTGCATTACCTCATAACAATGCAATACAACCAACTGTTTTACCACATTACCACATAATAATGAAATGCAACTGGCTAACTGTTTTATCGCGTTACTGCATAACAGCAAAATGCAACAGACTGTTTTACCACGTTACAATATAACAATGCTATACAACCAGTTGTTTTACCGCATTACCTCATAACAGTGCAATGCAACCTGCCAACCAACTGCTTTACTGCGTTACTGAATAACAACACAATGCAACCGACTGTTTTACCACATTACCGCATGATTATGCAATGCAACCAGACTGTTTTACCATGTTACTGCATAACAGCACAATGCAACCGGCTGTTTTACCACATTACCGCATAACAATGTTTGACCATGTTACCACATAACAATGCAATAAAACTGACTGTTTTACCATGTTACCGCATAGCAATGCAACGCAACCAGCTAACCACAGTACCACATAACAACGGAATGCAACTAGCTAACTTTTACCATGGTACCACATAACAACACAATACAACCAACTGTTTTACTGCATTAGCACATAACGCAATGCAAGTGGCTATCTTACTGTGTTACTGCATAAAAAAACAATGCAACCAGCGAACTGTTTTACCCTGTTACTGCATAACAACACAATGCAACCGGCTGTTTTACCACATAACAACGCATGTGGTGAATTGTTTTACTGCATTATTGCATAACAACGCAATGCAACCACCTGTTTTACCACATTATCACAAAACAATGCAATGCAACCACCTGTTTTACCACATTCCCACATAACAACACAATGAAACCAGCTAACTGTTTTTACTGTGTTACTGCATAACAACGCACTATGTGTTTTTATCGTATTGCCATTTACTGTTTTGCCCATAATTTCTTTCTTGTTTACTTCCCCTGCTTACCGGTTTCAGACACATAACAGTAACTCTGGGTACTTTCAGACATGACGCTAACCACCCTTTAGCCACCCTTGGTGGTTATTTATGCATGTTGCAGGGCTTCATAGGGCACCAATACAGCCCTGCAACATGCATAAATAACCACCAAGGGTGGTTAAAGAGTGGTTAGTGTCATGTCTGAAAGTACCCATGGTAACAGTAGTATGATAAAACGATTCACTGTTGCAGCATTATCCGGTTATTCAGTTTATTGGTTTTAGCCATCATGCCGGATAATCGCCAAACTATCCAAAATGGCAGATATTAACCATGGAGAGCAAATTGACTATTGGCTTCAGTTATTAATTATTATTATTATTATTTATTATTATAAACATTTATATAGCGCCAGCCATGTTTCTACATAGGTTGTGGGTTTTCAGAAGTGCTCAGCCAGCTGGGTGTGAGGAGGATACAGCTGCGGGACGGGGTTCAAACCTGTGCTTACAGCAATGGGGGTAGCTAGGCACAGGTGTGCCAGTATTGGGTCCTGTGAGCCTGGAGGGCTACACTCCCTGGTGTACCTGCATCTCCTGCTGCTTTGAGGAGTGTGGCGGGGGCTCATTCCACCTTCTGCCCCATGGCCCCTTCCAGCCTACCTACCCCCCCGGCTCGCAGGAGCTGGAAGCTGACTTGGCTCCCCAGAATGATCCTGGTGCCAAAGAGGCCTAGGTTTTTCTAGACGATCCCGCTGTGTTCTGCCCCAGCACCTCTCCCAGGCCCTGGCGCTGTTTTGTTGGATGAAGAAGCTCCACCCTCAGTCCCAGTTTCTCCTCTGTCTGGACTGGGGCAGGGAAGAGGTTGTTTCTCCCACCTGTCAGCTGTTTGTCAGGGGGTGTTTTGCCACCAAGCAGCTGATCAGTGATGACCACAGCAGTGTCTTCCAGCCCCCATTAATCTGGTCCTGAGCAGGGGGTAGCAAAAATCAATGACAATAGGTGACCCTGTCTTCAGCTTTTGGTTCCTGTTTCCTCTTGTAAACTAGGTTAATACAGGCTAGAATTAAAATCCTTCAGTCACATTCCCGACTGACTTCTCGGAAGGCCCTCTGTTAGTCTACAGCTAGCAAAGAACTAAGCCCGAGGTGTGTCTTTTGCTGTGAAAGAATATTATTCATTGTAAAAAAAAACACATTGATTTGGAAAGTTTTGATCAGTTCTGTTGTGCCCCTTTTGCAAAATCTGGCTAATTTTTTTTTTAATGGAATGGTGGAATCCTAGATCTATTGATGTCAACGGCAAAACTCTCATGGACTTCAATGGAGTCAGGATTCCCCTGCCAAGTACCTACAAGTGGAGTGAAATTTGAAATAGTTGGCCATAATTTCTTATCACGACTTTTAACAACTGATGGCTATTAACCAGCCGACTAAACTAATTCTGGCCATTCTACACTTCCATCAAGCACACT
Organism: Sphenodon punctatus; assembly: GCA_003113815.1. Classification (NCBI taxonomy): domain Eukaryota; kingdom Metazoa; phylum Chordata; class Lepidosauria; order Sphenodontia; family Sphenodontidae; genus Sphenodon; species Sphenodon punctatus. Next base: position 1,497,481 of record QEPC01012846.1, read on the forward strand.
CTTCTATATCGTGTTCTATAAATTATAGATGCAGGTATTACATAATGGATTGGAATAAATCAAGACAAGTAAAAATAAAAACAGGTCACTTGTAAGATTAAGAAATGTAATTAATGGTAGCAATAGGTTTGAAAACTCATTACTTTCTTGGGAGTGTCATGGTTCCATAGATTGATGGGAGTCTTCTTGGCAGTGGGAGTGAAAGTGGGAGTGTTTAAATCAGCGGCTGACCTTGGGCTACAATTACCAACATGCGTGAGGTGCAAATAGGCATTAGAAATATCAATTGCCATGAATTATAACGGCCAGCTGGCAAACCAAATGTGTTCTCTCCTGCTAACCAGCAAAAAATTATCCAGGGTGCAGAACGGTTTCTGTATGAGGAGAGGCCCAATAGGTTGGGGCTCCTCAGCTTGGAGAAGAAACAACTGAGAAGGGATAGGATGAAAGTTTATAAAATCATGAGTAAATCCCTATTTACTTGTTCTGTGCCGCTCATGATTTTATAAATCATTTTACTCGCTCAAATAGTCCTAGCACTAGGGGACACTCCAGGAAACTAACTGGCAGGAGATTTAAAACAAATAAAAGAGAGTATTTTGTTCACTCAACGCACAATTAACTTGTGGAATTTGTTGCCAGAAGATGTGGTCAAGGCAAAAGATTGGGTAAGTTCTTGGAGAATGGGTCCATTAATGGCTGTTAGCCAGGGATGTAACCCTTTGAATGTTGGGGGCTGGGAGTGAGCGACAGGGAATGGATTACTCCTTTATGACCTGTTGGGTACTTCTCCGAAGCAACTGAGCTTGGCCGCTCTCAGAGACAGTGGGTGCGGGCCTCTAGGATAACGACAGCATTCAACCCAGGGAGTGGAGGTGGCGTTGGAGAAATGGCTACCGCCCATAAACCACAATGCCATCAGTACAAGACCTGACTCCTGACACGGGGAAAGAGCACTTGCAAGTGTGGCTGGGGCAACTGGAAGGGAAAAGAGGACTGGAGAGGAGGAGAAAGCCCTATGAGAGCTTTGTCGTCGGTCACATGCAGCGCATGGGGGAATGTGCCTAGGGGGGGAAGAGCTTTGTGGAGTGTAGGGGATCGGACAGGGTTCAATGACGGGAATCAAAGTCCCCAAAGTAGGCTGTGAAAAGCCTCATCCCTCTAACCCAGTCCTCTTTCCAAGGGTAACAATTAGCCGCATTGCATAACTAATATTAGCAGTCAATAATCATTTAGTAGTTATTAATAATATTATAATAATAATATATAATAGTAATTAATGATATTAATAATCTTATTCTTAAATGAACATTGCATCGGCTCTCTATGTACTTTCATTGTAATAAACGTCTTTCATTTGACATGTACAAGTCTGTCTCAATGTCTATGGAATCACTGCCGCTCATACTCGGAGACGCTTCCATTAACCTTATCCTGGCTCAACAGATTTGAGAGTCACCATGGGAATAAGCTGAACTCACTCTCCTGCTGGCATTGCATGGAGCAGGATACGGTGCCAGTAGACCACAGCTGTTCATCCATGCCTGGGATTTCCACTGGCAATGTCCTAGAGTCATTGGGTGTTTTCAGACGTTACGAGATCACAGTCAACCACAGTCAATTCCCTGTGGTGGTTGTGACCGCGTAACGTCTGATGGGGGGAACGGATGTTCCCCCCC
>QEPC01012846.1:1506782-1517901 GCA_003113815.1 Sphenodon punctatus
CAGGGAATGGATCCCCCATTGTGACCTGTCGGGTGCTTCTCCCAAGCCACCGTGATTGGCCACTGTCGGAGACAGGATGCTGGGCTAGATGGACCATTGGTCTGACCCAATATGGCACTTCTTATGTTCTTATGGACTTGCCAGGTCTGAGTGGGGAGTTGTTAGTACTGGTGGCCATCCTGAGCCTGGTTTATCTCTGAAACTTATTGGCTCGAAATCCCTGTTTTCTTCCTCTGGGGATGTATGGCTTTGGGGTCCTTGGAGAGAAGCTGCTTAGGCCTAAAAGTCTATCAAAGGAGGACTTTGGGAACCAACAGACGGCACACGGCTCTCTGACTCATCTTCAAAACTTCTTGTGGGCTACCAGACACTTGCTACAGATGTGGCGGATGGTTGGCTGGCTTGCAGTCATCATCTGTAGCCACAACTGGTTTTATGGACCCCTAATCTTAGATGATCCATGGAGCACAGTTTGGGGACCAAAGGTATAAGACAGACAAGGTTCAGCTGCATGTTGGAAATGACCCAAGTCAAAGTCTACTGAAGACATTGGTAGTCGTTCTCTAGATTTCTACAGTCTGGCACAGAAGCTAAGACAAAGTGAAAATTAGTTTTAAGATGGCTTGTGGCGGTAACATCCCATCCCATTTGAAGTCTTGGTCTGCATGTCTCACTGATAATAGGACATCGCCAGTGTTGAAATATCAACGGCCCAAGTGCAGAGAGGGGCATTGTCCAAGAGATGCTTTTAACACCAAATCAGGTAACCCTATCCAGACTGGGCCTAATCAGTATCATTTCCTGATTGGAGGCAGGATTTGGTAGTTAAATAACTTGGCTTAAATGGGATTAGCGTCTTTATGGAGATGGACTCCAACAACATTTTGCTGAGGGAGGCAGACAGATGTAAAAATACCCCCTTATCTCCCTCTGTTGTTTAATTTCACTGTGGAATTTAGTAAGATTTACATATTTTAAATAGCACAGTCTCATTAAAGCGTGCCATTTCCTGCATTCTTGATACCAGCTCAAGCAGGGAACTGAAGATTGTTGCTTCTCTTAAAACAGCTTGTGCCCTTGCTTATATTCTCCCTTCCTGTTTCGTAATTATTTTTCCCCTGAGATCGCCTTTTCTCCTTCTGAGTGTTCTGGTCAGTTACCAATTGTAATTTTCCCCCCTCCTTTCCCCAGATAATTGCCTCCTGTCCGGTGGTGCTAGCTGAAAGCTCCTTCCACGTCGAAGTGCATCCCTGGGCAAAATACTTTCAGCAATTCTATTCTAGCACAATGCTTTGCCTTGTGTTTAATGTCTTGCATGGAAGGGTTCCCATGATTAGCAGTTTTCCTGATTCCTCACCTTCATTTTCTGACACAAACCATTCATTTGTGGTTTGATCATTTCTCTCTCCTTCCTTAGTTTTTAATCTTCTCAACTCCTCGCACTGCTAATATCCTCATCCTTGAATAAGCTACTGCAAGCTTGTTATCCTTTGCCAGGTTACTAGCTGAGTGCTCATCTCCAAGCAGTTGACATCTTAGAAGGTGCTCTGCAGTTTGTGGATCATCACCACAATTGCAGATAGCAAAACGTTGGCGAACCCCCACTTCTTCATTGCATCCCGCGATCGGTCAACTCCAGAGCGAAGCCAAAGGAAACACCATATCTGCCAAGGCTGATCTGCACTGGGTGGTAGGTGCTTAGCTGGCACTGGAACTGGAGCATGTAGTTCCAGTCTGGGATGCCACATTATCTCCCCACCTATCTGTTCATGTGGGTTTGCAGGGGCAAGAAAACATTCCCTGGGCCTTCAGCTGGATCATTGTTGGGTTTTTGTTCTATGGTGGGGCCTCTGGGTCTAGGCAGTGAGTTTCTCCTTGGTGAATGAATCTTTCCAAGTCTTGCAGATGGTCCAAAGTCTTGCACCCAAGTAACAGCACAACCCCAATGGTTAGAACATCAGTCCAGCTCTCTGGAGACCGAGGTTCTTTCTCCAACTGTGTCCCAAACCTGCTCTTTGATCTTGGCCAAGCTGCAGTGCCAGATCCAGGGGGTGTGGGAGCCCTGTGCGAAATGAGGGGGGATGTTTGACAGACTCAGATGAGATTTTCATTTCAGTCCTATTCCCTCCTCTCCTCCCACTTTTTTTTGGTGTGTGTGGTTTTTTTTTAATCAGTTCTTTTGGTTGTTCAATCATTTTGGTATTTCATTCATGTCATTTTGGCAATTCTTCAGCAATGGACCTGGTGCTTTACAATAATCAATTATAGGCAAGTCCCTGCCCCGGTTGGGCTTATACTCCAGGAGAGACAAAGGTGAGGAGATGAGGGTGGGGGGACAGAAGGAGAGACAGGAACACAGCCACAGAATCGAGAAGCTGCAGGTGCATGTAGCTAGGCAATATTAACATTATTACGCATGCATAATGACTGAAAACAACATGACTGAAATACCAAAATGACTGAATAACCAAAATAAGCCAACTGGAAACCTCCCAAAATTGAAATGGACTACTTGGGGGACCAAAAAATGGATACGTAGTACTTCTCTTCATCGTGGTGGGTATTGTTTGGGTACTTGAAGGAATACCCCAAAATACAAATAATACCCACAAATAATAAACCCACTACCCATTTTAGCTCTACTTACTAAGGGTGGATAAGGGTGATCTGCTTTGTATAGCGTATCTGGATTTTCAGAAAGCGTTTGTCAAGGTCCCTCACGAGAGGCTCTTGAGGAAGTTGAGCAATCATTTATTTATTTATTTATTAGCAAGCATTTATATAGCGCNCATCCAAGTATGGGAAGACTTGGATACCCATTTATTATTATTATAAGCATTTATATAGCGCCAGCAATGTACCTGGCACTTTACAGAGAATAAGACAGACACGGTCCCTGCCTGAGAGCTAACAATCTAAAAAGACAGAGGGAGGGGAAGACAGGGAAGGAGGAACCGAGGGAGAGACAAGGAGTGTAACATTCACGAGGATGCGAGGTTCCAGGTGCACAAGCTTGGCTTAGTTAATCATGGAATAAGAGACAGGCCACTTTTATACGAGTCGCTTAGAAGCGCCTCCCGAGCCCCGCGTTCAAGAGGAAAGCCGCGTGGGGAGTGTCTACACGCTCCCGGCGCTACCGGAAGTGACATGCCGCCCGTTCTCTTCAGCGACGGTGGCTGCAGACACAGGGCTTTCAAAGAGGCATGTTCTATAGACCTCAATTTTCAGGTCTATGGAACACGCCTCTTCGAAAGCCTCGGGTCTGCAGCCGCCACCGCTGCTGAAAAGAGCAGGCAGCACGTCACTTCCGGTAGCGCAGGGACCGTGTAAACACTCCCGGCACGGTTTTCTTCTTGAATACGGGGGTAAGCGCCTCGTATAAAAGTGGCCACCGTGTCTTGTCATGAATGAGTAGCTGGTTAAAGCAGAGAAGGCCAAGAGGCAGATTGGGATCTACTGGTAGGTCACAAGCTTCAGTCCAGTAGTTCATGGTGTGGGGAGGGGACAAGCCTCTTGGAGATCACCTCTGGTGAGGAGAGTGAGGCTAGTGCCCCACAGAGAGTCTCTGGGGAGGAGACGGGCAAGGGGAGTGACTCAAGTGTGGTGGGGAAGGCTCTCTCTAAAGGGAAGACCAGTTGCTGAGGTGCTCTGCAGCTGAGATCCAACAGGAGGGCATCCCAGCCTAGAGAACTAGAACCCGTGGGAGAATGTCCCGGTAGATCATCCATGGTTGACACCTGGATCAAAAGTCTCATGTGCACCATAAGTCTGGCCACCCCCAAATTAAAGGACTGGAAACAAAGAGTAGGAATAAATGGCCATCTTTCACAATGGAGAGAAGTAAATAGTGGGTTGCCCCAGGAGTCTGTGCTGGGACCAGTATTGATTCATATATTCATTAATGACCTGGAAAAGGGGAAATGAGTGAGGTGATCAGAGCTGCAGATGACACAAGATTATTCAAGATAGTTAAGACCAGGGTGGCCTGTGAGGAATTACAGGAGGATCTTGCACGACTGGGAGTCTGGACGACCAAATGGCAGATGAAACTCAATGTTGACAAGTGCAAAGTGATGCACCTAGGGGGAAATAATCCAAACTATACTTACATGATGCTGTGTTCTAAATTAGGGGCTATCGTGCAGGAAAAGGATCTTGGAATTCATGGTGGACAATTCATCAAAAAACTCAACTCAGCGTCAAAAAGACAAACACAGTGTTAAGAGTGATTTGGTAAAGGGACAGAGAATGAAATGGGGAAATCATCTTGCTGCGATATAACTGTATAGCGGGACAAGTGGTGGGGGTTTGGGAGGTTAGGGGGAGGGGCTCTGGAGACAAAGGGCGGATCCAAATGCTTCCTGCCCTCTACTTTTGTAGTCCGGCAGCACTGGATGTTACCACGTTATAGTGGAGGCACAGGCATCTGCCTCTCCGTACAGAGAGTAGAATCTCCTCAAGCCTGGCCCCGGCGCAATGAACTAGCGCCACTCAGGACAAACGCAGAAGGTGCGCCAGGATTTTGGAGGCTCCACTTGACCGAACGTGGGGTCGATGACATAATTTTGGAAAGGTGAATGTTTTTACAGTTGAAGGCTCTTGCTTGCCAAACCGGAGAGCCTTTCCAGTCCCTGGCATGCAGCCAAGAGAGAAAAGCTGTCAGAAGATGAGTTTTGCGCGACTAAATGGTGCAAGGAAGCTGAGTCTTGCAGAACAGGGAGCCGGGAAGGGGAGAAAGAACAAGCTCAGCTAAATTGATAGCGTTTGAAACTGGGGCCTGAAAACTTGTCTCATTCCAAATAAACAGCTTGACTGGTTAGAACAGAGGTGGGGAATCTCGGGTTCTGGCAGGCTAAATGCAGCCCTCGGCTCATTTTTACTTGGTCCCTTTCCGGATCGGGCCCCTGGATCCAGCACCGAAAGGCCTTGCTCAGGGTAAGGGAATAGAGGAGCCTCCTCTTCCTGAGTGCACCAGTCCTGCCTCCAATCTCGGTGTGGCCCTTAGAGCTTGTACTAATTTCATTGGGGTCCATCCCAAGCCCTGTGGACTGGTGTGCAGAGCACGTGCAACACACACGCACGTACACACACACAAGCCGCGCACCCCACCCCCCCGGCACAGGGCCTACAGCGTGCGTGCAAACCGCACCGCGGCACACACACGCACGCATGCAGCAGCACACGCGGGACTTGGGATCGCCCCCAAAGTGGCCCCTGAAGGGAAAAGATTCCCCATTCCTGTTTTATTATTATTATTTTATTTTATTATTATTTAGTGCCAGCTCTGTGCCTGGTGCTGAATAGGGCTGAAACTCAATCTTGTTTTTTTCTTGATTCGTGTCAAAAATGAAGCTTCTTTACTTGATTTCTGCAAGAACTGAGAAAAACCCTGGTTCTCAACCCTTTCTCAATTGAGATTTCAACCCCCCCCACTAAATTTACTTACTAGAGCCATGTTTGTGTCACATCCCATGCCGAGTCTCACATCCCACCTCTGTCTGTCTGTTTGTCTTCTCTCTCTTCTATTCTTCAGCCATCAACTCCATGCCAGGGGGAAAACAAGATGAAGAACTGCCCATTTGCAAAATGGCTACTGGCTGTTCCGTGCACTCGCAGCCCTTTTCCAAAATGGCGCCAGCAGCGCCACTGCCATTTTGGACAAAGGTGTCTGGTCTGTGCACACACAGGAGGAGCCCCCTCCCACGGACCTTCAGTCAAGCGGAAGCCCACTGGACCTTCGATCAAGCGGAAGTCCAGTGGACCTTCAATCAAGCAGAAGCCCACTAGACCTTCAATCAAGCGGAAGTCCAGTGGACCTTCAATCAAGCGGAAGCCCACTGGACCTTCAATCAAGCGGAAGTCCAGTGGACCTTCAATCAAGCAGAAGCCCACTAGACCTTCAATCAAGCGGAAGTCCAGTGGACCTTCAATCAAGCGGAAGCCCACTGGACCTTCAATCAAGCGGAAGTCCAGTGGACCTTCAATCAAGCAGAAGCCCACTAGACCTTCAATCAAGCGGAAGCCCACTGGACCTTCAATCAAGCGGAAGCCCACTGGACCTTCAATCAAGCCCACCCTGAGGCCAGTACATACCATACCAGGGCCCCAGGGGTGGATGGGAAAGACGAGCCATGAAGGTAACCGGTATGTTTTTGGGATTTAATTATGGGTTCATACCCGTAATGAATCCCCCCAATAAATGGTACCAATCTGTACCCCAAAATCAGTGCGGGTTGACACCCCTAATATGCACGAGTGCTGTTTAGATATCCCCCCGCCCCATCGCGTGTAAAAAAAAAAAAAGCCACACGGTCCCTGTAAAGCTGCATTTCCCCTATTCTTGCTGCTGAGGGTCCTGGAGAGAAACAGTGATATTGGATGAACCCTAAACACAGTGTACGGAGCAGAGCACTTCTCCAGCCGCCTCTGTCTGCTTTCAAAATGGCGATCGGGGTAAATGTGGTCTTGCGCAAGTTGTGTTTAGATTTGAATCCACGACTTTAGGGTGCAAGCTTGGGAATGAACATTTTGAAACCCTTGACGTTGGGGGTTCCCAGAAACCGGATGAGGAGGCAAACGTTTTCCACATAACATGCACAAGAGTTGTTCGCATGTGTGAAGGCATGAGTTTTAGTTGCGGCTTTAATTGCCTGGTCCCAGGAGTTTTCTCTCGTCTAACAATGCCCCTAGTTTCTCAGGTCCAAGGATAACACTTTCTATATAGGAGGCTAGACAAGCTTTCCTTTTGAAAGGGTCTGATATGTTTGCATATTGCAGGAGAGAAATCCTTTACTGTGATGTCAACCCAGAACTTGTCAGAGTGAGAACGGTGAAGAGACCCGTTTATCTACACACTGAGAGAATGTGTTGGGATAATATTTGGAAAAGAATTTGAATCCTTCAGGCTGTGACTTATGCGGAGCGGTATCAACTGGCTTAAAAGGGAGAGAGAAAAGGGGCGGCATAAAAAACAATTTGCTCTGTGCAGTAGGTTTCACTTGATCTCCTTCCTGCACTCACTCATGGTCTTTCAGCTACAGGATCTGGCACCGTAATTCATTCCCACAGTAAACAGTGGGAAGTGGGGGACTATTTTTTTTTTAAATGGGCACCTACCGACTCGTGGTGTTTACCTTGACTGCGGTAGATGCGGTACGCCCTAACACTTCAGAAGGGCAATACTGCAAATACCAGGGTGGGAAATGTGGCAGGACACTACGACCAACAGCCCTGGGGTTTTTTTGTTTTCTTTTTCCAAAAGGGCTCAGAGCCAGGTGTTTAAGTGCTTTGTAATCAGGTTTTCCAAAAGAGCTCCATTTCTATTCTGACAGGGAACCGAAGGTCAAACTTTCAAAAGAGATGGAAACCGCGCAGCTGAGGTAACGTCTTTTCTTGGATCAACGGTTGTTGGTGAGAGAATGCAAGCTTCGGGGTCACACGGGGCCCTTCCTCAGGCATCGGAACAATTGTGTCTCCGTCACCCTTGGAACCAACGTGGCAATCGTGATCTCTCTAGATCAGGGTGAGGGACCTCAGGCCTGGAGGCCAAATGTGGCCCACAGCTAGTTCTCGTTGGTCTTTTCCCACGTCTTAGATCTGGGTCATGAATCTAGTCTCTCACATTCCGGAGAGCCAGTGTGGTGTAGTGGATAAGGGGCTGGACTTGGACTTGGAAAGTTAGGGTTCAACTCCCACCCTAGACATAAACTCACTGGGTGGCCTTGGGATAGTCACCCTCTCCTTGCCTAGAGAGCCAGTGTGCCATAGTGGATAAGATGTTGGCCTTGGGAAGCCAAGGTTCAAAAACTGCCCTAGCCATGAACACACCAGGTGACCTTGGTCAAGTCCCAAGTTGAAAAGGCAGCAGAAATGAGAGCATGCAATTCAGGATGTATCTCTGGCATAGATTCATTCTGAACCCTGCCCCATCTTATCTTGTTTTGTCCCCACCCTCAACTCCTAGCTGCTCCTTGGAGCTCATACTAATTTTCGAACTGGCCCCTGGGACGGAAAACGTTCCACGCCCCTGCTCTAGATTTTCAAAAGGCACTGCCACTGTGCTCCAATTTTCAGAAGAGCCAAGCCCACCAGGTGAATGGGAGCAGAGTCTTGAACTGAAGAATTATTATGGACGTTTGCTCTGTCAGGGTTTCCTTCGTGGCACTCATGCAATCTCTCTAAGCTCATTTATGTTGGCCCAGACTCCCTCTTTGGGGGTGAATTGTTATCCATACTATTTCACTCTCGCAACAAAAGGGCTGTTAAAAATCTTCCACGCTTGAATCATCAGAAGCCGGCAGCCCAATATTTATCGAGGCAGTTTAAATAATTGAGCTTTACAGTCAGTAAATGAAATGGAGCCTGTTTCAGAGTCCAATTAATCAATTATCATTAATAAAGCTGGTTGGTTTCTTCTCTAATGGGACACTAATAGTGACTTAATTTACCAGAGCTCTGAAACAGCAACTTTCTTAAACTGCTGCTGGAACTGTTAGTGCCACAGCCGCTGTTTTAAGACTCTGAATCCTGGTTACTAGTAGTATTCAATGAATGTTTTTCAAGTCTTAAAAATATATTAACTTTCCAATTAAAAGTTAAAAATTCCGTTGGACATCTCAATCTGATTCGGAGCATAATTATGTCTGACGAGGACTCATAAGCAGCTTTCAAAATAAGGACACATTAACCTCCCGTCCACTGTCTCTTAAGGGGATGTTGATGTTTAATTTAGTGTAAGTTTAATTTATTGGAGCGGATGAACAGTGTGCAGCGGATGCAGACACGTCCATGAATTCCGATGACATCTCAATGTGTGTTTCTTTAGCAGTCAGTGCCACGTTTAATAAAGCTGTCTTACTGCAGATCGAGCTCTCTCTTTTTTTGGCCTGTTTTGACTATAATTTGTCCGGCTTGCCACTGTGTTTATTGAGACAAATTGTATGTAATTCTGCTTTTGATTTTGGATGGAAATTTAGTGATTGGTGTTATTCTCACGATCTGGTGTGTGCCGCAGAGCTCCAAGTCTGGGATATCTGGGATTCAGAAGATCGGGGGTTAGGGTTACCACTCCTCAGGGCTGAAGTGGGGCCTTTGGATTTTGCCGCATCATCTCCAAGCTCCAGTTGAAGTCCCTATTCTAATGGGATTATTGGACACAACTAGAGGGGTCTTTTTCCCCCCAGGAGGGGGATAGGAGGGGAAAGCATGTTGGAAAGGGATCCGAAAGAAGAAGCTCTCCTGATGGCCCCCGGCATAGGTGGCTTGTAACTGTCGATAGTGGGCGGTGGGTGGGGCACAGGAGTGGGAGTTGTATAGGGGTTCTAAAGGGCTTCTGAAAATCGGGGGGGGGGGGAATGTGCCCCCTGTGGATCTCCCCACGAGTCCCCATGAAGTGAAGGGGCTCAGATGAGCCTGGGCCTCAGATTCTATGAAGGCCCCTTGCAAGAGGCTTGAGGCCTGCTAGGAAATTTCCAGAGGGGGGAGAGAGCAGGGCCAGCACACTGCCCCACTCTGAAAATTTCCTAGCAGTGCTCAGGCTGCTTGCAAAGGGCCCTGCCAAGCAGGAAGTTTTCAGAGTGGGTGGGGTGGAGTGCTGGTCCCACCACCACCCACTCTGAAAACTTCCTTCCTGGTGGGGTTGTTCTTGCTTGCAGGGGGTGGGGGTGGATGTTGCTGGGAGCTGGGGGGGGGTGCCACTGCCTTCATGGATAAACCCTGCCCCCCACCCACCAGAGACCCCACTCTTTTGCCCTTAGGGGGGGTAGTCTATAATTGGGATATGAGCCCAGACCCACCACAGGCTTGCTATTCCACTGAATGGCCCACAATGTCACCAAGCTCCAAAGGGGGCATGGCTATGTCACAAAGGGGTGGGATAGTTCCTTTGCTCCACCCATTTTCTGATCTGTCCCCACCCCTTTCCCAGTCAAAGCGCCTCAGAAGGTCATAATGCTGTCTGGGACCAATCCTCTCTTCGGCATTGATTTTCTGTGTGACTAGACCTGAAATGACTAACCACTATTATCTGGTATCCATCTGGATTTCACAGTAGCCAATATCCAGTTGGATACCGCTAGCATCTGCCAGATTTCCGGTTAATTGGTTTACCTTTTACCCCATTTCTGGTTAATTACCATTTGACTTACTTGTTTGTTTGTTTACCTCCCCCTTTGTCCACACTGGTCTGGTAATACGCTAAGCGGTCATTTGGTAAACGACGGTAATTGGTAATATCTGGTATTCCGGCTTGGCAGTTCACCTCAGCGGTTACTGGGTAGTTACAGGATAAACAGGATTGTTTGTGAGCTGCCCTGAGCCTTTAGGAACGACATGAATTTAAATAAATAAACCAATAACAAATGAAAGCCAAGTTCACTGAAAAACCAGATATTATCTGCAGAGAGTTGTGTGTGTTTTTTTAAACTCTCCTGTTTCACCTCTATGTGTGACACTGGACAAATCCCTTGCTGCAGAATTTCCAGGAGCACCCGTCTGATCCCAAATCCCATTTTCAGTGGAGGTTTAGGCATTTAGCCTCCCAAGCTTCATTGAAGACCAGACCCCGGCCCCATGTAGCCCACTGTCCTCTCTGCTTCTTGCACACTGCTACGGCAAGAATAAGCCTGCCCCCTAGAGACCAGGACAGGATACAGCAGATGCTGGAGCCCCTATCCCAGCATTCTGAATCCATTCTATCGATCCACCTGCCAAGGCTGGGGCCCTCCGTTTTGGGGTTCCCAGTTGCCTGCCAGAGCCCCGCCTTCTCAGGAGGACCAGGAGTTGATGTGGAGTCCCAGAAGAGAAGGCAGGGTTGTGGTTCAGTAAACAGACAGAGCCAAGAACTGAAGATTGAACGCCAGTAATGTGATCTACCCGCAGATCATAATCTACCTCTTTGTCGCACACCAGAAACCATCATCCTGATGAGACCTTCTTGCATTCTATCATGGTTCTTATACGGGTTCAGGTAGCCAATGGATTGGGACTACAACTGAGCTGGGTAGTAGGTTTATTATGTGTTGGTATTAATTGTATTTTCAGATAGACCTTTCCGTACACAAACAATATCCATGACTGAAGCAGGTACTTGGAGACCTTCCTTCCTATTCTATTCTATTCT
>QEPC01012846.1:1519024-1549147 GCA_003113815.1 Sphenodon punctatus
GAGTGCCATTTGGCAGGGAGCACTATAGAAAAAAATACTAGAGAGCCAGTGTGGTTTAATGGCTACGTGCGCAGTATTTGGACTAGGGGGCAGGGGACCACCTTAGTTCAAGTCTTGTCTTAGCCAGAAACTCACTGGGTGACTTTGGGCCAGTCACAATATTCTCTCAGCCAAACCTACCTCACAGGGTTGTTGTGAGGATTAAAAGCTGTGTTATAGGTAAAGCACTCTGAGTGCCAGGCAGGAGGGGCCTATATAAAAATAAAGATTATTATTTTCTTTGAAGAACTGGTGCTGAATTTCCACTTGTCTATCCCAAATCCCAGGTGGCAGAGTGGTTCAAGCATCCACTCAGGCCTCTGCAGATCTAAATTCAAGCCTCATTCCTAAACTGGGTTACGCCGGCCATGGGTATCGGTGGAAAGGAGAGTTTTAAGACCAAATGTAAATGTTGCTTGAGGCTTCTGAAATCTCCTGTAAAATAAAGAGCAAACAGTGCAAGCTTTCAAGGAAAGCAGAAAGACTAGAGATTCAAGAACGAGGGCAGTTATTATTTCCTGTGGAGTGCAGCCCTGTTAATCCACATTTCAGTAATCCCCTGGAGAAATTGGCAGCATCTTCCCAATTCCCTTGGCGGAGAACTGCAGGAAGCTCCTGTTACCGAGATGTCGTTATTTTTCACGACGCACATACCTGCGTGCCACAAAGCCCAGGAGTCAATCATTAAACAGAATCAGAGTTGGCAAAATAAATGACCAAATTACGGTCTGTTTTTGTGATTCTGGATCCTGTTCTTTTTACAGGGTGTTTGCGGACTGATTTATTATCACGCGATTACAAAGGTGGTTTAAGAGGCTCTGCTGCACACACAATCCTGCCCTGGGCATCATCACTCACTATCAGTTTGAAGTAACTCAGAAGTCTTCAGTGCAATTTTGTTCCAGCATTAGACTCTCCTACTAAGCAAACTAGTCTCAAGGGCAGCGGTTCTCAAACTTTTTACATGTTGACCCTTTTGACCTCATCTTCTGACTCAAGGGTCTGTCCCCCACGCCCTCCCCGGTCTACTATAATCTTGATACCTAGGGGTGGAAAACTCAGAGGAGCTGCCAGCTGGCAGAGTCCACAAATCCCCTATCCCGCCCCACACTCTGAGACAGGCAGGAGATCATTACGTAAACCGTTTTGCTCCCTCCCTCCCAACCTACAAATCCTTCCTGAAAACCTACCTCTTCCGTCAGGCTTTCCCTAGCTCCTTGTCCCCACAGACTGCTCACTGATGCATCCTCTAGTACGTACATTTCATTCAGGGTCCCCTTCTCTGTAACCAAACTAAGCATGTGCACCTGCGACTTCTCAGCTTCGTGAATCTACCCCGTCTCTTAATATGTTCCTCTCTCCCTTGCCTCACCTCAATTGTAAGCCCTTTGGGGCAGGGACCTGGCTCTAATTAAGGATTGTTCAGCACGTGGTATATTGCTGGTGCTATATAAATACTGAATAATAATAATAATAATAATTAATAACAGTAGTAGGAAACCACTGCTCCTCTGCAGGGCCGCCGTTACCATAAAGGCAGTAGTGGCCTACGTCATAAGTTGAAGGAGGTGGGGAAAACGCTGCCACTGCTGTGACGGGCCCGGAGAGGTCGGGGAAGCTGAGCTCCTTGGTGCCTGGGCAGGGGCAGCTCTGTGGGGGATGGAACTCTTCCAGCCTGGACCCCTCCCTCTCCTGGAGCATAGGGGCCATGGCTTGCGCGTCTGACAGGCAGCGGGGGGGGGGGGCAGCAGGAGTGAGGGAGAAGCGCACTCCGTGACGCCCCTCCCGCTGCCTGTCACAGTCCGCCAGGGAAAATTAAGACGAGAGCGGCAGAGGCCCCGCCTCCCCCTCATTTCCCCTGACCGAAAGTAAGCTGCCCCCTCGGCTGCCTGGCTCAGTCTGTAACCGGGGGCCCGGCCAACCGGCGTCGCGGAAGTGAGGGAGAAGCAGAAGCCCTGCCTCTCCCTCACGCCGCTGGCCCCCTCCACGGCCTGGAGTTGACGGCAGCGGCCTGGCGGAAAGAGGAGCGGGGCGACAGCGGTTCAGCTACGTGATCCAAACGACCGCTCGGGCTTGGGGATGGGGGGGGGGAGAGGAGTGCCCTCTGCCCAGGCCCGGTAACACCCCGAGCTCAGCGGGAAGTGCCCCTCCTGAGCCAGGGAGCACCCCTAGGCCTGGAGGCACCTTAAATTAGTGGGGCCCCCCACATTCTTCCCCCCTCCCAGGGCCCCGCTTCCACTAAGGCCGGCCCTGAGAGGGGCACACAGAGCTGGATGGGGCGCAGGCATGGAGGACAGCAAAAATCACTGCGCTGCTGCTGCTGCTGCTCCTTCACACTCAGTTCACCTCCGCTGCTGCCCCGATCAGGTTCAATGTAGAAGTGACCCAAGCCCTGGGAGCTCTAAATCCCCCTCCCACCGTGGCACTTCACAACAATGGGGCGCAGCAGAGAATCTCTGACTGTTTAAACAAGGTCGTCTCGTAAAACAGCCCAGGAAGGATGGACTCTGTATAATGATGTCATTCCAGAGAGCAGCGTGTGCTTGATCAGTTTTAGCTCAACCGTTGCAGCAGGAGGAGCGGCTTAGCTTCCCTCAACATGCAAGTTGCAAAAAAAGTCAGATCTGCTGAGAAACGACCCTGCTTGCTCTAACAGCGCAATATCACGTCTCGCACGCCCCATCTAAACGAGAAGAATGACCAACGCAGTAACAAACCTCTTGGCTAGAACAGTGCTTTTCAAACTGGAGGGGACCAGAAGGTGTTGAGGGGAGGAAGGCACACAACTGGCAAACATCTAGATTGTAAGCACCTCGGGGCAGGGGACAATCTAAAAATAATAATTGCTCAGTGTCAGGCACATTGTTGGCGCTGCACCCCCTGAGCCCTGGGGATAAGGCAGAACAAATAAACAAATAAATACACAGCTGGGCTTTCACTCTGATTGAGTGAGGAGGCATGTCCAAAAATGGTGGAGAGGGGGGAGAGGAAGGGAAAGAGAATCAGAGAATAAGGGGGGGGGGAGGGGAAGCCACAGGTGGGTGAGTGTCAAGGGAGTAGGGGTGAGGGGACCTATAGCCAGAGGACACCCGAGGATCTGGCCCAGGAAACCCAAGTAGGAAAACCCCCAAGAAGGGGGAAACCTCTCAACCGGTCTCTTGGATGTTCTGAGATGATTCTCGTTCTTACCAGCCGGGCCTCAGAGTGCACGAATCATCATCGAGCAAGAGGGACTCCAGAAGCTAAAGAGGGAAGAGCAGTTCTAAAGAACAAGAGGGAATACAAGCGAGAGAGGAACAAGACAGGGACTGCAGATGGGGGAAACGAGGCACGGTAGGAACACAAGCTAAGGGGGAGTGAGGCAAGACGCAGCTACAGGAGAACCAGACCAGACGGGCTAAGGGAGACACCCAACGAAGGAGGAACAAGTCACGGTTAAAAGGAGAACAAGGTTATGGGGGGAGCGAGGACCAGGCGGGGCTACAAGGAAACACAAGGCTATGAGGGTACCAATGAACAGCTATAGGGGAACAAGGCTAAGGGGAGAGTGAGGACCAGGCAGGGCTACAAGGGAACACAAGACTACGGAGGAACAACAAACAGCTATAGGGGAACAAGGTTATGGGGGAGAGCAAGGATCAGGTAGGGCTACAGGGAACACACGACTATGAAGGAACAATGAACAGCTATAGGGGAACACACAGTGGGAGACAAGGACTATAACTATCATATAAACAACCAGAAGAAAGAAAGAAAGAAAGATAGATAGATAGATAGATAGATAGATAGATAGATAGACGGACGTTCAAGCAGTTGCTCCCACAGCTTCCTGTGGCCACACTATGTTTTAAATGCTACCTTGTGGCCAATCAGGAAGCTGAGAAGCAAGGCTAGGCGGAACGGGCACAGCTGGGGAAGGGCTTGGCACATGGGGGTGGGGTGGGGTGGAGACACGAAGAAAGACACAGGGAGGTGTACTCAGCTGTTAACACAGCCTCAGATAGCACCAGTCCTTAAGCTGGTGCTCTTCAACCCTCCAAGGCTGGAGGTTCAAGACCCAGCCATAATAGTGAGAAGGGGGAGAAGAAGCAAGATGTAGGGATGGTGCAGGAAAGACTGCAGATGAGCAAGAGGGCTGAATGAAATGTGTGTTTCATTTGGTATCTGCACATAATACCAACATTTTCAGGTATTCGTAGCAGGACCCGAATACCATTCGAGTATCCAAAAAAACAAAATGTTGGTTTTTGGTTTGCAAGGACCTGAAAACTGGAAAAATGCTGCCCCTCTCTCTCCCCTCCAGAAAATTCCAAAATCCTGGACCAGAAGTCAAAATTCAGGACCAGAAATGGAAAAATCAGGACAAAAAGGGTATTTCGCCATGTCGATATTTTGATATTTCAGATATCCGATTGAACACCGCTCCAGGTGCTAAAAAGTACCAGAAATTTTACAAGTCAAACCAAGCACCACAAATTCGACAAGCATATGTACCCATTTCAGCTCTAGGGAGGCAGGTTTAAAAGTCTGAAAATCTTTGTGAAGGCTCTTTTCTGAGATCCCCTCTGAAAAGGAAGTTTCTCCTGAGGAAAAAATTGGGGGCGTTGAGTCCTGCAGAGTCGGTGCGGTACAAAATACTGTGGGATACAGTTTAGTTCCCAAAGTCCCTTACGGAGTACTTTGGCAGAGTCTATGACCCGGAGCCCAGCAGTTCCAGTCTGGACCTGTCAGTTTCGAAGGCCGGCCGACACTCCCCACCCCCGAGAGTGCCTCTCGGCTGACCAGAAGCGCTTTCCACCAACTCCTTGTTCCTTGTCCATCAACAATCCTTGTCCCTGTCCCACCAACTCCATCTGGTGAGGACGCTGCAACCTTTTCTATCAGATTCGGACCTAGGCCCTGCCCCAACAGGTGTTAACAAACAGGACGTTAGCCCACACCACGGGTGCCCACCTGCTCGTTTATTACATGTTCGCCTCCACCCACCAGACACACAGCCCCCAACTCACGGCAGGTTCTCGGAGCACCAGGCTGCTGAGAGGCACTCAGGGGGGTGAGGGTGGGGCGTGACAGCATCTGCCCTGGACTGCTGTGGAGCTGGGTTCTGCAGCAGTCCCGGCTGAGGCCGGTCACTTTCAAAGGCTGGCCGGCGCGACTGAGAAGCCCATCGGGTCCGTTTCAGGCATTGATGGTGCCTGAACACGGCCGGGACAATTTGGGCCCCTCCAGAGTCATCGGGAGTGCCCAAATCTTCGGGTGGCCGGTTGCAACTCTCATCACAATCTCTAACATCTTTATTTTATGTATTTTGATTTCTCTCTCAACCTTTCCTACAGGCTCGGAGCAGCTTCCAAAATAATAAGATATACAAAAATATAAAACCCAGTAAAAATATTAAGCTGTATAAAATTCTACTTAACAACTTTTTCACACACCCCCTCCCAAATCCTATCCCCGCCTGCTAAAAATCTGGTGAAATAAGGTCTCACAGTGCCTTTTGGAAAATTCTCAGGCTTGGTCTCTCGTGAACTGCCAGGGGAAGGGCGTTCCAAAGCATCGGGGCAGCCATCGATAACACCTCTCGCACACCTGTGTTGTCTGGACCTGGGACAATGGTGAAACTTTCAAGAGGGTTCCCCCAGCTGTCTTAAGGGAGCGTGATGGAACATAGGAGGGAAGGCGGTCTTTTAGGTATGTTTGTCCCACACTGTTTAGAGCTTTATAGGTCAAAACCAGTTCCTAGAATTGGGCCCAGAACACTATCAGCAGCCAGTGCGGTCTCTGGAGGACCGGTGTAATGTGCTCCCGGAACCCCACCCCCATCAAGAGGCGACCCGTCATGTTCTGCACCAGCTGCAGCCTCTGAACAGTCTTCAAGGGCAGCCCCACATAGAGTGCCTTGCAGTAATCTAGCCTCTGGGTTATTATGAAGGCGTGGATGGGTGTAAACAAACGAGACGAAAGCCTGCTGCAGCCTGGGTTCAGTCCACACAGCCGCCACTCACGGGTTTAGCATGACAAAGCTAAGGCACGTGCGGGCATTCTTCCCTGCCACATAATTGATGGGGCGCGGACACGTGAGCACACATTAGCCTGCATTTCCCTGCACAATGGGCTCCGCATGCTCTGAGACTGTGCCGTGAGTGGGGACCGTGTGTCTGGTGGGTGGTGGCCGCATGGTCGGTGGGGGCGAACCCTTAATAAACAAGCGGGCAGACACCCACCTGGAGTGGGCTGTCATCTTGTTTGTTAACAAGCAATGGTGGCGTCGAGGTCAGACTCTGATAGAAAAGGCCGCAGCCTCCTCACCAGATGGAGTTGGTGGAAAGCGTTTCTCGGCCCCCGCTGCAGCCTGGTGTTCCAGGCGCAACAAGGGATCCAGGAGCATCCCAAGGCTGAAATCCTGAGTGACTAGATTCAGGGTTGGTAGTTCTGAAAACCTAGAGTAAAATGTAACCTGTCAGGATGAAAACACATAACGCTAACTCTATATCTTTAACATTTCTTATGCATGTTGCAGGGCTGAATAGAGTGCCAATACAGCCCTGCAACATGCATAAGAAATATTAAAGCAATGTTAAAGCAGAATTAAAGTGGAGTTAATGTTATATCTGTTTTCACCCTCAGTAGAGACATTAAAAACAGGCTTAGATTTGTAGGAAATCCATTTTCCAATGGTCTAGAGATCTTGTAAATAAGGAGATTTCTAATATCTGAACAGTGAACTCATGGAGTTCCCATTGACACGGGTACCCAAGAGCTGAGCCTGCCTCCGGCTTTAAGACTCTCACACTTCAATTCAAGCTTTGAAGAATAGGTAATGGGAGTTCTTTAAGGACTGATTTTACTTCTAAGGCCCATCAGGGCCATAACAGAGACATAACCGAGTGGGTTAAGGCCATGGCTGTTGCGTAGCCTTACCTCCCAAGAGATTCATTTTGACGAGCTGGAAAATGATTTTGTTGTATTTGTTTCACGCTTTTTGGCTAATTGAAATTATACAATATTTTTGCATGCGGCAAGGAAGGCAGGGTGCCAGCTTCTTTTCAATAGGCAGCTGCTGGGATTCTGTTTTGTTATTTTTCATTGGCAGGGAGGAGAATGCTGCATTGTTACGAACTCTCTCTTCGGCAAGTGCTTGGTGGCCAGTTCAAGGAAAGGTGAGCATGCGAAAGGAGATGTGGGAGGGGGAGAGCGGGAAGGAGCATAACAACCATGATTATTAATCCGTAGTGGCAGCCACTGGAAAGGGCATCTGCACGCCCTTGTGGAGATGATCGCTCAGACAAATTAAAATACAGAGAGATGCCTGCATTTCCTTCCTAGGGGGCGCCGCGTAGGGAGCAGTCTTGGAACATTCTCTTTGTACAATGTCTTGGCTGTTCCTGGGAAGGCAACGTTTGCCATGGCCCACATGCCTCCAGTCCAGAAAGCAGCTATTTAGGGATGTAAACTATTCCATGCTTAGGGCAGGCTTTGAGAGAACAAATGCTGCTGTTAGAGGCCACCACGCTAACAGCAAAGTGACTGGAAAGTTTTCGGGGATGTGAGGTTTCGTATTTGGCTTGCAGGCCTTTAATTGCACTAAAAGGCCCGGGGGGTGGGGAGGGGGGGAGTACTGTCTCTGTAAGCCTCGGCTATAAAAGCCTATTTAGGAACGGGTAGGAGAAAGCAGCCTTTAAGGTTTTGTCTGCAAAGCCTCCAGACTAACCTCAGGAGCTCCCAATTAGATGCAGGATGGTAGGAAAAGCAGACAGTTTATTTATTTATTGGTTAGACATGACTGACCCCCACCTTTGCACCTCTGGCTTTAAGAGGCACCGTAGCTTGGCAGGGACCAGTGTGCGCATGGAGGCGTGGCTCAGGGAAGTTGAATGGGACGGCGGAGCAGGACCTTTCCTTTCTCATTTCTAAGCAAAGGAGATTTGGGATCCATTCAGTGCAAGACGTTTCCTCACAAAATTCTCAAGTGTGGCCGCTTCATCACTTACCAGTGAAATCACTGACCAAAGTGAAAGGCCCAGGATAGAGATCCAAGGTCCACTCTCCTCAGTCAGAGGGAGAACTGGGTAGAAAAGGCCCCCTTTCGTTTTTAAAAAAAAAATAGATTTAAAAAATAATCTTTACTAAATCTAAAATAAAAGGAAACAAAATCAGGGAACAGAGTCCCTGCGTCTCCGGTCTGCTTCCTGCCTGGGTGACTTTCCTGGCAACTGTGTGGGAAGCTCTGAATCCCTCTCTTCACAACGTCCTTACTGCCTGTCACTGGCTGTCATGGGTCCCTGGAGAGGATGGGTAAAGGGAAACAGAGAACGGAGGTATGTCTATCTGCAGAGCTCTAGGGTTTAGGTTTTTTTTACACAAACCATCCTGGGATTAGGCGAAAACTATCCCAGAATTGTTATCCAGGGATTACAAAAGAGTACCTATCCCGGGATGAATCCATTCTGGGATAGTTCATTTGAACAGCACATTGTGGTTATCCTGGGATTAGAGTTTCTGGGATGAATATCAATCCTGAGGTGCTTTTCGTCCGTGCTCAGCGCACTGATTTCTGGGACTGAAGAAAATCTGATTTTCTTCATTTTTCTGATTTCAGAGTTAAAGAAAATGGGAACTAAAAAAAAAAAAAAAGAAACTCATCCCTTTGTTCTGTGAGTATTTAAACTGATGACGGAGGTAATACGATCGCCCCACAGCCATGTGCTCCTAGATCCCATAGAAACAGACATTCATAAAGAGGAAATCAGCTCTTGTCATAACTCTCTCTGAGGCCACTTTTAAACGAGGCGCTTAGAAGCGCCTCCGGAGCCCCGTATTCAAAAGGAAAGCCGCACGAGGAGTGTTTCCACGCTCTCTGCGCTACCAGAAGTGACGCATTCTATAGACCTGGAAATTGTGGTCTATAGAACACACCTCTTTGAAAGCCCCGCGTCTGCAGCCGCCATCACTGAAGAGAACGGGCGGCACGTCACTTCCGGTAGCGCGGGGACCATGTAAACACTCCCCGCATGGCTTTCCTTTTGAATACGGGGCTCCGGAGGCGCTTCTAAGCGCCTCATTTAAAAGTGGCCTGATACTAATCATGGGATAGTTGACTATCCCGGGATCAGACAGACCTATTCTTGGGATAGTTTAACATCTGGATGTTACAAAACCTAGAAAAAAGAGGTTGTGGAATCAATCACTGGGTTTTTCAGTGATCCTGCAACTGAATGATGCGTTTAGACAGACCTCTCACACCCCGGGATTAATGCTCTAATCCCAGGATAAGTGTCCATGCAAAAACGCCCTATATTAGTATAGGTGTTCAGACAAACAGTATTCCGACATTATTTGAATCAGATACAGATAAGACCTTTAAATCCATGTTGAACTATACAGACATTAAACCTGGATTCACCCCAGAAGTAGAACTATTTATACTGGTATGACTGTGCAGACAAACACCTAGAACCCACATTTCGAGACCATGATACAGATATTATGTTTGTCTGAAAACAGCCTTAGCTACTTTGGTATTGGAAGAAGGAATGGGAGGGGATTATTACCAAACAGCTCTTGTTTTAGTTTTTAAAAATATTTTAAACCATAGCCGTGAAGTGTAGGCCTTTTTTCAGGAAAGACAAACACTGTCCAAGACCAAGACCAATACACTTCTCTGGTTTCGCTTCCATTCTTTTCAAAACTTATTATCTTTTCCCTTTGCTAAGAAGTTCTAAGTTCGCTCCTTCAGTCCCTGGAGCCACCTTCTAAGAGCTGAGCTTCAAAACCTTCCGAAGGCTTTCCAAACTTCCACCAGACCCAATGTTAGGATCACTTTCTAGGCCAGACTCTATATTTGTATTATTACTGTGGGTCAGATTACTAATATTTTAAACTATGAGTGAGTGGTTTTTTTGTTTGTGTTTTTTTGCACGCTATAACGAATACCAGCTACTGACAATACACACACACGCGCACAGACGCACGCACTCACAGTGTAAACAGATGGACAGCAGCTCCACATTTGCCCACGCAAGTCCCCCTTACCCGTGGGTGTATCTGTCTGTCTGAGCACCCATCAGATCTTTAGCATGGACAGGTTGTGACTGTTCTGGGGCAGCCCCCCCAAGGGGCGTTCTGGAAGATCCAGGAGTCCGCCTCACGGAGGAAGTTGGCCAGACCTGAGGCAACCGGTGAACACGGAGCTGCTGTCTCTAAATGGCCCCTGTGAGCCCCACTCACACACGGCTTTGCCCGGATCATAGATGCTGGTGGACCAACACAGCCAGAGTGGCTCCCAGCGGGAGCGCAGTCATCGTGGCTCCTTGCCCTCACCCCAACCCTTAGCGTGTGAAATTGAAGCATGCATTGGCCCCACACAGAAATCGTACAGGGAGAATGGAGGCTCAGGCCAGCGCCTACAGAAGCTCTGGGGTGATGGAGAAGCAGCAGCGTCCATCAGGTCCTGACCTGGATTGCCTGTTCTCTAGGGATGGGCAAACAGAACAGAGTTCGGAATTTCGGTTCGGTTTGAAATTCGAGTTCGGAAATTTGGTTCGGTTCAGTTCGGTTTGAAATTCGAGTTCAGTTCGGAAGTTCGGTTCGGTCGACCGAACACACCAAGTTCGGTTGAATTCCGAACCAAGTTCGGCCATTCAAACCCAGGTTTTTCTGTATGTGTTGCCACTAGGGATGGGCGAAGAGAACGGAGTTTGGAAATTTGGTTCGGTTTGAAATTCGAGTTTGGTTTGGAAGTTCGGTTCGGTCGACTGAACAGACCGAGTTCGGTTCGAACTCCGAACTTCCGAACCGCGTTCGCCCGTCCCTACTGTTCTCTGGGCCTTTCAGTCATGCCTTTTGATCCTCCCTTCCCCTGTTCATTCCGGCCACTTTTGCTCTCAGACATCAGTGTTGTGTGGGTGTCACAGGGTCCCCAGGGTTGGCTGGGGTCTGGTGTTTGCCCACCCCACTCTGCCACGGGGGCAGCTTGGCCGACCCCTGCTCCCAGGACTGTGGGTGGTAAGGGTTTAACGGCGGTTGCCGCGTCTCATTGCCATGGTTACCAGAACTGCGGCTCCTGGCAAGAGGCGGGTTCCTGGGTGGCGGGTGGGGTAGTGAGCTCGCAAGGCTCCAATGATAAGGAAAAATGTAGGGGGGTCCTGAATGAAATCATGCCGCCCCCTCCTGTAGCCTTCTAAAGCCAGTAGCTAAGGGGGGGCATCAAACAAGATAGGGGGACGGACCCCCCTGTAATTCCAGCTCTGGCTGGGCTAGGGAGTGGGGGACGTTCCGTTTGTCTGTGTGTTCTTGACCTGGGGCTTTTCCAGGTCAGGGGCATGCCAGGCTATTTGTGTGAAGGTTGCCAAACCTGTGGGGGTGTGCAGCTCCTGCCTGGGGCCCCCACGCAGCTCCCTGTCCACATGAAAACACCCACAGAGTCTGTACCTCCCTGCTAGCTTCTTTGCTTCCCAACCAAACTGCAGCAGGTCCCAACATCTTGAGACACAGAACACAAAAAAAGACACTGAAACCAGAATAGAAATCAGAAATGCAAAATGTGCACACACCCCCCCCCCCCCAACATCCCTGCTTTGAACTGTGCTAGGAAGTTGCTGAGTCCAAGCAAAAGCGATATTTTTTACCAATTTTCTGCACTAAGCAAGAAATGTGAACCTGTTCACCTTCCCCCATGAGAAAAACCTAATAAGTAAATAAATGTGGAAAAGACCTCCGGTACATACAGGTGCAAAATCAATTGTTTCTAAAGGCAACATGAGCAGGATCCTGGATCTCATCTTAACTCTTTCCATTGCTGTGACGAAATCTGCAAATTCTACAGATACCTACCCACCTCCAAGAATAACCCGGTAGCATCTCTAAATATTGATTCTGAATCTCATTGACAGTTGGAAAGTGTGCATATCAACGACGGCAGTCTGGAGAAAGAAAACTGGGCTCAGGAATCTGGATTGAAGGCAGGCGCTGCAGGCACAATTCCCGTCAGCTGTTTACATTCTTTCGAGGGCACCGTTGGTAACCCAGACCTAACAGTGGACCTTCTGTAGCCTGGCAGTGACCACATCTGGAAGGATTGTTTGTAATTCTTAGAAAAGCTGTCTAGTATCTCTGCAGTACAAGGAAGAAAGGGTGGAAAACAGAAACACCAGATGAAAACAAAATCCTCAGCTTTTCACAGATGTTTCAGAGCAGATGTGGTCCAATGGATTGATTGTCCCTTGGACTACAGACCTTAGGAATCCCGTCTCTGCTAGCAACTAGCTTTCCAATCTTGGGAAAGTTATTTGTCTTCTGTTTCCGTTTCTCCTCTTTGTCCATTGAGACTGCAAGCTCATTGAGGCACACGGGTTGTCTCTTGTCTTTACTAGGGATGAAACACGAATGAATTGTTTTGATTCTCACGAGATTCTCGTGAGAATTGAGAACCGTTACCAAGATCTCGCAAGAATCTTGAAACTTTTTTTAATAAATGCTCTGTGCATGTGAAAATTGGACTCCACCGCCGTCCTGTGCATGTGTGGCCCTTTCTCAGGATGGCACGGCCTGCGCTGGCGCCATTTTGGAAAAAGGCAGCTGGTCTGCACACGCTCAGGACTGGCTGACCTTTTCCAATATGGCATTGACGTGGCCTGCGCCATCTTGGAAAAGGGCTATGCATGTGCAGGACGGCTGCGGCAGCTGGTTGGCGCGTGTGTAACTCCTTGAGTTCAATTTGGGACTTACGTCAAAGACGCCCAGAAACAAACTTCACAACAAAGTGAATCTATGTGCACAAGAGTATATTGAGACAACCTATATACTCATGACTAAACTATGTTCTGTTAAGAACTAAATGTTATTATTCTTACATCCACAGCATGCTTTTCAATCATACCAATGTAATGTTTCACAGGTAATGAGAATCAAACGTCCACATAACTTTAACATCCAGCTTCAAGGAAACATGCAGGCCTTCTGATCATCCAGTTTTCTCTGTTGATTGAAGGCTCCGATACAGACACTCTCTCTTCTTCCTTTGCTCCTGTAGGAGAAGTCCAAAAGACGCCCTGCCACAGAGCAGAACAACCAAACAGCCTACCAGTTCTAATTTCTCTCCTGATGAAGAGTCCTGAGTGGCTTCAAAGCTTGCCTCCCTTCACCAACAGAAGTCGGTCCAATAAAAGAGATCATCTGAACTACTGTGTCCCTATGTAAAAAAAAGCCAGCGTGGCTTGGTGGGTGAGGTCTTGGGCCGCTTTTAGACGATCGCGGCGGCGCCCACGCTTGTTTTTCAAAACTACCGGGAGGCGGGTTTACGCGTGACACCGCTGCCAATGATGCGCATGTCTGGGCGCCGCGCATCCATTTCTGGCCGCGAGCTGACCGGGTCGCCGATCGAGGGTGGACGTACGCGGCCGGAAATGGACGCGCGTCGCCCACACGTGCGCATCATCGGCTGCGGCATCACGTGTAAACCCGCCTCCCGGTAGTTTTGAAAAACAAGCGCGGGCGCCGCCGCGATCGTCTAAAAGCGGCCTTGAACTTGAGCCTGGGGTTCAAAGTCTCGACGTAGCCATGAACTCACTGGGTCACTGTCAGCGAGACACTCGTCTATCTGCCTTTGTTTCCCACTTGTAAAATGAGAATAACAATTATCTACCTCACACGTTTGCTGTGAAAATGAAGTAGGGATTGTTATTTATGTCCCTGGCATTGAACAATCATTATAGTTAGAGATGGGTCCCTGCCCTGAGGGACTTACAATCTAGATAGGAAGATAAGGGAGAAGGGATACCGTGAGCATCAATGAGCAACGATGTCAGAGCACTGAAAATGCTGCATAAATGATTAATAATAACATTATTGACCCAACTATTCAAAAACCAGGAGTCAGACGAAACCCTCAAAACTATGACATTAGTGGTAAAACAATGCTTGTTTCTTTTTCAAATCACCTTTTTTACCTGTTTTCTTTTTAAAATATATTTTCACCATTAAGAGGAAGATTCCTCCCCCTCTCAGGTTTTGGGTAAGTGTTTAGGGGGGTGGGTGTCTGCATTTACTACTAGTTATCACGTCTATACGGCTACTAGGCATATACAGCACTTTATAGTCATGGATTTTTGGAGACAGGTTCCTGCCCCAGTGGGCTTACAATCTAAGATGAACAAAATACAGACACTCCCATTTTACAGATGGGGAACTGAGGCTGAGACTTGCCACGTAGTGAGTTCATGACTAGAACAGGCTTGGAACCCTGGTTGCCTAGGCCCAAGTCCCGCATCTGAACCACTACACCACACTGGCTTTCTATATGATGATTCAGTGCACAGCTTGGAAGGGACTGAACTTACCCTGAGGGATGTGGGTGGGTGGCATGATGCTATTCTCTCTCTCTCTCTAAGCCCTGATCACGCCAGCAGAAAGCCCTGTGGAGAACTCGGCGGCAAGTTTCTCCCTCTTATGGTTGGGGAGCAAAGTTGGAAATTATGACAGCGTGCTCTCTGAAATGCTGAAAAATCAAAAGGAAAATTAAAAAAAAAACCAACCAAACCCCACAAAATAAAATTATTAAGATGGTTAAAGTCTCATGAATCTAAACTGGCCTCATTGGTTTTTGAGGGACTGGACACATTTATTTTGGATCATCTGAAGCTGTCACGGCTATAATTGTATTTATCTAACGTTGTAAAATGCACAGAGATTTATGGAGGGGAGGCCCCTGTGTAAATGCAAAGTATTTTATTTTATTTTTAAAAAATGGATTAGAAGAAAAATGGTTTTGGATGCTTGAATATAAATGTGAAAAGTATTGATTTTTCTTGCCAATATCTGGCTGCATAGAATGTAGGCAGTCACAAAGGGATCGGAGCTCTGTCTTTTTGTACTGTCCAGGTGTGCTGTTGTGGATCAGCTGACGGTGGGCTTAATCGAAAGATTATTGCCATTGTCCATGCCCGTTCTCGCCGGTGGTGTGTATTCCCAGCCTTCTGTCTGGTGATTCAGTACGTTCACCTTCCGTTGAGCTGGGATGAAAGCTGAAACGGGTAGCTCATTGGCTTCCCATCGATAATAACTGCAGTGTTGAGTACCGTACCTACGGGCACCCGATTACCCCAAAATAGCAGGTATTACCATTACTGAGTTATCAATTTACCATTTTACAAATGGCAACAGCCATAAAACAGTAATTTGGTACAGCAATTAGAATGGAAAGTCGAAAAATTGGTACCAGAAGTCAGAAAAGCAGGCTGAAAAACCTCACAATATTCTCTCAGCCTAACCTACCTCACAGGGTTGTTGTGAGGATTAAAAAGTTGTGTTAAATTGTTCTTTGTGAAGCGCTCCAAGTGCCAGGGCGGGAGGGACGGAGGTGCTATAAAAATTAAAAACGATGATTATTATAAATCAATACATCAGATAGACTGGCGGACACTCCTCAAGTACCGATGAGTACCTGACGTTACCAGGTCAGGTTGAGCACCGCAATTTCGACAGGTACACTCATTCCTGCAGCTTCTCATTTCAGTTCTCGGTGGGACAACACAACCAGAGATAAGGAACCAAGCCCTTAGATCAGGGATGGGGAACCTTTTCCCTCCCGAGGGTCACTTTGAAAATGAGTGCAAAGCTTTAAGGGCCACATGGATGTTGGGGGTGGATGTGCCTGCAGCTGACAGGCCACCACCCGTTCAATAACCTTCCCTAAAAAGGGAAGCTTAGAGACAGGCTGGTAATTCAGCAGGGCCCCAACGTCAAGCGATGGTTTCTTGGGGAGTGGCTGGACCACAGCCTCCTTAACGCAGTCCGGCACCATCCATTCCTGCAGGGAGGCGTTGACCACCCCCGCCAACACCGGCCCCAGCGTCTCCCTGTTGGCCTTGACCAACCAGGATGGGCAAGGATCTAATTCACAAGTTGTGGCTCGAACAGACCCCAACACATCCGCTTGAAATTGAATCTAGTCCAGTTCCCTGCTCAATGCAGGAAATCCACAGCTACAGCATCCCCGAGAGATGGCTGTCCAGCCTCTGAAATATTGAACGTTGCTAATATAGGGACATTACGATATTTTCTGTTTCTGTTTTATTCTCTATCCCTTTCCGAACAATTCCTAACGTTCTGTTTGCTTTTTTGACGGCCACCTGTACACCTGTGAAAAGAGCTACCATTTGGACTCAGCGACGTCTACATGGCCCAACTAGGAATGATATGGGTTGTGAAAAACCAGGCCTCTGTGGCATGATTATCGATCCCTTTATGCATTCCTGCTGCTGGTCATAGGCCAGAAGTGTGGCTCTTTGGCACCACTGCGGTAAATGGATGTTGCTCTTGAGAGTAGGAAACTTTGCCCACCCTGTCATAGACTCATTCCATAGAAAGTTGTTCCTGTCTTTTACTCCCACAGAAATGCCCGTTCCCAATTTGAGGGAGCTGATCCTCAGTGTGTAGGAATCTTGCCTTCGACATCCATCTGTAGAAATAGCTTCACTCTAGTCTGCGCTGGTCAGAGCTCATCTGGAGTCCTGTGTCCAGTTCTGGGCACAACATTTTAAGGAGGAAATCGACACATAGGAACGGGTTCAGAGGAGGGCGACAAAGATGGTCAGGGGTCTGGAAACCAAGTCCTGTGAGGAAAGGTTGAAGGAGCTGCGTGTGTTTAGCCTGGCGAAGAGAAGACTGAGGGGAGACATGATAGCGGCCTTCAAAAGGTCTGAAGGGCTGTCACCCAGAAGGTGGAGCAGACTTGTTCTCTGTTGCTCCTGAGGGCAGGACCAGAACCAGTGGGCTCAAATGACAAGAAAGCAGATTTCAGCTAAACATTAGGAAGAACTTCCTAACAGTAAGAGCCGCTTGACAATGGAACAGACTTCCTGGGGCGGGGGTGGGCTCTCCTTCGCTGGAGGTTGTCGAACAGAGGCGGGACGGCCCATCTGTTGAGGATGCTGTCGCTGTGGATTTCCTGCACGGAGCAGTTGGTTGGACTAGATGACCAACTCTAAGATTCTATTTTTTAATGATTCTATGAGTCTATCCCTTGAAGCAGAGGCCAAATTGATTTCCCTGACCCGCCCACATGCTGACATGCCGCAGCAACGGTGACCCATGGAGCCTTAATGTGCGGGAGGAGGTGAGCATGCAAAATTAAACCAAGCCCTGGATTTCATGCAAAGGCACATAGCAATAAAGAACCTGTAGAGACAACAGCAGCATCATCAAAGACAGTCAGGCCTATCCCCCTGAAATCTGAACTTCAACTCGGAGGAGTTCCACCCAATTTCCACTGAGGCCAGGATCCAACTCGGAGGGGTTTGCAGACACACAGCAGCTCTTTAAAAGCATTTATTTATTTTTTTAAAATAATACTGCTTGGCTCTGGAGCCACTCACAACATTGCATGTTTGTATGCGAAAACAAGAGATTACCTTTTACCTTTTGGATCTATCTGTATTTGCCTAACTACAGCCCTAGCTTTTACAAGCCAGCTCTTGTTTGTTTAACTTCTTGAACTTGAGCTACTGAGAGTACATTTGCAGGATCCCGCTCCCTCGCTTTCTCCACGAGAGGAATGGGAATCGAAACCGATGCTGTCTGCCGCGCAGACAGTCCCACCCAAGAAAAGGAAACGCTGTTACCCAAATCTGTTTTGTCTGATTTTGGTTACAACTGATCCTTCTTCTAGTCACTTTCTTTCATGGAAAAATGTTTGTTTGTTTTTGTACATTCACATGTCCATCGTGATCTTTAAATTTGGATTCTGGGGCTTGCTGAATTCAACTGCTCTGACATTTTCTGTTTTTATGGTGTATTCTGAAGTGGCTTCTGTTTTCCCGTAGTTGTCTGGCTTTCAAATTTCAGAGAGCCTCTTGCATCACATGGTGGATCAGCGGCTGCAAAACATTCGTCAGGGGAGATTTAAAATGATCAATGTTAATTTCCTTATTGCATCTCGGGCCTGAGCTTGGGAGGCTGGATCCAGTCCAAGCAGAATAAACTTGGCTACGACAAACATTGCTTCAGGTCAAATGCAAATCTCCCTGATGCTGGTGTTGGTGTAATTCCAGTGTTTTGGAAGCTATGGGTGTTTGCTGTCAGTAGTTTATCAAGAAACGCAGTTTTTACTGTACGTTGTACTAATGCTAGGAATGAAAATGAAGGTTTTCTCCTGGTTGATAGAGGGAACATAAGGCTACTCTTTTATGCTGGTAGGTTTCCAGGTATGGTGAGAAAACAATAATTGAGGAAATAAAAGGTAATTATATCCCAGATTTCTAAAAACATTGTTCCAGAGTTTAGGCACAATGCCGAGAGAGCAGTGTGCATTTCTTACTTTTACAAATGAAAAAAGATGGTCCAGGGGTTGAGGTCCTCCAGATTTGATTTCCTCCCCTCACACAGCGTTCCTGAATTAACTTAACCCTATTGAAAAATGCAACGTTACGTGCCTCATGGGGTAGATTTTTACCCCACTTGTTTGGCACTTAAAATGTGGAATGTGTCGACTCACATCAACCTCTTGGGGTACACATGTCTACCCCAGCATGGGTAGAAATCTACTCCATGGGAAAATGAATTTGGGTATGTTACAATTTAGAACTCTTGGAGTAGATTTCTGCTCCAGGCTGAGGTAGAAATCTACCCCATGGCAAAACGCATCGGGGTAGATTTTCTACCCCAGGGTCTTTTTGTTCATTCCCCACCCCCAAAAAAATCCCTCCTAGTTAATGGTAATCAACTTTCCTTTGGGGATATTGTGCACCTGTGTGCAGGTGACAATGGGTGATTTCAGACGATACGGGGCCCTTTGGCCCCGTACCGGAACCACCGGCTTCGTTCCCCGCTGGGGTCACCCCGTAACGGCACAACAGACGTGCCGGGGGGATCCCGGCGGGGAAAGTGGGAGGGGCCGGGGCCGCGCGGCGCAACGTGCGGCCGCACGGCCCTGCCCCCTCCACGCACCCCGCCGCCCGCCCTCCGAGGAGACGGGCGGGCGGCGGGGCCAATGCGGCCGCCGCGTGGCGTGCGGCCAGACGTGACTTTTCGTTGGTCATGGCCCGGGGTCCGTTTGACCACGCTTCCCGGGACCTTCCCCCGGCTAGCCTGGGAAGCGTGGTTCAAACGGACCCCATGTGGGGATTCACCGTGGCCAACATCTGGTGCGCCGCAAACAGACATTCGAGACACGGTGACCACAGGTGGGTATTCACCATGGTTCACCGTGATCTCGTAACGTCTGAAGACACCCAAAGTCCTAAAAGGGCAAAGTTGGAGAGCCACTGCCTTGTGAGTTATTGCAAGAGATGTGTGCAACCGGGGTAGGAATCTTACTTAAGCAAATCACTTAGATCCATTCTGTCCTGGTGGACTTCCCTAACTCACAAGGGTGTAGTCAGAATAAGTGCATTAAGCCCCATTAGGCTTATGAGGTGTGCAAAATACTATGAGCTTAATGGGTTGAGAGATCCTGAAAATGGTGGTGCTCAGCTGAGGATGTAGTGGGTGCTACAATTTTTCTCCCTGTATAGGTGTTATGTAAGTCCTTAAAGTAGACAGATGATATGACCCCAGATCAACAAAATGGAGTGAATGCGAGCAGAATTTTTGGCCCAGTCCTATTATGTTGTGTTGCTTTCAGAAGAACATAAGACGTGCCATGACGTGCCTGGTCTGACCTATGGTCCATCAAGACTATTTCTTCCCCTATGTCCTGTTGCAGCCTCTGAGGTCGGTCGAGGGTGCCCTCTTGTGAGAGCCAAATGTCTGTGAAGTTGCTACATCGAGGGGGCGGGGTGCATCCTCAGTTGCTGTCCCGCAATTATGGAACTCCTTCCCCTTGGTGGTCCGCCTAAGCCCAAGGCTGTTTGTCTTCCAGAGGAGATGTAAGACCTTTTTGTTTGGCTGGGCATTTGGCAGGCTGGGATAGGGTTCAGTGGGATTGGGTAGAGGGGCTTGGGGAGGTGAGTGGCAGGTGGGGGTAAAGGGTGAGGTGGGTGGGATGTTGGGATTTTAATGTATTATTGCATTTTATAGTTGGATTTTAAAATATCGATCTTGGGAGCTGCCCTGAGACTTCAGAGAAGGGCCAGGTAAAAATAAAAATAAAAATAAATAAATAAATAATAACAGACAGTATCCTGTCTCCAACAGGGGCCATTTTCAGTCGCTTTAGAGAAGTGCCCAACAGGTGATAACAGAGCAATCCATTCCCTACTGGGCCCCAACAGTTAAGGGTCTCATTCCCTGACTAATGGCATGGACCTAACCTTTAGGAATTTATCCAATTCTGCAAGTGTGAATAGGGATGACCAAGAGCCATCATTTTAAATTCTAAACTCTGTGGTTAAGAGGTCAGGAAAACCTCTGGTTCAAACGATTGTTGCCTATTCCCCTTAAAGTGCTCTAACCCCAACATTCACCAGTGCGGATGCGGGATAGGTGGGTCGCTGTGCAGAACGGCGGCGATGTACTCCTCCTCCACCCCCCGAATAGGAATGCTTGTCAGAGACCACACTGGGTGTTTGTAGACGTGAAAGTGGAGCGCCGCTGTCACAACCGGCCTCAAGTTGGAAGCACGCCAACGATACAGTCTGGACCCGATCTGCCGACAGGCTGTCGGGGAGGGCGGGGAGACACAGGGATGTGCGACCTCCTGGCCCCAGCCCAGCCCAGCCCTGCACCCAGAACCCTGCCCCATCCCCATGATGGTCAGCCATGATGGTCAGTCATGGCAGCCTCCCCGGACCGGGCGGGGAACAGTGAGCTAACACACGTGATAGCCCATTTAGGCCCGGTTGCGCGGGCTGTTGCCTGGCCGTGTTGGTGGGTAACCTGGGCTGCAGTCCTGGAGGTCTTCCGAATTGCAGCCCAGGCTTTCCACCAACATGCCCAGGACCATTCCTGGGGCAACCTCTGGCAGCCCGGCCAACAACGTGCTGGCGGCTCGCCGTCATGTTTGTTAACACCCTGTGACCGGGGTGGGGGAATTAGGGACGCAATCACACTAGTCCACACGCAACCAAGGCTGATTCCCAGAAAGGGGGACACGCGCCCTGCAAGAAGAATGACCATCAGGATAGAGTATGGGTCTTCACCTCTAATTAAAGAGAACAGACCCCTATCATCATAGGGCGTGGTAACAACTGGGAAGCCAAGCTCTGCCCCTACAAACCTAACAGCACCCACTCCGGGGAAGGAGGAGGGTAAGGGACAATGTGGGGTTTTGTGCCAAGGGGATAGGAAGGGGGGACCCACAGGGGAAGGGAAGAGGGGAACACTCTCGCAGGGAAGGAAAAAGCAACCCAGGGAAGGGGGAGGATAAACAAGGATACACACACTTATCTCAGGTCAATCAGTTCCTTGCACTCGCAGCAGTCGTCCAGGCTCCAGGGAAGGGAGGTTCAATCGCACAACTTCTAAGTATCAAGTGTTCCACAATTCAAGCAACAACCAGTTCAAACGGGGGGCCGGTCTCTCAGAAATCACCAGCGCCGCTGCTCCAGCGCCGCTGGTTCTTAAACTCCAGGCCCCGCCCCCGTGCGTGCTCTGAGACGCTCCGAGTGCCGCAGCAGGGGCGGGGGAAGCCCCAGACCATGTCCTGATGTTGGGGACGTGGCCACCGGCCAAAACCCTGACTCGACGGCCGGCGGCCCTGCTGAGCGCTCTGGAACCTGCAGCCCCGAAGGGGGCGTGGAACCCCCAGCCTGCTCCTGCTGCTGCCGTGGGGGGATTCCCTTGAGGGCGAGCCTTCCTACGGGTGGCAGCCCTGACACACCCATTGACTCCATTAGACAAATGAAAATGTTGATTTTTTTATATTCAGTTAAAACGAATATCCGCCGCAGGGGATGGGGCTCTGCATGGCAGCGTTTAGACATTTCTAGTTTAGACATGGATCCCATGGCCACGGCAACCCCACATTTTATTTGTAAACTCCCAACTTACTCCCCCACCTGTTATCTGTAAACTCCCAATTACTGCAACCAAGCCAAGAACGTGCACCCGAGTTCTCGCATCCTCGTGAATGTCGCATCCCTTGTCTCTCCCTCTGTTCCCCCTCCCTGTCTCCCCTCCCCCTGCCTTTAGAGTGTGAGCTCTCAGGCAGGGGCCGTGTCTATCTTATTCTTTGTAAAGCACCAGGTACATTGCTGGTGCTATATAAATGCTTATAATAATCATCATCATAATAATTTTCACCCTGGGCCCCACAAACTCTAAGGCGGGACCTGAAAGCAATCATTTGGGACGAGAATTAATGGGGAAAGGGTCTTATTTATCACGCAGGCCCTGTGCCGGGGTGCACGCGGCTTGCATGCATGTACATGTGTACCGTGTGTGCCTTGCGCGGTGGTCCGCAGGCCATGGGATTGGCCCCATTCACAGAAGCTGGTCCAATAAGATATCATCTGAACGGTTGCGGTTCAGTCTCTTCTACTTGGCACCAACTTGGCAACCGCAGTCTTGCCAGATTAATATTAAAGAGTGACTCACCAAAATCAGCGCTTGGAAGACACGCTAACTGAGCAATCATTTTCTGTCTTTAATGGCACAGTATGTAAACCAGTATGGGAGTATTGGGCTGAAGCCGTGCAGCTTGAGTCTTGCTGTCTACGAGCATTTGTGGGGGTCTGGACCCAGGTTTTAGTTCCAGCATCTGCCAGAGTGGAAGGCCAGTCCCAGGACTCTCAGAACTGTATCAAAAGTTCATGGGATGTAGGGTGGAATTCTGGCTACACTGAAGCCAATGGATTTTTTAATTTATTTTTTTGCCATTGACTTTGATGGAGACAGGATTTGACCTTTGAGTTTGGGTCCCTTTTTTAACCCCCTCCCCCAATCCCAATGAATTTGGAGCATTTTGTGAATTTGTAGGACTCTTTGATTAAAGAAAACAGAGACACAAGCTGTGTGTGAGACATGGTGGGGTTGATCCCATATCCCTGTGGATCCTCCGTGCATGCTGCACACGTGTACATGCGCCCAACCCACGCGCATGTCCGTTGGGAATGCATTGGGCCACGTGGAATCCATGCAGGACCCGCACGGATCCTGCGTGGATTCCATGCGGAGGGGTTTGGGATTCTGGCCACTGGAATTAATTCTGAGTTGAAACAAGTACCTGCACAAATGAGTATACCTGTCACATTTACAGTACCCGAATTGATTTGAAAATGTTGGTACCTGATTTCAACCCAATCTGTGTACCTGATGTTCTGGAATGTCCCAAAATGTCCTGGATTGTTGACTTCCATCCCCAGAATGTTGACTTCTAGTTCCGATTTTTTGTTTGTTTTTCAACGTGATTTTTCAATTTTCCCATTGGTAACTGGAAAATCGGTACTGAAAATTGCTGGGTTTTGGGGTTTTGGGGGTATCTGGCTATCAGGTCGTCCATTGAATACCCGTCATGGTATTTGAAAATGTGGGTATTATATCCATGGGTACCAAACTAGGTACCTGTTTCAGCTCTAGTTCTGAGGCACTGTTTCCAGTTGGAAGTTATAGGCATTTGGGATCGTTCTTCTTGAGACTCTGGAAGTGTTGTATCAAATTTTCAGTCCCGCTGTCCTCCAATAGGAGAGAACTCCTGCTAACTTCATTGGGGACTCTACCTATATAATCATTGATATTCCTTCTTGAGATGCAGTGTGTCAGCTGGCTTTTATTCATTCATTATTGTACTTCTCTTCCAGAACCAAGAGGGTCTCACTCAGACAATGTATTCCACTAAAGGCATCAATAAAACAACAGCACTCTGATGATATGTTGGTGTAATATATCAGATGAGCAACAGGTCACTCTGATGATGCATTACTGCAATCCATCACTAGGTTGAGACCCACTGAGAATGTATTATTCACAGGATAGCAACCATCCAAGGAGCACTAGATCTATGAGCTAAGTCAGCTTAATGTTGAGATGAGAAAGATGTATCCCCCGGTTGCTTGTTTGGGGCATGATGCAAAATCCAATAGTTTGTAAGGTCTTTGAGGTGTGAGGTATTTTATCCCAATGAGTTTTGATGGTTTCGGTATCCCTGCTGGACCATCGCCCTCAAACCAGTATTTGACAGCTCAGTAGAAGTGATAGTATCTATTAAGGACAATCTCTGGGGTGGAGCTTTGAGATCTAATGATGCCTCTTGGGCTTTGTCTATGAAACTAGCTGTTGTGTACACACCAATGCCAGCACCACATCCATCTCCAGGGGATGGGAGATGAATGAATGAGTCTTCACCGCAAAGCACCAGTGCCCATATGAGAGAACAGGCTGCTCTGGAAGATGCGGAAGACTATCAATATGTTTTGCCAGAGTCTATGGTGCAATCTTTTGCGCAGCTGTGATAATTCTGTGTTGGGTTATGGTTCCAGCATGTGCACGGCCGTCTGCGGGAAATTTTGACTGTTGAGAGTGGTCTGTTGGGCCACAAATTCCAGGAATGACTGGATTAGCAGTTAACAGACTGAGCACAAGTCTGAGTGATAGGAACTAGGGATGTGCAAACAGAACGCGGTTCGGATGTTCGGCCATTCCTTCCGAAAACCGAGTTCGGGTTCGGGTGTTCGGTTCGGCGGAGTTTGGTTTGGCCAAACATTACCGAACATTTGAAATAACACTATCGGTACCAACATCAATACCAATTTTTTTCGGTATCAGTATCTTTTGGCCCTGAGACCACCCCTGGGCTCCACCCCTGGTGCCAGGAAGTCTGCTCCTCAGCTACCTCCCCCTTCCAGTCACGTTTCCCCCGCCCGAATGGGCCTTCCAGTCACATTTTTCCCCACCCCGAACTCACCCGAACATGACCAAACTGTTTGGTCGTTTTTGAGTTCGGTTCCGGCGTTCGGTTCGGACATTCGGTTTGGACGTCCGAACAGACCGAGTTCGGTCTGAACTCCAAACATCCGAACCGCATTCACACATCCCTAATAGGAACTCCTGAGTTCTGATACTTTTTCTGAATTTCTCCATGACCATAAGCAAGTCCTCTCATCTCTCTGCCTCCTCACTGGTCTGTCTTCAAAACAGGGACTAGAGCGGTAGCTACACCAGGGATCAATCTCCCCCTCCTACCCCTCTCCAGGAAATTATTTGGACAAATTATTTAAGTGCTGCAGGTGATTACTTGCCTTTGCGGAGTGGGAGGGGAGCAATATTCTGTTAATGAACATATCATTCCTACCTCCTATAGAGAGGTACGAAAGCTTCATTCATTAATGTTGTTAAAAAGCTCAGAGATTCCCCTGGCGGATGGTGCGGTTGAAGGAGAAAGCATGATTATTCTTTGTTATAAAACCTGCACTTGGTCTATATCTGCTTGTCTAGCTCTCCCTATGGGAGAAAGACACCATGATTGACAATCGCGTTTATTTCCACTAGCGAGCGAATGGCTCATAACGGGCAGAACAAGTCATTAAAGTTTCTCCTTCATGTGGGGTAGTAAATTGTCTTATCATCACCGCCAGCATAAACATATTCTGTTTTAAATGCCTCATATTTTTATATTTAAAAGAATGTTCCGAGCTGTTGGCGGAGCATGGGGGCACCTGGTACACAGGCCTGCAAGAAAGAGATTTGATTTAACCCTTGGAAGGCCAGACGCCTAGCACACTCACTTTCGCTTTTGGGTCTCGTCTGAGTCTTCCAACAGCGCGGCAATAAGCCTCCACGGCGACGTCCCTTTAAAAGGCATAACTCTGAAGGGCAAATGCTGCCACTCCATCAGGGATGGGTTGTCGATGTTTCTCTTTACAACGGGGGCGGGGAAGCTTTTCCCTCCCTGGGGCCATTTTGAAAATTAGTAAAAACTTGCTCTAGGACCACATAGAAGTTGGGGACAGGGGTTCTGAAGCAGCATGCCCAGGAAGAGAAGGGTTTGTGTCATGGAGGTCCCTTATTCTTGGGCTGCACGCTCTCATCTCTGCTCCCTTCCTCTGAGCTGAGTCTTTCAGTGCTTGGGGGTAGGAAATGGATTCAGGGGCCAGATCCAGGAACTGGAAAGGGGAGGGGGCAATGAAAAACTAGCTCCGGGCTGCATTTGGCCCCCAGGCCTGAGGTTCCCCACTCCTGGTTTCTAATTACAACCTCAGACCTGGGGAGCCAACGTGGCCTAGTTTCAGTAGTTGTTTTAATGCCAGCCAATATTGCAAAGTTTACCTTTAAGCAGGGGTGCTGCTCCCGATGTTTTCTCCATACAAACTAAAGGTGTAAGGGAGTGACAGGCCCAGTTTGCAGGTGGCCAAATCAAGGCATGCTAAGATTAAAAACCCACCTGTGTATAAACACATCAGCCGAGATAGCAAGGGAACATGCAAATCTGGACTCTACGCAGACACATTTCCACAGAAAGTCTCTCTCAGCATGCTCTCTGCAAGCATTCTCACACCTCTCTCATTCACAGGCATGTCTGTTCTTATATATTTCTCATCCACACCCACCCCTAAAAGGGATCCACAGGGGCATAATTACACCCTATGAAGAAATGTCTCTCCTTATGCTATTTCAACTGATCAAAGCATGTGGCTACACTGAACTCGGCGTACATGAAGCCCTACTGAATCATAATCTCTTGTAGGCTCTTAATTGGATCAGGCTGGCTCCCTGCTAAGTTATCTGGTTTTTTTCACAGTCTGGTTGTGTGATTGGATTTGCATTACTGTTAATGAGCCAGATTTTTCCCTTCAGTGAGGTTGGATCAGAGACGAGTGGGGCTTAGTGTCTGTAGGTATCTCTCACAACTCCGGGCTGCCTGGCAGGAGGGGCGGGGTATAAATCTTTTAAATAAATAAAATAAAAACTCAAACTCCTTAGGTTTACAGTATGAATGAATCTGGCCGCTGAAGTCACACCGTCATCCTGTTAACTGACCAATGGCTTTAGGTTTATGTTGATGATGAGATTTAATGCTGACACCTTGGTTTCCCTCTCATCTGTTGGAGATCTGATTTCTTGCATATTCTGGGCTACTTTTCCTTTGTCCCCTCTGGGAAGAAGCAGCTCTTTATTACACCCTGCATCATGTCCTAAATTGTAACCTCCTTGCAGTAAGGGGCTATGTCCTTATTTCTCTGTGGAAAGCCGCATAGGCCATTATTACACCATAGAGACGTGATAAATAACAGCGACTCAGCAGGTTATTATGGGCATGCAATCCCAAACAAATGCAGGATTTACTAGCTGACACAGGAATTATCAGACTGGCGCAGACCTGTGATAACTTTAGTCCAATATCCTGTTTCAGACAATGGCCAGCATCAGAGTAAGGTGTACAGAGCTCACCGTTGTGTGATAATCTGTGCTTGGAGAAGATCTCATCTAATCCTCTATACAGACTAGGCTAGGACAAGAAACATGAGGGTTTGTATTTCTTTTATATTTGCCAGCATTAACTCTGGATATGCTGGTTAGATATTTGAATGTCCCTCTTTTAGCCCTTGCTAAATTCTCAGTACTGTCCTCCGGCAATTTATTTTCCTCCACAAAATGGAGTTATTTAATTTTTATTTTATTTTAAAAAAATACACAACATTTTGGCCAGGATTTGTGCTGTGTGGGCCCAAACATACTCAAGACACAAGAGGAAAGCGTAGCTCCATCACCATGGGGTTTCCTATGGGTTATCAGTTTCTCTGCACTTGTAGTCAAGGAAGAGTTCAAAACTCCAGTCATTAAACAGCAAGGAGGAGGGAAAGTGAACACTGGGTGATTTCAGAAGTGACGCGTTTCAATTCACCACATTGAATCCCACCCCGGTGTGAACGGATTCACCTCGGGCTGTGGTGACACGTGCGGCCCCAACAGAAGTGACAGGATCGTGACCACTGCCCGGGGGCAATCAGAGAGAACATGGGCCGGGGGAACACAACAGACATGCAGTGGAGATGTGGACCGCGGTTTGAGCCCCAGAATGCACCGCGGCTGGAGTCAATTCCTTCCACTGCGGCTGCGGGTTTCTGTTCAGAAGTTACTTTTCATTCACCCCTACCGTGGTGACCATTCACCACACTTCTGGACCTCCTCCCGCCCCGACCTCACGACGAGTGGTTAGCTTCACCCCGGGCCGCGTTTGACTGTGGTGAACATCTGGATGCGAGCAAACAGACATGCACGGCGCTTTCACCACCCCCCGCGTTTGACTGAGGTTGACTGCGGTGGACATTCACCACATCACTTCTGAAATCACCCACTGTTTCAGGGACATAGGGTGAAAACAAATATGCAGCCGGCGTGCTAGCTACATGGCCAGGGCAGGGGGGGCAGTGCCCCCCCCAGGTTAGGTCGCCGCACTGATTGGACGTGCACCTGACCAATCCAGCCGGCAAGCCCTCCCCTCAGTGTGGGAAGGGAACAAGCGCATGGCCAGGAGGCCCGGCCCCAGGTGTGTTCCCTGGTGTGACGGCCAGTCACGGCCAGCCATGGCTGCCGCTGGCCATGGTGGCCCTCGATCCCCGGTGGGGAATGGTGATGGGAACAGGCGTGTTGGCTCACCTGGGAGGGCAGCCCTATGGCCCAGGTTGTGGGCCGAGACTCTTCCGGGAGACCACTTCCAGGCCAGCTACCTATCTGGGCCGAGGCAACAACAGGCCCACATCTGGCGGCCCACAAACAGATGCACCACTGAGTCTCTGGCCCAGGCGGGCCAGAGCAGCTCCTCGTCACATTTGCTTTCACCCATAGCGAGGTTGGAATGGGCCCTGGCACAAAAGACTGAATTCCAACCCCCCACATTCCCTACACACGTGCGTGCACAAAGACACACGTGCACACCCAAGCCCCCAGGCTAGCTCCTCCCATCTCCCAGGCACACATCTTGTGGGCTCCCAGTGGTGGCTCCTCTGCCATTGGCACTGGTGATTCCTCTCGGTTCCCAGATGGGGAGCCACCCCTGGGGGGCAAGTGGTATGCTCCATCTCTCACAGGCCCATGGGACAAGTGGTACACACCCTCCCATTACAGGGGGGCGTGGTACACCCCAAATACAACTTTTTGACACAGCGAAAAGAGGAACACCCCAACTGCCTCCCCTGACAAGGGGAGAGTGGTACATGCCAACCACCTGAAGGAGCCACCCCTTTCTGACAGGAGGTGGGTGGTAC
Source organism: Sphenodon punctatus (assembly GCA_003113815.1). NCBI lineage: Eukaryota > Metazoa > Chordata > Lepidosauria > Sphenodontia > Sphenodontidae > Sphenodon > Sphenodon punctatus. The sequence goes on from QEPC01012846.1 coordinate 1,548,139, forward strand.
ACGCCAACCACCTGAAGGAGCTACAGCTTTCTGACACTGAAATAACGGCACAACCTAACGGCTTGAGGGAGTTACAACTTTCTGATGGGGTGAGTGGTATGCCCCAACTGCCTGGGGGAGCTACACCTTTCTGATAGTGAGAGAAAGGTACAAGTAATAGGGCTGATTGAGAAAACGAAATCTTGCAAGAAAACTCACCGTTTCAAGAACTGAGACAATCTTGGTCCCAGAATGAGTTCCTGAATGAGAAAATAAAATAATAATAATAATTAAAAAATCATTGCCCACGCGCAAATGGCCACCGGATTGTTTCGCGGAAGTGAAAAATTGCCACCAACTTTACCCCAAATGACAGCACTAGCATTGCCGCCATTTTGGTTAAGGGCAGTGGATGGTTCATGTGCAAATGGCCTCTGCCCTTAACCAAAATGGCAGTGACACTATTGCCACCATTTTGGCTAAGGGAGGTGGCCATTTTTTTGCATGTGCAAAACAGTCCAACGGCCATTTTACACATGTACAGTGATCTTTCTTTTAAAAAAAAAATAAATCTCTCTGAGAACGCAGCGAAACAGTCCCGGTTCTCCATTTGTCCAAGATGAACCAGGAACTGGGATTTCGATGAGATTTCTCACTTTTGCGAGACCTAGATACAACCCAAGCGCTTGAGGGAGCCACAGTTTTCTGACGCAGTAAATGGTACACCCCAACTCCCTGAGGGAGCTACAACTTTCTGACATTGAGAGACAGATACAACCCAACTGCCTGAGGCAGCTACCCCTTTCTGACAGAAGGAGTGTGTGTGGTACACCCCAAGCACCTGAGAGAGGGTATTTTCAGACGTTACGCGGGCCGTTGGTCCCGTACCGGCACCACCGGCTTCGTTCCCCGCCGGGGTCACCCCGTAACGGCACAACAGACGTGCCGGGGGGATCCCGGCGGGGAACGTGGGAGGGGCCGGGGCCACACGGCGCAACGTGCGGCCGCACGGCCCCGCCCCCTCCACGCA
>QEPC01012846.1:1560174-1581422 GCA_003113815.1 Sphenodon punctatus
CCCCCCCCCGTGCTGCCTTCAAACGGGCGTTGGGATGCGTGTAGAATGGATGGATCTACGTGGTTGTGTCTCGTCTAAAAAGGGCCTCTGTCGCAGCCAATTTCTCTCTCTGGGTCCTAGAACTCCCCAAGGTGCAATCGCGTTCGCTGGGTGCCTCGGTTGTGGAGCCCCACTGGTGGGACACAAAGTCTGGAGGCTGGGAATGTGCCAACTAGGGCTCAGTGGAAACTGCTGGAAAGCCTTGTGAGAAGTTGGGCCCCTTAATGGGAACGTGGCTGTTGGGAAATGTGGGTGGTGAGCCACTGAAACGCTCTGTCCTCGTGTTCATTTGAACACCTGGTCTCTGTTAACTGAAACAACTACATCTTCTCCGGCCCTGTTGCCGTGTGCCGCTAGCTTGGCGATTCCCAACCCTCCGCGGCCGCTGGAGTCATGACACTTCTTTCACGTGAAACAGCTTCTTCTCCCGAAGTAAGCCACCCCGGGCTAATAAAGCCATTTGTATGACTGCCGTGGCCTCGCGCTATGGTCGTGGGTTAGTTGGGCCTCACGCTATGGGAGTGAATAGAAATGGTCACATAAACACAGTTAGCTTGGGGTGATTTAAGTTTGTAGCCTAAATTGGTTGAGGATGAATCCTGAGAAGATGGGATATGATCAGTCGTGGTGATCAGATAAGAGATGAGCTTAAAAGATGTTTGAAGCCCCGCTAATGAATGGGGTACCTACCTTGCTCTCCGTCCTTGTCAATGTGGTGTGCAAACTTTCAGTTTGTTTAATCAGTCCCTCAAGTTGGAGAGTCCTCTCCAGCGACTCCGTGGGGTGTGCCTTTTGGGGTTTTTTGCCCCTGATTTTGAGACCTTCATTCATGCCCTTATTTCAGCCAGGCTAGATTATGGTAACATTATCTTTAGTTTCTGTCTTACCTGATAAAGAAATTAGTCAGTGGAAAACGGAGCAGCAAGCTTGCGGAGATGTGTATCAAGATTGTATTTTATTTGATCTTTGTGAACTGCACTGGCCTCCAGTAAAGTTTAGTTTAAGGAGCTTACCATGGCTTTTCAAAGCTTGACATGATTTCGGTCCTTGTATTTTTAGAAGTCCTATCCCTGCAATCAGCTATGATCGATGTGGTCAGCATGACCATGCTGACATTCTTAATCTTAAGGGCATCAATTGGTGGGTATACCTTTTCTGCAGCTCCGGAACTTGCTGCCTCTGGAGATTTGAACTGTCCTGGGATTTTACCTTTGTGACCCCATTTTGAAATTGAAATATAAGTCAGTGACATTCCATCTCCAATGAAGTACATTGAATGTGATTTGGGGAACTTGTGACCCTGTCCACAACAAGCCGTGTGACCTAACTTGGGGTCCTGGAGTTTGGAAACCTCTGGTCTGGGTCATCTCTCAGAAATATGGTAGGCACTTTGGATCCCGCCTAATGTCAAGGGGGCTGGACTAGATATCCTTTGCGGGGTTCCTTCCAACTCTAGGATTCTAGACCAGATGCCATCCTGTCTCAAACGCAGGCTAATCTTTCTCTAGGAGAAAACTCTGCAGGAGGTGGAATCAGCATTTTGCTAGTTCAGTTATCGAAATGACCCAAATTGCATAAGTTTCTATAAAAATTGTCCCTGCACTTCCTGCTGTGTCTCCCAGTGCAAACGAACGGGGTTCCACACTAACAACTGCAAATTAAAAAGTGAAGCTAAAAGCTCTATTCATTTTTTTAATTCCTGTGGATGAAATTCTAGCTTCCTCGGCCTCTGGGAATTTTGGCCCTCGATGCAAATTACAGCCTGAATTTTAGCCTGTGACACTACTGGACAGGATATCCAATACTAGCGGGTTCTTCTGCCACTTGTGAATTGTACACCCCCCCATGCATGTTATTGTTATGCTGATGCACCCTTACCAAAACCCTTCGCAGGTAAGGGCTCCTTTCATATCTCACCTTTCCCTCCTTTAAAATCCAAATAAAAATCCAGATTTCCATGAGAGCCTAGATTTCCATCTCTTGAAGGGGCACCAATCTATAATCACTGCCTTTTAAAAAATAATACTTTGTTCTAATGCACGATATTGACTACAAAAACATCGACAGGCTGGACAGACAGATCTTGTTAATAGGCTGGGCTGTTTCGCTTTGGAGACGGAACATATGCTAGTTAAGTCCGTCCCAAAAGAGAGCCTACATGACGTATCCGATTGTCTGTGCATTCTCTGTTTAGCCTTTGGGGCTGACCTTGTTGGTTTCAAGCCCAAAGTGAAAGGCATTGGGCATGCTGCCAGCTCCAGCAGAAATATATCTGTGCTATAAACGATTTTGGATCTGTTTTAAATGACTATAATAATAGCTGCTGGTGGTCGCACATCTGCAGCTGAATGTGTGGTGGTCATGTCATGGCTTTAGTTTGTACTAAAGTAACAGGACAAGGCATCGCTAAGAGCATTTCTCCTCAAGATAATATTAAAAATAATAATAATCTCATCATAGGCCCTTTTAAAATGGGCTGCGGCTGTGGGGGTGGCGTGGGCGGTGTGGGGGCACATGCCGATCCCCCCCTGCATCCCCACGTATGGAGCAATCACCGTTTTAGCTAATTGCTCCTTATATGGGCAATGGGGGGAGGGAACACTCACACCCCCCACCCCTGCCATGGCATTCACATGCTTGGACGTGTGTGGGCGTGTCTCGTTTGAAACGGGGAATAGACTTGCAGGCACTTGGTCTCTGTCGCTAAGATCTTACAGTCTAGGAATCCTTACCAGCAATATCATTTATTACCCTGAGAAATCCTACTGATTTCCCAATGGAACTGCTAATGGCAATAAGGACATTGCTCTCGTGGTTCCAGGATCAGGCCTTCAAGCACTAGGGAGGCCAAAAGGGGTGGGTGGGTAGAAAGGGAGGTGGGTTGTAATCAACATTTTATTATTGGAATTATTGAGGTTTCACATCCAGTAGGGACTCATGTTGACTTCAGTTTCCTCATTGCCGCTAACGAGGAAAACAATGTGAACACGGGTCCCTGGGCATAAGTTTGTGAGTTCTAGGGTTGTTGGGTTTTTAAAAAAATAAAATAATCTCCCTCCCCTCCCCCCCAATTTCATTTTAAAGCTAAAGGTCTTCTGCCACCCACACCCTTACTGGCGTGTAGGCTAGCTAATACTGAAGAAGGGTTGCCAAGCTTTGCCAAGAAGCCATGCCCCCATGTGATATCACAACCCTCGGCAAGGGGCAGGCCTACATTTGGAAGGCAACAGGAGAGCCTTAATTAATTAATTAATTAATTCATTCATTCTATTTCTAGGCTTTCCCCTCCCGCTATTGCTGCTTGGGGCGGCTTACAGCATAATCAAAAATAAAAACATCCATAAAACACACACCATATAAATAACAAAATCATATACAAAATACATGACAATCCATCTTTGCCCTGCTCCTTTCCAATGTGGGCCTATCTGCAGCGAAATGGGGGCTTTTTTGGCCTGGAGACGATATATCGGAACCCAGAGACTTGGAGTCAAACCTGGAGTGGGGACCGTCAGTAGGAGGGGATGAGGCTTAGAGGGGGAGCATGTGTGCCCTAAGGCAGGTCGGTAGGCTGCGATGTGAAACCAAGAGATTGTTGAAGTAGGAGGAGCAAGAGCGCAGATCACCAGATAGTAAATCAGATATAGTCCTATGTGGTGACGAAGGCAAAATCCTATGAAATAATGTGAATGGGGTAGAAGGGATGGTTCATAACGGGTGGAGAAGAGATCAAAGAGAGGAGATAGAAAAGAGTAGGATGCTTTACCTGAGAAGGGAGATGAGGGAGGGAGGACATGACAAGCTATAGGAAGTAATGAACAAGCTAGCGGGTTTCTTTAGACATAACGTCAACAGGTGTCTGAATGTGTGTTTTGACCTTGATACAAACCCCGGTTTGGCCCTGTGTTCACCATGTGGCGCTGCTTAGACACACCCACCCCATCTTGGGGCAAATCGGTGTTTTGCTCGTCGCCCGATCTCGATACGCAAGCGCCGCTGCCTTGTTCCCTGTTTCGTACCTGCTAACGCACCCCGCAGTATCGTTAGACGCAACGTTGGCCGCGTGTTCAGCCGGAACACGTAAATTGCCCTTGTGATGCAATGATGTTCATATCGCGTGTTCAATGGGTGGCCAGATGGGTGTTGGGATTGTTATGGTGCTTACACACAACGGCCAAACACGTGCTTAGGGGTCTTGAAACCCGATCTTTGTTATGTCTAAAGGTGCCCCACAGAAGACCACTATTTAATTAATTAATTTAATTAATTCAAATTCATACCTCACCCTTTCTTTAAGACTCAGGGAGGCTTACAACATACAAAAACACATAAAGGCATCCCCTGAAACCCCACCCAACCACGAAGGACTGAGCAGTTTCCCCATGGTATTTGATTATTATTAATAATTACTTATATACCACCAGGAACAGGCTTGGCACTGTAAAGTTGTAATTACAGACAGTTTCCCTGCTCAAAGAGGCCTATAATCTAGGATGGACAAAGAAGAACATATATACCCATTTTACAGATGGGGAATGAAGAGTGAGAGACAGCGGGTGAGACCACATGAGATGTTACCCCACTTTGGGCAGCAGTACACACGATGCAGCTAATCGTATGGCCGGTGGCCACCAGATGTTCACCCAGACCTGCCCCGGAGTGGGCAGCTGGCTGACATGTGATGCGTCCGCCGGAGAAGGCTGGTGACGCACCGCATGTTTACGCTGCCCAAAGTGGGAGATAATGGGCCGCCTCTTGTGTGGCCGGTCCCTGTGCTTCCCTGCCCTGTGGTGAGATCTGCCTGCACCATTGAGCGGTGGGTGTGTTCACCATTCCCAAGCAGCCGCGTCCCTGCCGGGGGTGGGATAGCGGGGGGTGGGGCGGGCACCGGCCCCACGAGAGGTGGCTCATTATCCCACTTTGGGCATCCGTGCGTGTGGCTGGCTCCTCGGCCCGCTCTGGGGCGTGGCAGGACTTGTGACAATGGGTCAAAACAGACATGACACTAACCACCCTTGAACCACCCTTGGTGGTCATTTATGCATGTTTCAGGGCTGCATAGGGCACCAATACAGCCCTGCAACATGCATAAATAACCACCAAGGGTGGTTAACGTCATGTCTGTTTTCACCCAATGGCTGCCTGCCCAGTGGCGGGGCAGATTGTGTGACCTGCTCTCCTCGTTAGCCCAAAGTGTGGCAGCTATGTTGCCCTCCCCATGGTGGGCAGGGGACCAGCCCTGTCCTTTCTCATGTGGCTTTACCCAGTGGCTTGCCCAAGGCCACCCAGTGAATTCCTGGCTAAGCCAGGATTTGAACCCTGGTCTCCCAGGTCGAAGTCCAGCACTGGGAGTTCCAGGTCTTCCTGTATGATAATCTGAGAGCAACGGGAGACATTCAGCGACCTTGACAGGGGACCAATTCAAATCCAGTCAATGGAAATGCTTTTTTGAACACTGGGTAATTGGATTGTGGAACTCATTGCCACATGATGTAGTTGAAGCCAGGAGCTTGGTGAGATTCAAAGGTGGGGATAGCCAGAGTTGTTGTTATTATTAATTATTATAATTATTATAAGCATTTATATAGCACCAGCGATGTACCTGGTGCTTTACAAAAAACAAGATAGACACAGTCCTTGCCTGAGAGCTTGCAATCTAAAGACAGGGGGAGGGGAGCCCTCTAAGTGCCCTAGGGCACCTACAGAGAGGGCCATTGAGGAAATTGGCTCAGAGTCCACAGGCACATCACAACAAAGTCCTTCACAACCTCACTCCCCCACACCTCTCTGGCCTGATCTCCCTCCGAACCCCTGTTCGAGCACTCCGCTCCTTTTCTATCCCCTCCCTCGCCCTCCCACGCCTCCACTGCTCCCCCAACCACCTTCGTCCCTTCTCCCTTGCTGCCCCACACGCCTGGAACTCCCTCCCTGCCCTCGTCCGCCTTGCCCCCACTCTCCACACCATCACGTCCCTCCAGTTAGGATCGTTAATGAAGAAACAGGCATCAGAGTGACTCTGTCACGGTATGAGTCTCTGCAAGATTAGGCCGAAGCAGTCTGCTTGCCTGCACTGGTCTCCCCACTCAAAGGGGAGTTGTGCCAACATAAGGCAGTAGTCCAAACTGAATAATAGCTCTCAAAACCCTCATTGTGGAATTGCGTCCCAAGCCTTTCTTAGATTGCAGATAAGCCTTATTTTTCTGGGCTCCTGGCCCTCAGACCTCTGGTCTCTGTAACCCCTTGGCCCACCAGCCCACAGGAAAGCCCTGTTTGAGACAGAGCCTTGTGCAAACGCCTGGCTCCTTCTTCCACAGGCTATTCCGTGGGATGATGTCCTAAGTTCTCAGGTTGGATCTAGGCCTGACCTCTCCCTGGGGATCCTCCGGGCTAGGTTTCCAGACCAGTTTTATATACCAGGACTTGCAGGTCACAGACTGCCTGATCATCATTACCTTGATCATTCTTCTCACTTTGGCTTCAGACAGTGGCAGCCATTAGGACAAGCAGGTGCAGCTGGAACACCCCAGCTCACCCTGCTCATGAATAATCTAAAACCTCATGCTTTTGGGCTAAAGCCCTCATCTCTCAAAATTAGGGGTTACCCAATCTTAGCAGGGTAGATTTTTCCATATTTGCTAAGTCTGGAGGTCTGGCACTTCTTCTGGAACATTCAATATGGTCACTCTTGGAGACAGGATACTGGGTTAAATGGACCATAGGTCTGATCCAACCTGAGAAGTCCTGTTTTCCAGGGTGATAAAAGATAAAATCCAGCAGTTCTGATTCTATTCTCTGTTACATTGGTTTTACCCCAAAGTAATGCTGGCTTTGCGGGCACGTTCAGACAAACAGGGTTAAATGGAAGTTATTAAATTGGTTTTTATTAAACTGAAGTAACTACTCCACTTCTGACTGTAACCTCTCAGGCAGGGACCGTGTCTATCTTATTCTCTGTAAGGCACCAGGTACACCACTGGTGCTATATAAAAGCTTATAATAATAATAATAATAATAATTAATAATGTTCAGACAAACAGCTAAACTGAGTCAGGGTGTCTTCAGACGTTACGAGATCACGGTGAACCACGGTGAATACCCACCTGTGGTCACCGTGTCTTGTACGTCTGTTTGCGGCGCGCCAGATGTTGGCCACGGTCAATCCCCACATGGGGTCTGTTTGAACCACGCTTCCCGGGCTAGCCGGGGGAAGGTCCTGGGAAGCGTGGTCAAACGGACCCCGGGCCGTGACCAAGGAAAAGTCACGTCTGGCCGCATGCCACGGCCCGGGATCCCCGGCGGGATCCCGGGCCGTGGCACGTTCGGCCGGACGCGGCGGCCGCATTGGCCCCGCTGCCCGCCCGTCTCCTCGGAGGGCGGGGTGCGGGGTGCGTGGAGGGGGCGGGGCTGTGCGGCCGCACGTTGCACCACGCGGCCCCGGCCCCTCCCACTTTCCCCGCCGGGATCCCCCCGGCACGTCTGTTGTGCCGTTACGGGGTGACCCCGGCGGGGAACGAAGCCAGTGGTCCCGGTACGGGGCCAAAGGGCCCCGTATCGTCTGAAAATACCCTCAGTTTAATTAAACTGAAGTAACTACTGCCAGTCTGCCAATCCCGTGCTCGATAGGCTGTGCAGGGGGAGCTGGGATTGAGCACTCCGTATCCTTAAACCCCCCCAGTTCAGAAGAACAGTACAATCGATTTAAAAACCAAAGGGAACGGAAGTATGTACTCCCAATTCTTCAGTGCCTGAGGAAAGGCTACGCTTCACATTCTGCCCCAGGCACATCTCTCGCCTCGGCACGCCTGGTTTTTCAGAAGTACGTACTCCTCTTTTTCCTCCTGAATAGCTTTGGTTTAAGCCCCTGTTAGTGTGAACAGTAAACTGATTTAATAAACCTTTAACTCAGTTTAAATGTTGTCTGAACGTCTCCTAGAGTTAGACCTAATTTTCACCAGTGAGGAATCGCAATCAGACCTATTTATTTCTACTTTGCCCTTTCCCCAAGGATCAGGATGGCTTACAAGCTATACGCATATCAAAATCCCCCTAACCCCCCCAACCCTATCCCTGCCTACCAGACGCACGGCCAAACAGAAAGGTCTGACATCACTTCCAGAAGATGAGCAGGCGTTGGCTTAGACAAATTGTCAAGGGAAAGGCGTTCCTTAATTGGAGGGCAGCCACTGGAACGCTTCTCCGTGTGCCCTTGTGGAAACTTGGCAGGCAGATGGTGCCTGCAAGGGGGCGCTCCCAGCTGACCTCAGGGGCCATGGTGGGATATGAGGGACGAGGCGGTCTTTCAGATGACTGTCAAGTTCTTTCTCTTAGCCAGGATTTAAACACACACCCATGCGCACTCAGCCAAATGATCTGTCAGGCCAAGACTCTAAAGACCTGATGGTTGCCTTTCACTTCTGGGGATCTCAGTATCTTATAACTTCAAACATCTTTATATTCATGGTTTCTTTCTCTGGCAAAGGGTGAACGTTAGCTTGCCGAGGGTGGATGACTGATTCTGTTGTCTTCCTGACATCCCATTAGTTGAGGTTACGGATAGCACCATCTGCATCTTGCTTGAGGATTTGGGCGACCTGGCAGCATGCGCAAGGTCCTTATTCCAGTTTGAGCAAATGGTGATGAATAGCTCCTTCAGCTTCTAGCTCTACAAACTTGGTCGGATGGAATTGGCAGACGCATGTTTCCATGGAAACCAAGCCATCAATCCCCTTAGTGTAATAATGATGCCACGGCGAGAAAAGAAACACTTTTTTTATTGTTTCAAACTTACTCACTGCAGATATGAACAAGCTGGGCTAGGCGCTGCCAACCTGGGGGATTTGACATCAAAGCTTAGGTAGACTCAGTTAGCATAAAACAGGGCTTCACATTTTCCCTTAAAACAAACAAATAAATAAATAAAAGCTCCGGCGGTGGGCTGGCTTTCTCTAAACATAATCACCACTCAGGCTTCTGTCACAGTCCAAAACGGCGAATCAATTACGAAAATTAAAATCGACCCCCTGCCTACAGGAGTACCTCCCTTGCCGGTGGAGCCACGTCCCAGCCGCCTGTCAGAAGAATCAAGATAGATAGCTGTGGGATGCAGTAGACCTGCTTGGGGATGGGGGGAGAAAAGGAAGGAGCAATTACATGTGCTTAAAAAATTAATGCACGGCGTTTCTGATGCACACAGCTGGGCACGGCACTGCCAGGTTTGCGGAAATGTCTCAGTTCGTTTTGTTGCCTTTTATTCCCATTTAAGATTTTAAAAGTCCAGTTTTGGGGACTTAAGTCCCCCCCCCCCCCTTTAGTTTATAACTAGTATATTCTCATATGGTTAAGCATTCCGGGTTAGCAAGTGACCAATTGTGCTGTATCCATTAGCGAATCCAGCTTCCCAGTCCTCGTTTTAGGGTGGCACTATTTGCTGTCTTTCAAGCAAAATTAACTTAGCAAGCACAACATCCCATAATCTTAGATCCATTGTATTAAACATAAGTCTTTCTAATGCTTCATATCCCATCACCCCAGCGTGGCTGAGGAGTTTTGACTGGCTGATTTTTATGTCTGTACTGCACCGCAATAAAACATTGTAAAACGTCAACCATTACTGCTTGGCAGTAAATTTTCATAATCTGACTTTGGTTCAGAAAATCTTTTACATTAAAAGAAAAGCACATCATTGCAGGGAACAGAGGACGTTCAGGGTCTTGTGCGTGGCGTGGGGCTTTTTGAAATCCATTAGAATGGCCCCGTTTTGCCCATTTCCTGTTTCTCGGTGCGTGAGAAAAGGCTGAGCTACACATTCTACCCCAGGCACATCTCTTGCCTCCGCACCCCCCCTTCATCCTTGCAAAGGCCGTTCCCCAAACCACCCCGGAAATCACATCAAAATACTTTCTCCAGGCCCTTTTAAAGGACTTGGGTATCCAACAAGACAGAAAGAGACAGGAACAGTTGCTATATCGCAGGACTCGAGAGAGGAGCGCAGCTGCGCAGAGCAGGAGCAGCAGCCAGATCCATTTGGGAAGTACAGACCTGGAAGAGAACAGGGGAGACACAATGTGAGAGCGTAGGAAGACCCTAGATCAGGAGTGGGGAACCTTTTTCGTCTCGGGGGCCACTCTGAAAATGAGTACGAGCTCCGAGGGCTGCGTACAAATTGGGGGTGTTTAAGGGATGTACTCAAGAAAAGAAAGGCCCAGAGCAAGGATCTGTGTCATGGATCTGTCTCATATTCTCGTATTCTTATCTTTGCTCCCTTACCCCTGAGCTCAGTTTTCAGTAGTTGGAGGTAGAAACTACTGGATCCAGCAGCCCGGAAGTAGAAAAGGGGCCACATTAAAAACTTGCTGCCGGCTGCATTTGGCCTGAGGTTCCCCACCCCTGCCCTAGACAATAGCCAGTTAGTAAGTTCCCTGATTTCTGAAGCAACGTCCTGTTTTTTTTTAATGTTCCCCAGTTGACCAATAGGAGAAGCAGGGGTGTTGCCAGGGGCACGGCAAGCCAGGCCATTAATGTTCTAGGACCATTCACCTAGTGCAGAAGTGACTGCCCTAATGCCCTAAGTCTTGCTTCCTAGCCTGGCTGAATCTTGCAGCAGCATATGATTGCTCGGATTCAGAGTGACTTTGACACCGGGTTGGGGGCAGTGGGTGGAGAGCGCGAGGTTACGGAGGCCCCGTCTGGTCCAACTTTGTGGGGGGAGTTTCAGGAAGTGATGCCAGCCGAGGCAGTGGATGTCTTGGGGTCTGTGAGAGCCACCAGTTGTGAACTTGATCCTTGCCCGTCCTGGCTGGTGAAAGCCTCCAGGGAGACGTTGGGGACGGTGCTGGCGAGAGTGGTTAATGCGTCCCTGCGGCAGGGGAGGTTGTCATCCAGCCTCAAGGAGGCTGTGGTGCGCCCCCTGCTGAAGAAACCATCACTGGATGTGGGCGCACTCGCCAGTTACCGACCTGTCTCTAACCTTTCCTTTTTAGGGAAGGTTATTGAGCGGGCGGTGGCGATCCAGCTCCAGGCACATCTGGACAGCATCGGTTTCCTAGACCCTTTTCAATCTGGGTTCCGTCCCGGCTATGGCACTGAGACGGCATTGGTGGCCTTGGTCGACGATTTGCGCCAGGAGATGGATGCAGGATGTTCTACATTTCTTATCCTGCTAGATCTCTTGGCCGCTTTTGATACCATGGACCATGGGCTGCTGTTGAGACGGCTGCATGACCTGGGGGGTCTGGACGGGACTGTTCTTGAATGGTTCCGCTCATTCCTCTCGGGGAGAAGCCAGCGGGTGGTGCTGGGAGCTGAAACATCTTGCTCCTGCACCTTGTCCTGCGGCGTTCCGCAGGGTTCCATCTTGTCTCCATTATTATTTAATGTGTACATGCAGCCCTTGGGGGAGATTGTGAGAGGGTTCGGGGTGCAATGTCACCAATATGCTGATGATACTCAGCTGTACCTCTCTTTTTTAGCTGACCAGATCCTGCTGTCTCGTTGCTGTCCCAGTGTTTGAAGGCCGTGGCGGAGTGGATGCGGCAGAGCAGACTGAAGCTCAGCCCCGATAAGATAGAGGTGATGGTGGTGGAGAGGACGAGGGAGGTGTCGTCCCCCTTGATTGGGGGGGTTCCCCCTCCAATAGCTCAGCAGGTTCAGAGTCTGGGGGTGGTGTTGGACTCAGATCTCCGCCTGGATCGACAGGTGGAGGTGGTGGCGAAGGCCGCCTTCCGCCGTTGTATTTAGCGCAGAGGCTGCGTCCATAGATCTCCGGGCCGGATCTGGCCTCCCTCGTCCATGCCTTCGTCACCTCGAGACTGGACTACTGTAACGCACTCTACGTGGGGCTGCCCTTGTTCCTGGTCCGGAGGCTGCAGCTGGTGCAGAATGCGGCGGCCCGGCTCCTGATGGGGATGGGTCGTCGGGAGCATATAACACCTGTGCTCCAGACTCTGCACTGGCTGCCAATAGGGTGCCGAGCCAGATTCAAGTTATTGGTGTTGATCTATAAAGTTCTTCATGGTCTCGGCCCTTCGTACCTCAGGGATCGCCTTGCCCTCCGCGCCCCAGAGAGGCTCCTTCGGTCCGCCGGGGGTGCCTTCTTGGAGGTCCCTCGTGTTAAGCGGGGGGCCACAATGGAGAGGGCATTCTCGGTGGCCGGGCCGCGTCTTTGGAACTCTCTCCCGGAGGAAGCTCGCCTGGTCCTGAGCCTTTTGACATTCCGGCGAGCTTATAAAACCTGGCTGTTCGCCCAGGCCTTTGGGGAGGAGGGGAGGGAGAGTGGGTTAGGGTGTTAGGGGTTTAGCTCTTCCCTACCTTTTTATTTTTATCTATTTTCCCGACCCTGTTTTGGTTTTTAAATTGTTGTGTTGTTTTAAAATGTTTTTTATTCTATTTGTATGGATTTTAAAAATTAAACTGTACATCGCCCTGGGATGCCATTGGCATGGGGGGGGGGGGCGACTAACAAATGTGTAAAATAAATAAATAAATATAATGGAAGAGCCACTCCCTTGGCAATCTCTTTCCCATTGACCTCCTGAATGACCTCTTGGCAGTAGAAGCGGGGCCCATGATCCATCCAGACCGCAGGGCAGCCAACAGGTCAGGAAAGGAACCAGCCTAAAGTCACCTAGTCACCAGCTGCGGGTGCCGGCGGGCGTAGTGCCAATCCCAGCCGTGTTGGATCAGATGATGACCCTGGGAGTGAGCACGACTGTGAATCCCAGTGCCTACCTCATAGTCCCGTCCCACAAACTGCCTCCCTTCCTTGTGTTTAATGCCGTCACTGCACAAATCGCAGCTGTCACTCTGAATCCCCCCTGCGCTGCCTTTTGATGTAGGGCCTTGCTGTCTCTGCCTAAAGTGACCACGGAATCCCCAGGATCTTTTACAAAGGAATTTTAGGAACAGCGCTATTTAGGGTTGCCACCTTTTGCAAGCAAGCAAAAGTGATGGGATGCTCTAAGAAACTGTAATCATGAGGACGTCTCCAATGGCAAGAGGATATATACACACGAACAAAAATGTTACAAAAGCCAAAAAGCAGCATATAAATAATTAAAAGTCCATAATATACTCAATGAGTACTGCAGTCTCGGTCAGAGATTATTTGCTGCTTTTGGCTCTCACGATTTGTGCTTTATTGTCCCCTGTTGTGTTGTATTTGCCACCTTTTGTTCCGAAATGAGACTTCGCCCTTCTTGAAAATCTCATTGAGATTAGGCTTCTTGACACAATTTTCTCGTTTAAAGATTCCCATGAGGCTCTCACGAGAAACTCGAAATTCTTGTGAGAAACTCGAGAACCTAAAAATAGCAAAAAATAAATAATTTAAATGGTCTGCGCATTCGCGAAAATGACCCCCAGGGACATTCTGTGCATGTGCAGCCATTCTGTGCCATATGCTGATAAATATATTTTGTTGGCTATTTTGAGGTTCTCAAATTTCTCTCAAGAATCTTGAGTTTCTCATGAGAATCTCGTGAGATCTTGCCAGGCATGCGAGATTCTTGTGAGATTCTCGTGAGAATTAATTTCATTCTTGTTTCAGCCCTACGAGTCAGGGCTGAACCACAAAAGGTGGCAACCCTAGAGCTCTTATTGAGGAGCGTGTTAGTGTCAGGGTCTGCTCTCCAGCTCAGCCTCCTCTCCAGGGCCAAACCCAGCCTGCCCCCCACCCAGCAGAGCCTTGGAAGCTTTCTGAGCCCCACCTCACCTCCTGATTGGCCCAGCCTGTCAGCAGCTCCTAAAACAGAATGGTGGGAAATGTCTATTGTTGGTAGCAAGTCTTGAACCTGCTTCACTGTGGAGACTTCTGCTCTGCCTCCCTGGGACCCAGATCTTCTTTGTCCTTTTGGCCCTCTCTTCACTGGAACCCTACCAGCTGCACCTGACCCCCCCCCCCCCCACACATCAGTTGTTAGGCAGGAAGCAGTGGCCTTCCCTTTCTCGCCTGTCACACCTGACCCCCAGCTCTGCCCTTGCAGTGTCCTTACTGCTGCACTGTTTCACCCCCCTCCCCGAACATCTGCCTTCCACTCTCTTGCCTCCAACCCCATTTCTCACCCCTGTCTGGACCGACCTTTGACTTTGGACCCATTGCCTGGATATTGTTATTTGGACTTCTCCCTGGCATGGGTGGCTTGTATGAACAGACTCCTGGTTTCCACCCACTGGCTTGCATCGTGACTTCACTTCGGGATATCCCTCTCTGCACCGATCTTGCTGCAACTCCTAGCTGTTAGGAAAAACCACCCCCTCCTCGGTCCTGATGGTTAGAAATGATGCAAAATAGGAAAATAATCTAGGGTTATGAATTGCTTGGTAATGAAGTGTTCGGTAATTAGATGTGTTGGCTTTGTGGATGGATCACTCTGGCTCAGTCCACAATCTTCCAAAAAAGACGTGTCTCTAGGGCTGCCTGGATGACCAATGACATGTAGCAGGGCCATCTCTTGGTGTAAGAGAAACTATGTGCAATTATCTGCTTCTCATTTTTGGCCTCCCAAGCATTTGTGGGTGGAACATCTCTGGCACAATGACAAGATGCACATTTGCAACCTAAAACAAGTAGCTAGTGTCACCTCTGGTAACACATACCCTCCAACAGTACCTTTCTATCCAGTACAGTAATGAGTTTTGTTATCTTGTGCCAGGCTCCCTGCAGTGTAAGGTTTGTACCACGTTCAGCAGACAAGGGAAGTCATTAGTGCCTCATTAATCCAGCTGGAGAAAGAGCTGACTCCTTTGTTTAAGTTGCTGCTATTGTTTATTCACTCTTAGGGTGCAGGACACATTATGGAGACAATGGGAGTTCACCTCCCTACCTTTCCTCAGAAGCCTCCTACGGATGAGATTTCTAAGCAGCTATGAAGTACTTTCTTCTGTGCTTTGCCTTGCAGAGTAGGTGCTAATGTCCCTTGCAGAGGTTGTCCCTGAGAGGGAAATGCAAATAGCATTGCAGTGGGAGGTAATTTCAGAAGTGCTTTCATAGTAAACAATTGAAAAACTGAGCTTAAAACTCCCTTTGAGCTGGCACCTTTATTTATGTTGTTCCCTTTCAGGGAAACAATGCTTGTGCTTCAAACAATGAGGATAGAGATGGGCAGGAAGGAGATGGCCAGAGCAAACAACTGAGTCCCCTCCAGAAACGCAGTACTCTATCGATCCAATAACCGGAGGTTGACGCAAACACACCACTCGCTATCTTTAAATGTAACGCTCCCGGGGAACACATGAGTTGACAATAGCAATGCAACTGTGTTCACATACACATCGGGCTTACCGAGAGCCCAAGACGTAGACAAAACAATGTTCAAATCATTACGTTGCTTACACACAACGCAGCTCAAACGCCTGCTGGGGCCATTTGCCACCCGATCAACGTTACGTTTAAAGACGTCCATTTCCTCACTTTACCAAACGTTTTGGATAAACATCACTATCAAAGACTAAAGAAAGATAACACCTACACAGGAGGGAGCTGTGTGCCTGGGCAGCATCAAGATGAAAACTAAAAAAGGTAGGAGGGTGAGAGCATATTTTCAAGAGATTATTGTTGAAAGGGACGGTCACTGCTTTCACCTGTGATACTCTGGATGACTTTAAAACTAAGGCCCTTTTTACAAGAGATGCTCCTGTTGTCCATGTGGGGGAGTATCCCGTGTAAATGTGAGGGGGTGTGGGTGCTTGCTGCTGCAACCCATGCATCCCACACATTTCCACCCACCACACACGCAGCAACTCGCAACAATGCAGGTTGCTCCATGCATGGGGATATGCGGGGGGCGGGGGCAAATGGGTGTGCACCCATGTCCACCTGCCCCGCTGCATCACCCCCGCAGTGGTGTGCCCACGGACCGCCCCCCACCCCCCAGCTGTGGCCCATTTAAAAAGGGCCTAAAATTTTAGAGCCAAAGTCAGTGCACCCATTTGAGAATTCTGACTTTATAATAGACTGAGGGTAATTTCAGACGTGTCGCGGCGGCTCCCTGCCACGGCACGGAATCGTGAAATCACCCTCCTCCGGAATCGCGCCAGCCGGTCAACAGTCATGCTGGCGGATTCCAGAGGGGAATCAGGGGAGGGGGCGGAGCCATGTGGCGCAATGTGCGGCTGCACAGCCCCACCCCCCATGATCCCCCAGCCGCCCGCCCTCTGGGAGACGGGCAGACGCAGCGGCCAATCCGGCCACTGCGCCCACCTGCCCCCCAGGGAATTGGCCACGGCCTGGAATCGGCGACGGTACTGTCTGCCGATTGTGGGCCGTGGGGCGGTAACAGATGTGACGTTACCATGGTCAATCGCGGTGAATCCCCCCGTGATTGACCGTGGTAACGTCACGTCTGTTGGGTCGAAAAGTGATTCCTGCTGGCTGTTCGCCCCCGGCGGGAATCTCTTTGACCACGTTTCCGGAAGCTCCGGGTGGTCGGAGGGCTGGAAGCGTGGTCAAAGAACTTCCCGCCGGGGGTGAACATTTGGTGGGAATCACTTTTCGGCCCAACAGACGTTACGCCGCCAGGATCACCACGGGGGAATTCACCGTGAGTGACCGTGGAGTTGTAATGTCTGAAATTACCCTGAGTTGCAACTTGAACCACCAGTCCTGTCCATACAAACGCACAGACAATCCTTCCCCCCTGCCGCCCCCCCAGCTTAACCCCAAAGTGAGTTGCTGGACCATTACAAATTTTCATAAACACATGCAAATTTATCGAAATTAGGGGTGGCATGAAGTGTATCTATTTTTCGCTGTCAAATACACCCATTTCCAGGGGTGGTTTAGATTCAGATGAACCTGTACATGGAAAAACATCTGGCTGTCAATCTGAATCTTGAAGTTGGCTGAATCCTCTGAACCTCTGTTGGCCTTTGTCAAGCTGAAAACCTGCTCTGTAGTAATTTCCAGAGTGTGGGACTAAGGGCATTTTTACACGGACACTTACCCCGGGATGAGAGGTCCGTCTAAACTCAGCATTCAGTGATTGTAATCTTGGGATCACTGAAAAACCCGGTGATTACAAAACCTCTTTTTCTAGGTTTTGTAACATCTGGATGTTAAACTGTCCTGGCATTAGATTTGTCTAAACGACTATCACGGACTAGACAACTATCCCAGGATTAGTATCAGAGATTTGTTATGGCAAGAGCTGACTTCCTCTTTATGAATGTCTGCCTCTATGGTACCTAGGAGCACATGACTGTGGGGCGATTGTATTACCTCCGTCATCCTTCAAGAATGCATTGCGGAGCGCTGAGTTTAAATGTCTGCAGAACAAGGGGATGAGTTTCTATTTTCCTCAACTCAGAAATAAGAAAATCAGATTTTCTTCAATCCCAGAAATCAGCGCGCTGAGCATGGATGAAAAGTACCTCAGGACTGATATTCATCCCAGAGACTCTAATCCCGGGATAACAGCAATGTGCTGTTCAAATGAACTATCCCAGACTGGATTCATCCCAGGATAGAAATGTCTGTGTAAAAAGGTACCACTTTGTAATCCCTAGATAACAATTCCGGGATAGTTTTCTCTTAACCTTGGGATAGTTTGTCTGTGTTAAAATGTCCTAATTGTCTATCACCAGCTCCACAGCTCTATAGAGAAAATAAACCCTAGACCGGAAGGACTAGAATGAACATTTTCTATTGAAACTTTGGGGTTTGGAGAAAAACTAGTGTGGAAACTTAAAAGAAAATAAAAATATTTTTCACCAAACTTTTTTTGGGGGGGGAGATGTGAGGGAGGGCTTAGGAAAAGAGGGAATTTCCTGACCCGAGGTAGAAGTAGCTTCTTGCTGCAGACGGTGGGTGTTTTTAAACAAGCAAGGTTATGTGTCGGTGGGTGTCGTGGCTCTGCCACCTGTGGAGCACGCACTCAGGTGGAGTACATGGGGAGTGACTTTAAACAGGCAGTTCCCAGCGTGGCTACTGTGTTCACAGAGGCAAATGCCACGGACCATGGGGGAGGGGGAAGCATGCCGTCTGGCCGTTGCACGTGACATGTTCCTGATGCGAGCACTGGCGAACTCAGACTCCCCAGCGCCCCTGGCCAGTTCTTGTGACTTGCAAAAGCCGCTTCCCCTGCCCACAGTGCCTCTGAGCGGTGGACCGGTCTGGCAGCCGCCATTCTTACCGGCAGGGGCTCCCTGGCCACCCGTTGCCACGTATCCATTTGGCTTGCTCCACACGGAGCGCTTTGATTTTCCCAGCAGTGTTCCGTGAGTGGCCGTGAGTAGGTGGTCCGTGGCTCACGGTAGCGCGCATTCCCCCACTCCACCTTCACTCAGGCAGTCGGATGCGCAGCTCCTAGGTGGCCATGCGGAGTAGCATCTCGTCTGAAAACATCCCTTGTTGCATCCGTTATGTCTGGCATGGGTCTGCAATTTGGCTCTTGCTCTCTCTAGCCACTCCCGGGCTGGCAGGAAATCTTTCGCTGCTGAAAGCTTCTGCATCTCTCCAGTCGAGCATGAGCTCACCAAGTCTCTGGATTCAAAGCAAGCTGTGTTTCTATACTTCAGGTTTTGACTGGATGTAATCTACCCTCCCTCCCCCAAACTCTTCTCCCTTGTTTGTTTGCTGTCAGAAGCAGCTTCATATTTATTTTATTTATTTTGCAAGTAAACCACGTATGGGACAAGACATCCCTTAGCATGTGGTAGGGAATGCAAGCACTTCCTTAGCCGATGCTTGTTTATGGATTTGGATCCTATTAAAATGAGTGCCCGAGGGATTACAGATTAAAAGTAGATTAAGGATTTAGAATAAGATGAACATAATAAAAACTGGGAAATGTAAAATACAATAACGGGGAAGGAAATATTGCCAAAATAAAACAAACTACCAATAAACAATAAAATCGTCTGGGTGGAAGAGCTCAGCTGAGAAGAGAAAATGTGTTTGAGGCGCAAAAGTTGGACTCAAACTTTCCCCAAGTTTGGAGCTCTCTCAGCTTTTTAAATGGGTATATAAATGGATCTTAAAAGCCCACATCGGAGGTGAGCAGGAATTGCAATTAATAACTACTGTGTGAATAGTTGATATCAAACAAGACCTCCAGATATTTTATAATGCAAAACAGGAGGATAGCATTAAACTGACTTAACGGTAAACAAATTATAAAGATTCCACTAATTGCAGCAAAGACAAGTAAATAAAAGTGCCCTGCGTAAAAGGCAGAGTAAAACAAATGAAATATTTTAACGCACTTGAAAGGGGAGCTGGCAAAATGTAAAGGTATTAAATATGATAAACTATGTAAATAACTCTACTCACCTGCATAGCTTGTTCAAGGCAAAACTAGGTAGCTCCTTTGCTTTTCTGTTTCACGCAGACAGCATTAATGATTCACACGCAGAACCCAGAGGATAAGATACTAGATTGGAATGAGAGGCATCTTCCTAGGGAAACTGAACAGCAGAGGGTTGCAAAAAACAGCTGTGGACTAAGACACTTGCACCAGAAACAGAACATCTGACCTTCAACAAGCTTCTGCTGTGTTCCACATCTAGGGGCGTTTCTACATGAGAGCGGCAGGGAGGGGTGTGTGTGTCTGGTTGGTGTGTGGGGCGGGGTGCCCACACACAGGAAGTGCATGGGGAGTGCTTCACACGGGCGGCACCCTGCATGGCTGCCCCATCCACACACCGGCCACTCAGTCCCTGCACGGGGCACTCCAGATTTGTCAAGAGTGCGGGGACTGGGGGACTGGTGTGTGGATCATAGAGCGGTCCCCCCTATGCACCGCCTTCAAATGTGTGTCTTGTCATGTGGATGGTGGGGGGCTGTGTATGGGGTCGTCTTGTTTAAAACATGGGACCAGTTAGAAGTGTATCTTATTTTTTTTACATCTGTAAAGCTAGTACCGTAATTCTTTTTATAAGGAGTTATTTATTGAGGTGTTGTGACTGGCGTACTAGATTATTTCTAACCGGTCCAGCCAGCATGCTCTGTCTAAATGCTCTGGGTCAGCATGCTTTTTCTGGGGTTTCCCGTAGCAGAGTCATCTAAGGCCAGTTTGGTGTGTGGGAAAGTAAGGCTCTTTAGCTCTTTGGTGGTTCTGAGGTAGGATGACATTGTCTTCATGGAATGCTGTGTATGTCCTGGTGATGTCCGGTATCGGACGTGCTTTAGAGATGCTTTTTTCAGCTACGCAATGTGGATAAGCTACGCCCTTATTTATCCCAGGCTGACCTTGTCATAGCGACGCAATGCCATGGTGACCACGAGGCGCGATTATTGTAATTTTCTCCTCTTTGGGCTTCCTGTAGTGTTTCTCCATCACTTGCAGCTTGTTCAGAATGCGGCAGCATGGCGGTTGCTTGTTTTGGGCAGCTGTGATCCTATTAAGCCCGCCTAGTGTTGTTTGCATTGGCTTCCTGAGGAGCGATGGATTGGATTTAAGATTGTGCTGCTGATTTTGAGGGCCCTGGACAGTGTAGGCCCTGGCTATATAATTGTGACCTGCTCCTGGAACCTCACACTGATGGTTATCTGCGCTCAGAAGCCTCTCGCCTTAAGTCAACGGGTGATTGGGCCATTGCTGTGACAGGCCCCTGAGTGTGGAACTCCCTCCCACAGATGTCTGTCTCAGTTCTTCCTTCCTTACCTTGGAAAAGCACCTAAAGACTTATTTATTCTCCAGGTGATTTTTTTTTTTTATGATCCACTGCTGGTTCCCCTTGGTGTGTTTTCTCTGCCCTCTTTCTTCTTTCTTCTTCTTTCTTCTAAGCATTTGTATAGCACCAGCTATGTACCTGGCGCTATACAGAACAATAAGATAGACGCGGTCCCTGCCTACGGCTTACAATCTAATAGACACGGAGGGGGAAGACAAGGAGAGGGGACATAGGGAGAGACAAGGGATAAATAACATTCAGCGGATGTGAGGTCTCAGGTGCACGTGCTTGGCTTGGTTGGAGTTAGGCAGGAGTCTGCGGGGAGGGCAGACAGTAAAAATTGAGAGGAAAGTTCTAGCAGGCGTCGGGAAAGGCGGCGAGAAAGAGGTGTGTTTTGAGGAGGGATTTGAAGGTGCGGAGGGAGGGGGCCAGGCGGATGTGAAGAGGTAGGGAGTTCCAGGTGTGGGGGCAGCAAGGGAGAAGGAACAAAGGCGGTTAGGGGAGCAGGGGAGACGAGGGAGAGCGAGGGAGGGGGCAGAGGAGGAGCAAAGAGTGCGTACAGGAGTGTGTAAGGAGACTAGGGCTGAGAGGTAAGGGGGAGC
>QEPC01012846.1:1591710-1617948 GCA_003113815.1 Sphenodon punctatus
TCCCCCAGCTCCTGTCTCTCAGATTGTAAGCCCTAGGGGCAGGGACCATGTCTATTTTATTACTTTGTAAAGTGCCAGGTACACTGCTGGCGCTATATAAATGTTTGTTAATAATAATAATAACAATTAATAATAACTTTGGTGAAGCCAAATGAATAGGGCAGAAGTGAGAATGGGTTTCCATTCTTGTGAGGATCTTGTGGTAATCGAGAACTGTTACCAAGATCTTGACACGTTCTCGGTAATGGTTTGAGATCTTGGCGAGAATCTTGGCAACATTTACTGTGGACCTATTTACCGTGTACTGCGTTTGTCCCAGTAATGTGCATGTGCAAAATGGCCACCCCAGCTGTTCTGTGCATGTGCAGCCCTCTTCCAAGATGGCCCTGGCAGGGTCACCGCCATTTTGGAAAAGGGCAGCCATTTTGTGCTTGCGCATTACCGGGACGAACACGGTACATGGTAAATCAGTATATGGTACACAGTAAATCATGGTCAATTGCGGCAAATCAAGACAAATTCCTAATTGAAAAAAAATGTTGAGAACTGGGGTGGGGGTGGGTTCTCGATTATCAATTCTTGCTAAAAACGAGTTGAGAACTGTGATTGTCAGCAAAAATGGAGAGAAAATCAAGATCGAGCTGCAGTCCTACAAGTTAACAATTCTTCTTCAAAGTCTGGTGAAATATCCTTTTTTTTGGAAGAAGATGAAAAGACTGAGCAATGTGGTCTGGTGGTGGAAGAAACCCTTTAAGAATGGAAAGTTAATGGGTTTTTATTTTTTAATTTTTTTTAGATGACACAAAGTAATTCTGAAAATTGACCCAGTAAATATCCTTGCACTAAACCTGGAGCATCCCTGTTGTCTACTAGGTAGAGGGACCAAAGCTGGGGGTCGAATTGGCCAGCAAACAAACTGAGGCCAAGGACGTATCTAAGGAGGAAGTATCTAAGGGGAAAACATTATTTTTCATGCTGTCGCAAAGGGGTGGCCATTCAACCACGGAGTAGTTTAATTCTGTCACTCTATTTATCTCGCTAGTAAAAACTTGATTGCAGACACTTTTATAAATCCTTTAAAGACTTTTCTTAACTTCTTGCTTCAGCCCCCTGCCTGCTGAACTAAATATAGACTTGGTTTCTCCATTTATTTATATCCTCAATTCCCCAGACAGGAGTCGCCAGGTTTAAGGCAGAATTAAGCTTCCCTCTCATTATGACTGACCAGTTTAGCAAACTTTACTGCTGCCACTGCCGAGAATACAATGCAAGTTAGGCTTTTTTTCCCTTAAACCCCGCCCCCCCCAAGCCCCCAAACAAACCACGTGACTGCTGGACAGAGGCTTCTCACAGAAAGAAAAATCCCGCTGAGAACCTTTGGTCAGGCAAAGCCCCTGTGCCATGAACACAACACAGCTGCTCGGAACTAATTTCGGTTTTGCAGCCAAAGGAAAGCGATACAAAAAGCTGGGGAGAATGACCTCCTTGCCACTCGGTAAAAATGACATTGGGCTTGATTCTGGTCTGGTTTTTGCCAGGTCGGCTCCGCAGACATCACTGGATTTTTTGTAGGGGAGTGAGGTCGGAATGCATGTTATCTAGAGACCTTGAGTTATGTTGTTGTAAGTAGCAGTGAGCACGGAGCCGTTGTTCTTGTTGCAGAATTGAATGGCCATGAACATGGTGGGGAGAGATTGTGGGAAAAGCAACGCGATGCCAGATGAATTGCCCTTTGTAACGTTTGTGAGGCTGAACCTGTGACCAGCTGTTTTCTAGCTGAAAGGTCCCCACTTGATCTTCTCTCTTGGAAGACAATCTTCCGTTTTCTGTCTGTTTTACTGGATGCAGTAGATGATGCCCCAAGAAAGCAGCTTTCCTTGTGCGTTAGTAAAATCCTGTATGCTTTTTTTAAAAGGCTCTGTAGGTGACTTTGACTCTTACTGAAAGTTAAAGGTTAACAACACAAGCAGTCGCTAAAACCGCTAGAGTGCTTAGCATTTATGCAGCACTTTCATATCAAAAGCACTTTGCAGACATTGAGGGCTTGCCTGAAAAGACAAGTATTTGAAATAGATTTTAAAGGCAATCAGACCAGCATGGTGTATTTTGCCATTTCCATGACAAATCTCGGTGTGGAAACTACACAGACGCATCGGAGGTCCTAATAGCTGCACTTACTAACTGTAAACCCCATGCGATGCCTAACTTTGTGTGCTCTTGCTAAGACAGGAAATGCCAGAAAAGGTTTCCTAGACGGTTTTATAGGAGCACCGTATTATTAGGACTACGATTTTATCATAATAATGTATAGTCATTTTAATGGCGGAAATGGGGCACGAGGGAAGGGTAGGAGGGAAATGACAAGCTACAGAGATGCCCCCCCCCCCAAATAAGATAGGGTGGTTTCAAATGAGCCGATGGCCCACATTAGCACTCACGTGGGTGTTCGCCTGCCTGTCTATTAGGTGTCGTTCACCAGGTGTTAGCCTGCACTCCCCACGCAGCTCACTCGCACGCATTCCCCACTCACGGTGATGCCCAAGGACCAGGTCAGTGTGTGCTAGTGCGTGTTACTACTCGCCCATGCATCCTCCTCCCGTCTATTAGCCTTGTTCGCAGCCTTGCCTTCATCCATGTCTGCCACCACCATAGAGTCGCGCCTAGCACGTCTGCTAAAGAGCGATCAGCTGTGAAGCGGCTGCGAGAGGAGAAAGTCCTTCCTGCACCCCCCCACTCTCTCCTCTAGCAGCCGCTTCAGTGCTGCTTTGGATGGAAAGTGGCAGGTGTGAGGGAGTTACAGCCAGGGAACTGTGACCAGCCAGAACTGTGAGGAAGTTCTAGGGAGTCCAGGCTGTGCTAGAGCTGTGCAGTGCAGCCAGGGCTGACAAGCCAGCTCAGAAAAGCAGCTGGGCAGTAGGGAGAGCTAGAGACGGTTCCGCAGCAGCTAGCAGACTGAGGGAAGCCAGGCTGGGAGCTGGGAAGCTCACCTGGGCAGTTACTTTGGGGCTGGGGCAGGCGCCCTGTGACCCACCCACCCCTTTCCTTCAGAAGCAGCCGCAGCGCTGATTGTTGTGAAGCCACTGGAAGAGGAGAGAGCGGGGGTGCAGGAAACAGCTGTCTGAGCACGGGAGCACAGATACTGATGGGAAGGGGTGTTGGGCCACATCCAGGGAAGAAGCCTTCTCTGGTGACTCCCTTTTCCATCAGAGCCAGGGCTGGGGAGAGGGAAAGTACTGAGTGGCACCCCCTGTGATGGCTACCGCCAGCACATGACTCCGATTCAGATCCCTTTTAATCAGATTCAGAGCTGGCCACCGTCATCCATGCCTTTGTAGCCCCGAGAGGCTAGATTCCTGCAATGCGCTCTATGTCCGGCTGCCCTCAACGACTGTTCGGAAGCTGCGGTTGGTGCAGAACGCAGCGGTCTGCCTTCTGTCAGGGTCGGGTCGCCGGGAGCACGTTACCACCAGTTTCTTGAGAGTCCATACTAGCTGCCAATAGTTTCAAGGTGCTGGTTTTAAGCTATAAAGCCTTAAATGGTCTGGGCCCCAGGTATGTGAAAGACCGCTTCTTATGTCCCACCGCAGCCTCTGCGGTCAGCTGAGGGCGCCTTCTTGCGAGTGCCGACTGTCAATGAAGTTGCTACGTTGAGGGAGCACGGGGTGGGTGGGGGTGGTGTTTTCGGACGCTGCCCCACAGTTATGGAACTCCCTTCCCTTGGGGGTCCACCTAAGCCCGGGCCTGTTTGTCTTCCGGAGGAGATGGAAGAAATTTTTGTTTGGCCAGGCGATTGGCAGGTGGGAATAGGGTTCGGTGGGACTGGGCAGAGGGGTTTGGAGAGGAGGATCGGTGGGTGGTAGGTGGGGGTAAAGGGTCGGGTGAGTGGGATGATGGGGTTTTAATGTTTTGATTTTTTGATTTCAATGTTGTGAGCTGCCCTGAGTCTTTGGAGAAGGGAAGGGTAAAAATAAAATAAATAAAATGAAAATAAATATTATTAGCTCTACACACTAAAACACGTGAGTGGGGGTGATTAGGGGCTGCACAGACAGAACATGGACTCTAGTGGGCTAATTGTCTCATTTGAAAACATCTGACGTCATTGCTACAGCGACAGGCACAAGGTTGTTTTTTTTTAAATAGTAAAAGTGATCAGTGCGAAGACACACAATTAAAATCAATAATATCTAGAGCTGAAACAAGTCCCTCCAAAAAAGGGCTAAAAGTTCAGTTCATCTTTTTGTTTGTTCTTGTTAGAAATGCCAGTTCTTGGTTTGCTCCAGGAACCGAGAATGAACCAAGTCCTGGCAGCATCTTGGATGAATTCTTGATGAGAATGAAAATAATCATATTCCCGCTGCTGCCCTTCCTCGCCGTTGCTGAGGCCAGCTCTGCCTCTGAGGAGCTGCTTTTGTCTACAAATATCCCAAATGGCAAACGGTCTGAACTGTTTCCTGAAGCGCCTGTCATTACAGTGGAAGCAGGATCTGTCCTAGTACCGCGGCAGCTCCTGTGTCCCCCTCTCTTTGAACCGGAGTCTCTGTACAGTGCTGATTATGACTAGTAGTGCTATAGAAACAATGAATAGTGGGAGAAAGAAAAGAATATCCGTTGTTTATGGGCTTGTCTAGAACAAATAACAGTAGCTAACCTCAAGGTGAGGACTATAATGGATGCAAGACACAGGCAGTTTTTGTTTGTTCGGTTGTTGCAAAGTAGACACTCGGTGTGATGGTGTAGGATGCACCTTGACTGGCTTCCTCAAGGTAAAACATGTCTTCACAGGTTTACCTTGGGGATATCCTCCAAACAGAATGAGCCCTCCCCGCAATGCAGATTAGCCCCTTGGCTATCAGGAGTTTCAACTTTACTTCTTAGAAATCAAAATTGTATGCTTCTCATAAATCAAAATTCCATGCTTCTCTAAAACTCTGTCCTGGTGAAAGCTCATTCCATTTCTGACCTCTCCCGCCATGTTACTTTACAGATCGGCAGCTTGGAAGATTATTACCACTTTCATCACAGCAAGACGATCAAGAGATCAACCTTCAGCAGCAGAGGCCCACACAGCTTCCTCAGGATGGACCCAAAGGTACCGCCGTTCCTGGCAATGCAGTTCCCTCACGAGCCAAAGTCAACGCTGACTTGGGCCTCCTGCCTCTCGCCAAGGGGTGGTCAGAAGGCACCGAACCAAAGTTAGCGCAGGAAAGAGTGTCAGGTTTATTGGGGGTCGGGATTGGTGTGACACTGTAGGGTAGGGTCCCAAGGAAGCGAGTATTGTCCAGCTCCAAGGAACCATGCAACACTCGGGATGTCAGTGAAAAATGCAACCCCCTGAGTAGTGACACTAACAGAAAAACAATAATGCAAAGGGAATTGTTATAAATTCAAATATAATTTAACATAACGTAAAAAAGTCCAATATAATATGCATCAAGCATTAAGTCTAGTTACACCAAATAAATTCAATAAACAAGTGTACACATCATATGAAGATCAGTCCAGAATCCATGGTTCTTACTGACATGTTTCAACCTATTGGTCTTCTTCAGAATAACGTGACTCTGGAATTTAATACATTCCATTTTAATATATAATACAATTACTCTATGATCCAAAATTTAATACAATACAGTATAATTTTTAAAGGACCATAAACATCTTTTACAACATATCCAGTCTTATCAAATAATACCATGCAGTCCAAAAAATTAAATACCCCAAAACACAAGTGGTTGTGTAATAAACAAAATGTATAATAATTACATATATTATGTTTATAATACAAAATTGGATACGCCGCACTATAATTATTTAGAAAACCATAAACATGTCTTTTTCAACATATCAAATCTATTTAAGTAATACTCAAATGGTCTATTATCAGTCTCAAAAAGGACTAAAAAGTCCCCCCAAACCCTTCAATGCAACAAAAGTGACTGTAAAAAAACTTTAAAAGCAAAAGTTAACAATTTCAAACGATGCACCTTTTATCCTTCAGTATCTCCAAACCAGTGGCAGAGGGACAAGTCAAATAACTCCTGTCCAAGAACAAATCTAAACAAAAACAAAATCATTGTTCAATAACTCATAACCATTATTATTATTATTAGCAAGCATTTATATAGCGCCAGCAGTGTACCTGGCACTTTACAAAGTATTAAAATAGATATGGTCCCTGCCCCTAGGGCTTACAATCTGAGAGACAGGAGCTGGGGGAGAGACATAGGAAGGGGAACAGTGGGAGAGACAAGGGGTCTAACATTCATGAAGATGCGAGGTCTCATGTGCACGTACTTGGCTTGGTTACGATGAGAATGACAGCAGGCAGGTCCATGTGGCAAGGATAAGGGTAAACAGACAATAGGTATAGGAAATACCCGCCCCCCCCGGCATTGACCACGACCCGGAATCCTGCCGCGGATTCCGGGCCGTGGTCAGGGGACAGACGTTACTGTCCCCTTCATCACGGGGGGAATCTCATTCACCACACGATCGGGGATGGTCCGGGCAGGACCTCCGATCGCGTGGTGAATCTGATTCCTCGCAGCGATTGACTGTGGTAAACATCTGGGGGGGGGGGGTTCTTCTGGTTCCCCAACAGGCGTTACGCGGCCATTCCCCACCACAGAGTATTGACTGTGGTTGAGCGTGGTCTCGTAGTGTCTGAAAATACCCAATATGTTCACAAGTGTATCCTACAATGTCCACTCTCCTACAATGTCCCTAATTTAAACTAAAAAACCCACAAAAATTAAGTAAAATTACAATTGAAATAACATTTAACATACATTACAACAAAAATTAAATGCCAAAAAGCATGGAAATTATTTACAGATTTTCTATCTGTATTCCATAATTTACCATCAACATTAACGTAATATATATACTTAATTCCTTACCATACATACTTTTATTATTTATCACTAACTAAACTACCACATCATTTCTTTATTATCATAATTTGACAACAAACGATTTTTTCAAACTGCCTTAACTCTGTTGTTTATATGTATGCAAATTGTATGCACATTATACAATGA
The DNA here is from genome assembly GCA_003113815.1 of Sphenodon punctatus. Lineage (NCBI taxonomy): Eukaryota > Metazoa > Chordata > Lepidosauria > Sphenodontia > Sphenodontidae > Sphenodon > Sphenodon punctatus. The sequence goes on from QEPC01012846.1 coordinate 1,598,754, forward strand.
ACTGTTGACAGTGTCAGCGTAGACAGCTTTATACAATCGGTTGTACACAATGTAATTCTGTGCAAAAGGACAGAGTTAAGGCAGAGTTTTCACTTGGTATGAAAAGTTGCAGACTTTTCATAGAGACTCAAAAGTAGGGAGTGAGGCCAGAGGGTAATTGACACAAAACTGACTAGAGCTTAAAGTCTTTGTGACAGAGCTGGCTCCTGATAAAGTTATGTGATTTTAAAAAGCAGAGTCACGTAATTTTCCTTATGCTGTTTTTTGGCGCTCAGCGGCTGCTTGACTGCACATGCGCCAGCCAGCAGAACTGATTTTTAAAAATATTTAATAACTCCTTTTTGGCTGCACCAATCATTATCACACTACACCAGCACTTGGTCTAGATCGTAGGGTCCTAGGCTGGAAAGTCTGGGTGCTCAACTCGTCCGGGGAGGGGAGATATGGATCGCTCAAAATCTGGGGGCTCAACGCATCGGGGGGGAGCAGATATTGATGATTCCAAATAGTTGGGACGCTGTGCATGTTGACCACAACCAATTCACATTTAAACAGTTATAATTTTTTATTTTCTGGCTGGATCTTCTTCAGACTTTGCACAGATGATCATCCACACAAATATGAGCCATGGATAGATTTTCAGAGCTGTAGCTCAAGACGTTTCCTGAGTATCAAGGGTTCAGCATTCCCCTGTTTATAATGGAGAGCGGTTCTGCCTTTAACTTTCTTGCAGCTACTGCTGCAAGAAAATAAAATTATGATAAAACCCCGCAACCCTTCTGCTCCTGGTTTAGCTTCCCCATACAGAGTTGGTGAAGGCTGGGAAAAGGGGCCTGCCCACATCAGAAAGGGGCATCATGACATCTAGGGGTGTGCAATTTGGTATCATTTAATTATGAAAATGAATGGAGCCCCATTAGTCTTTGTAACTAAGGTAACAAAAATGAATGAATAAGCAAATGGCATTTTTAAAATAAATAAAATAAAACTGAAAAAATAAACAAAAGCGGTAGATTCCTTTATGAAAACCCCGTAAAATGAAGGGTATTTTTGAAACTAAAAAGAAAACAAATGACGTGCCTTCTGCACACCCCTGATGACATGATGTTTGGAAGGAATGGGGGCCGTTGGGAGCCAACTTCTCTATTTACACCCTGTCCCTTGGCAAACTTATTGCCTCCCACGGATTCCAGTATCATCTCGATGCTGATGACACCCAACTCTATCTTTCTACCCCCTCTCTCTCCTCTTCTGTCCACTCACGCCTCGTCAACTGCCTCTCTGATATCTCCGCCTGGATGTCCCGACGTCAACTCAAGCTCAACATGGCCAAGACCGAACTCCTCATTTTTCCTCCCTCCTCTTCCTCTCCCTCTAACCTGCCCATCTGCATCGATGGAGTCACCATCCATCCTGTTCTCCAAGCCCGTAGCTTGGGCTTCATCTTTGACACGCACCTCTCTTTTAAACCTTACATTGACTCTGTTGCCAAATCCTGCCGATTCGCCCTCCATAACATTGCTCGGATCCGCCCCTTTCTCTCTACCTCCTCGGCCAAAACCCTTGTTCATGCCATGGTTATCTCTCGCCTCGATTACTGCAACCTCCTCCTTGCTGGCCTCCCTCGCTCTCACCTGTCCCCCCTTATCGCAATCCAAAACTCCGCTGCCAAGGTCATTCACTCTGCCCGTCGCTTCGACCATGTGCAGCCTCTCCTCTTCTCTCTTCACTGGCTCCCCCTTCCTGAACGTATCCTGTTTAAACTCCTGGTATTCACGTTCAAAACACTCCACGACCAAGCTCCCCCTTACCTCTCGGACCTAATCTCCCTACGCACTCCTGCACGCGCTCTCCGCTCTTCCTCTGTCCCCTCCCTCACTCTCCCTCGTTTCTCCTGCTCACCTAACCGCCTTCGACCCTTCTCCCTCGCTGCCCCCCATGCCTGGAACTCCCTCCCTACCCACATCCGCCTTGCCCCCTCCCTCCGCTCCTTCAAATCCCTCCTCAAGACCCACTTTTTCCTCGCCGCCTTTCCCAATGCCTGCTAGTCGTTCCCCATATACTTACTGTCTGCCCTCCTCTGCAGACTGCTGCAACCAACCTGATTGTAACCAAGCCAAGCACACGCACCTGAGTCTTCGCATCCGCCTGAATGTTTGTTTGTCTTCTCCCCTGTCTCTCCCACTGTCCCCTCTCCCTGTCTCCCCCTCCTTGTCTTTTAGATTGTAAGCCACAGGCAGGGACCGCGTCTATTTCTATGTTCTGTACAGCGCCAGGCACATGGCTGGTGCTATATAAATGTTTATAATAATAATAATTAATAAGGGAATGCTGTTACCTTGCAGTGCCAATGGATCTGATCTCTTCGAAGAAGACCCTTAAGTTCCTAACTTCATTGAAAATACCCAAGCAATAGGGGCCTAATGGGTTATTCATATTTTGTTTGTTTGTCTGTTTGTTTATTTATTTCATTCGTCTTATCTAGCCACCCGCTCCTGCTTCAGCAGCTCGAGGGTAGCTCACAACAGCAGTTAAAATACATATAGAAATATATTAATACAATAATAATTGCATTAAAAACAACAAACTGGAAAAGTGGAGCTAAAACCCTTCCACCCTCTTCTAGTCCCCCACCCGTCACCTGTCTCCCTCACTGAAAGCCTGGTGGAACAGTCAGATCTCACACGGTCTTTGAAAAGAGGGAAGGTCCAGGGCCAAGTGGACCTCTGTCAGGAGGGAGTTCCACAGCTGAGGTGCGGTCACCGAGAATCCCCTCTCCATAGTTGCCCCCCGAGATACTCTTGGAACCTTGAGATGTATGCTCCCAGCCAACCACAAGGGCCAATACAGGACCCAGGGGATGAGGCGGTCCAGCAGGTAGGCAGGGCCCAAGCCGTATAGGGCTTTACGGGTCACTACCAACACCTTGAATTGGGCCCGGAAGACTTTAGGCAGCCAGTGCAAAGAGCAGAGCACCGGTGTAATGTGCTCACAGCAAAATGGGCTGCCGCGTTCTGCACCAGCTGCAGTCTCCAGACTGTCACCATGGGTAGCCGCATCCAAAACATACGGCCGAAGCCGTTGCACCAGATGTAATTGGCATAACTCACTCATTGCCACAGCTGCCACCTGGCCATCCAGGTGGAGATGCGAATCGAGGAGCACTCCCAGACTGCGGACCTCCAGCGGTGGGTGAACCCCATCAATGGCGGGAGCCACCACTTTCTAAGCCCCACCCACCAGCATCATCTCCGTCTTATCGGGATTCAGCTTCAGACGGCTCGCCCTCATCGAGCCCCCCACAGCCGCCAGACACCATGCAAGCACAAAGACTGCCGGACCTGGATCAGCTGAAAATGAGAGGTAGAGCTGGGTGTCATCAACATACTGATGGAGGACCTGCACCAAACCCTCTGACAACCTCACCCAAAGGCTGCTTGTACACGTTGAACAGGAGAGGGGACAGACTAGAACCTTGCGTGACTCCACATGTGAGGTCCCGGGAAGATGACGGGCACTCCCCCAGCACCACATGCTGAGTTCTCCTGGCTAGGAAGGAACGGAACCATTCAAGAACAATCCTGCCCACCTGGCTTGGTCCTGCAAACAGGTCACCAACATTTCGTGGTCAACGGTATCAAATGCAGCCAAGAGATCTAACAGGATCAACAGGGTCAACTGACCCCAGTCCAACTCATGGCAAAAGTTGTCAAGCAAGGCCACAAGCACAGTCTCGGTGCCAAAATCCAGATGAAAGCCGGACTGCGATGGATCCAGAAAACTGACACGGTCCAGATGTCCCTGAAGCTGCTGAGCCACCCCCTGTGTAATAAAACTTCCCTAAAAAGTGAAGGTTAGAAACTGGCCAATAGCTGGCCAGGGAGTCCATGTCAAGGGATGGTTTCTTGAGCAGAGGCCGCACCACCAACTCCTTGAGGCAGCCCGGCACTCTGCCCTCCTGAAGGGAGGCATTGACCACCCCAGCCGGCAACAGGCTGGTGTGGTCAGCCGGTGTCAGTCAGTGTCAGTGTCTCCCGGCTTGCCTTGACCAGCCAGGATGGGCACGGGTCCAGTTCACAACAGGTAGCTCTAACTGCCCCAAGGACATCCCCTGCATCAGCGGGCGACACTCACTGAAACTGATCCCATAAAGCAGGACAAGACGGGGTTTCCGTAGCCTCTGGTTCTCCCATTGCTGTAAGCACAGTGTTGAAGTCATGGTGAATTTGAGTAATTTTTATCCACAAAGAAGTCGACAAACATGTCACAGTGAGAACTGGAAGATTCCAGTTCCAGGTGGAGGGGACCAGACTGACCAGCCCCCTCACCACCCGGAAAAGCTTGGCTGGAATCAACTTTGTGGACGCTATGAGAGCACCAAAGAACCATTTCTTTGCTGCTCGTACAGCCACAGCATAGGCTTGTAAACTAACTCTATGCCGCAGTCGATCAACTTCAGCACGAGTACGGCACCACCATCACTCCAACCACCACCCTTCATGTTTCAGCTGTCACAGGTCCTCCATAAACCAGGGGGACCAGCGTTGCCTCCGCTTAGGGAGTGGACGCCTAGGAGCCATTCGGTCAGTGGTCTCTGTCAGCACAGTATTTCAAAAAGCCATGAGGTCATTGAGCGAACGGTTGTTGAGATCAGAGGTTATCTCCCCAAGAGCATTCTGGAACTTCTCCGGTTCCATAAGTCTCTGAGGGCAAACCATCCTAACTGTGTCTGCACTTCTCTGGGGACAGACGTGTGCCAGGAGACCAGCCTGAAGGAGGTAATGATCTGTTGATGACAAGGGCATAGCTGACACCTCCCCAACCAACGGACCCCCCCCGCCTCAAGGTCGGTGCAAAAAATCAGGTCTAGGGTATGCCCTCCATCGTGTGTCATACCAACAACCACCTGAGACAGTCCCATGGTTGTCATGGTGGCCATGAACTCGCACTCTGCCCCCCCAAGGCTAGTGTTGGCATAAATGTTGAAGTCCCCAAGAACCACCGTCCTTGGTGACCGCAAGACGACCTCCAACACCAGCTTAGCTAGCGAGTGCAGAGATGCTGCCATACAGGTAGGTGCACGATATTCCAGCAGCAACCTCAATCTGTCTCCGGCCAAATCAATCACAAGATCGAGGCCCTCAGTGCCTGGAACAGTTTGCACCGGTTACCTCCTCACCAACCATGTATTCTTAAAAATAATGGCTACACCGCCCCCTGTCCCTCCGCAGTCTGTTCCATTCCAAACATTCTATTGGTTATAAACTCAAGGCGATTTATGATATCATTATGAAATTTGTTAGGGTTGGATGAAAGGTTGAAGATATCCAAATTTCCGCCAAATAGGATGTAAAATGTATGGAGTACCCAGCTAGAACAAGGTCAGCCAAAATAGGCCCTGATTCAGTATCCAGCCAGGTCTCCGTAATACACACAAGGTTGGCTGCCTGGTCCAGGACTTGGCTCCTGGACCGTTGACGACTTATTTACAACCAACCCCGTGTTAAACAGCATCAGACCCAGGCCAGGGGCCCTCCGGTCATCGACCACTTCACCACCTGCCCGGGGGCCAGGCAGAGGGACAGGCACCAAACACCTGTCCAGTCTCACAGATCTAACCAGCCTCCCGGAAGGACCATGATTCCCCCCGGCCCAACATGACCCCAGGGACTGCGGGCCTCCTGTCCTCCGCTGGCCTCTCCTCCGGTGGCTGTCCCGCCCGGCAGGCGAGGGAGACCCCAATCCCCCATACCCTCCCTCTCACTGTGGGGGAAATAGCAACATCGCCATATGGGTCAGACCCCCCCCCTCACTGGGGGGAAAGTTGGGAAGACCACCCCCTCCCTCCCTCCTCCGATCTCACCAGGGGAATATTACCCTGGCATAAGCTACCCTTGTTAAATCAGAGGTTAGTTTCTTCTACACTCTGGGAATAGAGCGATCCTGGAATACAGATGCTTTGTGCATTGCTGGAAATAATTTTTCGGCATCATGTAAACAAGCCATGAATGTAATTTTTTTTGTCTTTGCAAATCTTCCCCTGACTGCCTCTGGATTTGTCTCTCGTAAGTACCTGCCTTCTCTGCTTATCTTCCCGGTGCCGTAGATTTCTCAGGTCAGCTGGATGCATTCATGGGCAAATGCAGAGTGTTCTCATTATCTAGCTGTAATTTTTGAATTAAGAAAAATTTCAATTGCTCTTCAGAAAGTGAGCCTTGCAAACTGGGAGTCATGCCAGAAGTTACAGAGCTTGACTGTTTCCTGACAGCGCGAAGCAGCAGCCCATCGGAGGGGTTTGCTGCCGTTAAGGCACTTGAGGAGGTAGTATGGGAATGGAGACAGCTAGTTGGATGCACTTTCTTTATGACCTGCTCAACAGCTTGTGCTGGTGTTACATTCCCCTTTGACTTCCGCTCCATAGCGACACCTTTCTATGCCACAAAGGGTAATTTCAGACGTGATGGGCCATTCGGCCCACCATGCTGAACCACAGTCCGGGATCCGTTTCAGACCCTGGACAGGAATCAGTCTGGCCGTCCTTTAGACGTGCCGGCCCGATTCCAACGGGATTGGGGAGGGGGCGGGGCTGTGTGGTGTGACATGTGGCCGCACAGCCCCGCGCTCCCCCGTCCGGGAGATGGGTGGGCGCAGCGCCCAATCCGGCCGCTGCACCCAATCCCGCATCGCGGTCTGGGCCACGATCCGGGATGGGCCAACATAACAGACTTTACTTTTGGCCGATCCCGGATCATGGTCCAGCTAACCACGATTCTGGACCTCCGGGCGGCTGGAGGTCCAGTATTGTGGTCATTGTGATTCCTGCCGGAGGTTCACTGTGGTGAACATCTGGCGGAACTCCCAGCAGACGTTACGGGACAAACAGCTACCACAGGGGATTCACTGTGGTTGACCGTGGTCTCGTAACGTCTGAAATTACCCAAATACAAAAGGGTGCTTTTTGCTTTATTCCATTCCCATTGTGGAGCCACTGTACTCCCAAGGAGCTAATGATTGGTGTTGAGGATGCTATGTGCATCGCTGGGAATGCATCGGTGGATTTCTGCATTGAGCAGGGGGTTGGACTAGATGACCTCTATCCTTGCGACTCTAGGATTCTATGATCAGGCGCTAAGCTGATGACTTTTTTTGTTCTCCGAGTGCTTTTAGTGGATCCACTGCTGGTTCCCCTCTATGTATTTTTATCTCCTCCCATTTCCTTTCCCCCTTGTTTTAAATGAATTTTGTGTGGATTTTTAGTTGTGGTGTTTTATTGTGTTTTACGTATGTTTTACCATCCAGCAGAGGAGTGGAATATGAATAAAAATGATGATGATTTTTTTATTCCAAGCTGCGATGTTGTTTTCCATAGTCCTGGTTTTCCTTGTATTTCAGCACAGTCACTGGCCTTGAGAATCATCATGACTTGATTCAAAAGGCCTTTGGGGTGCACATACATAACGCCTGTATGAGGTAAGAGTTCTTTGTAAAGCGCCTGTTCTCTTTCTCTGGAGGGCACAGTCACCTGTATACGGAGCTACACCGCGAATTCAATACGTTATCCTTGAAGCACAAAGCCCAGTGCACGTTATGATTCATTTGACATACAGGCCATGTTGATCAGGGATTTATTTTTTGAAAAAGAAAACTTTAAATAAAAAAACAACTTTGAAGGAGCTAAGTAACAACATCTGCCTTAAGTAAAAGCGCGTTAAGGATGCAGTTCAGTACAGAGAAACTGCATTGTATGCCGTGGGTGTTGACCTAGTTGCCATAACATTAATGGCTGAATAGTTGCTATGTATGAAATCTTTGGCAATCTTTACTATAGCAGCCTAAGTGGTTTTTTTTTTAAAAAAAAAATTTGCGTCCGTATTGCCAAAATTCCAGATTAAAAAATTTGGAGGAAGTGAAATCTGTGCGGTGTTGCTGACATGTTACATTTTTCCTTGACACCACTCCTCACTTCTTTCACCAACATTTTAAAAAAACCTTGTGGTGATGGACCCTGCTTGACCTACCTGACGAGGATTCTTTTGATCCTCGTGGGTGTTTAAGAAAAGCTGACATCAAGCCAGTTGGTTTTGACAGTTGTCTGAGGTTTGGATTCCCCCCCCTTCCCCCTAATAAATCCTTCCAACAAAGATTGCAGCATGTGCGTAGTCCTCCTGATGACTTTACGGTCCGCATGCCAGGATTCACACAAGTTCTTTGATTTTTTTTTTCTTTTTCTCAATGGGCTCCGGCACTCCCTACTGAATGGGAAGTCGCTGGGTAATTTCAGACGTTACGCGCTCCCAGACCGCCACAGTGAATCCCCAACCGTGGAAAGCCGCCTAACCCCCACCCGTGGTTCAGAGAGGCCCCGAACAGACATGCCAGGAGTGGTACCAAGGCAAGGAAACAGACAGCCAGGCCACGATCTGGGAGAGCACAACAGACGTTACACCGATCCCGGACCGTGACATGAACCCCCAGAAGCCACCGGGGTGGGGCGGGACACAGACATTGTCACAGGGTTGAGGTCCACTACCCCACGTTTCTGGGTTGAGTGACTCAGTTTCCCTCACTTGCATCCCGCCTGAACCAGTTCTCTCTCTAGCTGATTCAGTCCTGCAAAGGGGAACAACACTTCTGTCACCCAAGCTCCAGAAACTTCCCGTTTCCAGACTCTTTTCTCTAGGTTTGCAAGTGCTTGAGGGCACAAGCTGCTCAGACTGTGTTCCCCAATGTGAGACAACAGAAAGCACTTCTTAGTAAAGAAGGAAGTGTATTGATTACATAACCAAAGATAGTTTGAACGCAGAGTGGCAAATAAAACAAAAGTAAATAGCACAATCCTAGTCTGTATTGTGTAAGTCCCTGGTTAAGATCTTACCCTACATAAGTCCATTTCTCAGCCAGATGTAGTGAGGCTGGGCCTATTGTCCTTACGCTGGTTATCCAGCAAAGTCTCTTCTCCCAACTAAGCCTGAGGGACAAAATTCGCCCCCCTTTAAATATCTTTTCAAGTTTCTTTGTTTGACTTTCCCGCCTGGAAAACTCTGTGCTTCCAGTCACGTAGGCAAGAAGAGATTCATTTGCAACTGAATGGTCCCTGTCTGGTTTCTTGCAGAGGTGTTGTTAGCCTTTCTGAATACACATTCGGCATGGCTTTGTCTCTCTCCATTGCATGAAGTGAGTTTCCAGTTCTCAGCTTTTAAATGACATACAAGTTTAACCTTTACTTTTACATATTTGTTAGACCTGTAGTCTACATGTGGTCCAGTATCTCCTTGTGACAGACATGGCCGACCGAGGGCAAAGGAAGCCAACAGCGCTACAAGGCACCGCCCACGCCAGGGAAACGGGAAGGGAGGGGGAGGTGAACGGCAGAGCCGCACACACACACAACAGGGAGAAGGAAGTCACGGACAGAGTGGAACACAAACCACACACACACACACCAGTGGGCACACACAGAGCCAAAAGGGACCGCTCAGAGGGGGGGAATTGGGGCACACCGTACCAGGAGGCCCAATGGAGAGCGCCAAAGAAAGGGGGGGGGCAGAGGTCACCAACGGGCAAGGATACAGGAGGGGGAAGGGGACGGAACAGAGTGGGATACGGGGGTAGTCTCCCCAAACCCCAGGGACAGCACGGGCAGCACGAGGCACCCAGCAGCAACACTGGCCACTGAACCGACAGGGATTCCCACGCCAACAGAGCAGGGTCACAGGGGAAGAGCCACCAATCCGATGAAGTCACTGGAGAGGGCCGAGGCAGGTCCCAATAGCAAGACACCCTGTCCCAGATGAACATGCACGGCCACCAAGGGACTGAGCCCTGAGCCTCAGACAGCTGATGCAGAAACCTCCCCGAACAAGGGGAAGCTGGTTGTCACAGGCAGGGGAACCCCAGACACAGAATGACATGGAGGCATCACGGGGGCAGGGGTGGGGGCTGGTCACGGACACAGGTGGGGAGCCAGCGGAGCAAGGGCAGCAAAGGTCCATGGGGATCCTCAGTACACATGTCGGAGAGCACCCAACAGCAGAAGGGGTGGCGGGTCACGGAAACGAACCCCACGGTTACCGATGGTAAAGTGCTGCCACATAGACGGCCCCGGGGTGCAGGCAAACTGGGACAGCCTAGCAGAATGGAGGAAATAGATGGAGCCAGGACAGCAGCGGAGTCCAGATTGGGAACAATGTAGCAGGTCACGAAATGGAACGGCCAGGGAGGTGCAGGGAGGCGACAGGCATGGAACAGATGACCCTGGGGGGACCTACAGCCAGCTGCAAGGGGTCACGAAGGGGGGCTGGATGGGGTGGTCCAACAAATGAATGTACCGCGGTCACTGCAACATCCCCAGTACAATAGCCCAACCGTGCCACGTGGTGGGCAACAAGATAGTAGGCCTCAAAAGGATGGGGACCGGTGAGCCCAACCTGGACATCAGCACGGGACCACACCTCATACAGCGCCAGCAGCTTGGGTACGGTGGGATCGGGCAAGACATAGTCAGCCGCAGGGGCCCATGACAGCTGTCCGAGCTCCAACAGGCGGTAATAAGACGCCCCACGCGAACGCCGGTAGCCACGGCCCCTGGGGATGCAGCAGAAGTAGGGCACAGCAAGGGAAGGACCACCCTCCCCAAGACAGGTCTGGAAGCCGGACAAAGCACATACAGATGCAGCTGACCGTATCAGCAGCAGACCGTATCAGCAGCAGACCATGACACCTGCAACCCTCGCAACTCTGGAATGCGCCGTCCGGAAAGGGACAGAGGCCCAACTCCTCAGCATGGAGCTGGCACTTGCAATCGCTAGCCGCACATCCAAATCGACGAAGGCCCGAGCTCAGACACCGACAGGCATCCGGGAGGATAGCAGGGGAGCTCAGGAACATTTGAACTGGCTGCAAGTGCCATAGGTCAGCTAGAACCATGGTCTCACTGTAGGTCCAGCAATGCCGACCGGCTGCAGAACCGCTGAGTGGGAGCTCCGAAGCAGCGGTATCGGCCATGGTGCATCTGGCCCTAGAGGGTCTGATAAGCAAGGAAAGAGGGGCCCCACAAACCACAGGAAGCAGAGAAGGCAACCAGGGGAGCTCTAAGGACACGCGATAAAGGTAGAGGCAGCACAATGGCTGGCTAGGAAGCAAGGCATGGGGAGCGGACACAGCACAGCTGCAGGAACAGAATCCCTGGGAGGGCCTACACACAGACAGCTGTGTTGAGTAGGCAATGTACATTAACCCCCACAACGCCCTCACCTAGCCACCTACATGCCCAAACCACAACACCCCGCCCCCCCGCCTCTGACCAAGCAACACCACAATACCTGCCAGCGACTGGTACCAGGGGACCCTGGATGTACAGGTGCAGCCCCCTGGTACAGTTGAGCGGCCCCGTGCCACCCAAACCACCTGTTAATGCAGAGTCCACTACCAATTGGCGATGCACCACAGTGCAGGCCCCAACGGACAGCTGCTGGCGCGTGGGCGTGTTCGGCCACAGGCCCCTCGTAGCATGCCGGAACCCACAGCACAATGGCAAGAGCGACCCTCTGAGCAGTGTGCCTAACCATGCCCGGTGCTCTAGGGGCACTTACCTGCACAGCTCCTCGCGGGTACCAGCCATGGATGCCAACCAGTGGGGTGCCCGTTGGCTCTTACTGGAGATCATAGCTGAGTGGAACTACCAGCACACCAAGCTTCTGAGGGTCACCACAGAGCTGCTCCAATTGTATGCAAGTGTCTGCAACTGCCTGGCCCAGTTTGCTGCAAGCAGCCTGCTCACCGCCGCATCCCGGCCATGCGCACGGCGCACAGGTTATCCGGGGTTTACCGCAGGGCCGTGCTGATTGCACGCACCTGTCCAGCTGCCCTCAGGCAAGCAGCTCTTCACCACTACTGGAGGAGAGCGGCCCGCCTCAGTGCAGTCATGCTCGCGATGCCCACTGAAAGGCGCCTCTGGGCTGTGCACAGGGCCCAGCAATGGTGGCAGCGGGCCCTGACATGATGGGACGATGCTGCTTGGAGGGTCCACTTCAGGATGGATCGGCATACCCTCCGGCGACTAGCAGAGCTCCCGCAGTCCTGGCTGGTGCGACAGCACACCCCCATATGGTCCCCTAGACCTGTCGTGCAGCGGGTGGCCATAGCAGTCTGGGCCCTGGCCACTCCGGATTCCTGCCGTTCCATGGTGTGGGCCTGACAACCGTCACCTGCATCATCTGCGACTTCTGTGAGGCTGTGGAGGCGGTCCTCCTCGACTGCATGATCCAGAGGCTGTGATGGCCGGCTTCGAGGCTTCCAGGTTCCCGAACTGCCTGGGCGCTATCGATGGCAGCCATGTCGTGATCCTCCGTCCCCCATATGATGATGCAGCCGAGTACATCAACAGCCACGGATACCATTCACTGCAGCTGCAGGCCGTTGTAGATCACCAGGGCTGGTTCACTGACATCTTCACCGGCCACTCTGGCCGCAGCCATGATGCCCGGATCCTCTCCATCTCCCCCCTCTTCATGCGGATGTACAGGGGGGACTATGCTAACATGCGGATGACCCAGATCGAGGGGATATTGATGCCCTCCTGCATAATTGGGGACCCAGCCTATCCGCTGCTCCGATGGCTCATGAAGGCCCATCCAGTGGCCAGGAACCAAATGGAGTCCCTGTACAACACCGAGGACCGTGGTGAAGAGAGCCTTCGGTGCCCTCAAGCAGAGATGGAGGTGCCTTGCCGGGTGCCTGGACTACTCGGTGGAGACCTCCGTGCTCGTAATCGGTGCCTGCTGCTTGTTGCACGATATCTGCGAGACCGATGGGGCAGCTCTGGGGTATCTCATGCCACAACGGCCAGCTGGCCCGGTCCCGCTGTATGTGAACATGGCGAGCCCCAGGGAGTACCATTATGCTAAGCAGATCAGAGCAGCACTTACTTGGCACATATCACGGGTGCCTTTTCCCTGAGGCTACAGGGGTGCTGCAGAGGTGTGTTGCCTGTGGATCCTTGGTAGTCCCTGATGCCAGCGAGATGCAGTCCCATACCATGTCCCGTAGGTGTTCCCTCCCCTCCGGGTCCCACGAGGTCAGTGCCCCATTGCCCCGGGGTGCGTGGTGCGGTACCCCGGGCATAGTTGTGCCCACCAGGCCCATACCCTGTCCCGCTACACGAAGGGTCCCCGCACAGCTTACCTAAGAACGACAGACATGATGGTTATAGTGTACAGCGGTGCATTTATTTTCTTTACAGTGCCCTCCATTCCCTACTTCCTCCTCCCCTTTCCCCCGACCCATCCTGCTTCCTGGGCCGACCTCTCCGTCACCTGGCAGGTGCCTCCGTAGCCTGTGAGCTGCCCTTGCCGCCGTCCCCCTCCATCGATTCCTAGCTCGGGCCCCGGTCCTGGCTGCCCTCTGCGGCCGGTTTTGGGGGCTGGACCGGGGCCGGTGATGCCTGCTGCTGCTGCACCTGGTCAGCTGCTGCCATTGCATCCCCTCTGGGACAGGCAGTCGCATTTGTGGGCCCTGTGGTCGGGGCTTCACCAGCTGCTGTGGGATGGGCGCTGGCGGTGGGATGGGTGGTGGGTGCAGGGCTGGGTCGATATGGTGCCCGGAGGTGCAGCTGCCATTATGTACGCGCTCATGGTTCCCATGTGGAACAGCAGCGAGGTTTCAATCTCGAGCAATCGATTCAGTTTCCTAGAGTGCTCGGTGCCCACGCGGTCAATGGTAGCTGTCAGGTGCTCAAATGCCTCCATTTGCTGGTCTCTCCAGCCTCCTCTTCTTGTGCATCTCAGCCACCAGGTGCCTGTCCTGTCCCTCCACCTGCCGCACAGCTCTGTCAGTTGCCGCCTCCATCCTTTCTATGCATGCAGTCATCACCTCCCCCGCTCCATGCTTGTACGCAGGATCTCCTCTGCGAGATCCTCCCGCTGGCGGTGTACATGTGCCCTGTGTTCACGCATCTGCTGGGCCGGTGGCGCTGGTCCCTCTTCTGCACGGGCTGTGTGTCTGTGGGATACAGGTTAGGTATACTCAGTTGGGCACCCATTAGCTGCACGTTTACCTCCCCTGGTGGTGGGGGGCTGTGATCCCTGGCCATCCGTCCCCCTTCCCTTGGGTGGTCAGGTCCCTTTCCTTCCCTCCATGTAGCTGTGCCCTGCAACCCCACCCATGTCCCCTAACTTGGTGGTACCTCCTCCCATATCCGGCCCTGCGCCATGGCGCTCCCTACCAGCCTGGGGGCCACAATGGAGCCCTTCATATGCAGGATCCGGTCAAGGGCATCGTAATAGGGTGCGGTCCTAGCTGCGTGACTGGACCTCTGGTTGTTGTCCTTAATATTCTTGTAGCCCCTCTTTAGCTCCTTGGCCTTGGACCTGCATTGTGCTGCGGTCCTGTGGTATACTGCCTCTTCCATCTCCCGGACTATCTGGCCGAACACATGCTCGTTGCGCTTGTTGACCGCGAGCTCCATCTGGTTTTCAAGGGACCCCTAGATGTTTATGAAGTCCTGTGTCTCCTTGAATCCCCTGTCCCCCTCTCTGGTACCTCCATTTCCCTGCTGGTCCCTCCGGCTCCAGTGCCGCTGCCTCCTCCTCCTCCCTGCTGGTGTCCTGTGGGGGTTCTGGCCCTCGGGGTCTTTTACCGGTCTGTGTTGGGTGGACATGGAGGGTTGGGTGCTGTGCATTATCCGTTCCGGACCCCACCTCCCACCCTCCTTCCGTGGCTGTCCTCTGCCCATGTCCCCCCCCGGCCGTCCTCCCACCCTTTGTGGTGTCACTCCTTACCCATTTGCGGGGGGCCTCCGTCCCCCATTGGGTGTCCTCCTGTGTGTCCTGCGGGTGCTGCTCTTCCTCGTGCTCCATCGCTGTGTCATCTCTCTTCCTGTTCTCTGTTGTCTCGCCTCCACATTCCCCTGGTGCTGTATGCCCTTTAAATATCCCTCCTTGTTCCGTTTGTTGGTCGTTGCCTGGCAGCGACGTTGCATGCATTCGCCCCAGCTGGGAATCGTTCTGTTTGATCCCGCCTGGCGGTTGTCATTCAGACATTACTTTTGGCCGTTTCCCGGTGAGAATTGCATTGACCACGGTTCTGGACCGGGGGTGATTTCAGACGTTACACCACCACGGTGAACCATGGTGAATCCCCCTGTGGGGACCGTGGTAACGTAATGTCTGTTGGACCGAAAAGTGATTCCCGCCAGATGTTCACCCCTGGCGGGAATCGCTTTGACGACTATACCAGGGATCTGCTATATAATATAACACAGGGGGTAACAGCAAGGCTGTATTTTGTTTATGGTGCACTGACTGCAGGCATTTCTATAAAGGTGGTGTATCCTTCTCAAAACCAGCATACCTTCTTTTGGCAATGTAGAGAGAGGGTGGCTGCTGTGTTGGACCCAAGCATAAAAGATAGAGACAAGGCAGCTGGGATGATTGAGCCAATTGTGGGTGAGGATATATAAGCTTTCCAGCCACACGGAGCCCTGCCTCCGGCACACAACCTGTTTGAACTGTATAGACTGAGGAAACAGGGCAGGTAGATACGAGGAGGCAGTGATTTGACTTGGGAGGAGGCTGTGAATTACTAACAATCTGTTGTATTACTAACAATACAATAGATACCACTTTTCAGGCCACCTGGAAAAACGAGTGTGGCTCTGAGTTTTCGTGTTAAAAGCAAGAGAGTAGGAATTGGAGTTGGTTCTCTTCCCAGATTTGCAGCAGAGTTGATTTGCTCTGTAGTCTTGGGCAAGCTATTTAACTTCGTTGTGCCACAGTTTACCCATATGAAAAACTAGCCCAATACGTCATTAACTCACCCCAGTGTTGTAATGCCCAACTAGGTAATGCCTTTAATCTGAGCGCCTCAGAAGTGTTCTTTAAGTGCAAAGCATTTCAGCATTATGATCTGGATGCTACGGAAACCTTCCTAGTGGCTCCGGAGACACATTGCCATATGCAGTTGTTTCCTCGTAACCATTTACTCAGACGAACACTGCTACAGTTGAGCCTGCTATTGAGCAGGTTTACTGTTAAATATTTAAACTCGGTCTTTAACCCGCCGTTGATAAGTCTTGAACACATGGCCTTGTCATGAGACAGGGTTGCCAGCGGAAAGAAATGAGCAATCTGAATGTTCTAGCGATTGCCGGCGACAAGATGTGATTGGCTGAGTGTCCCTCAGTGTTCTAATTAAATTTGATAGCCCTAGGGGAGGTATACGGGCATACAAACAAATTATGAATTCAGGTCTGCAATTGAAATACTTTTGTTTAAATTAGTCTAGTTCGATGCAAACCAAATCAATTAGCTTTAGGTCTATTAATGTTTACCTTACCAAGCTAGACTGATTAAAAGTCGGCCAAATTAGCTAAGCTTCACGTGCATATTTAGTATTATACCTTGTATTCATGATTCATCCGTGTATTTCTCCCTCCACCCCCACCCCCAATCGCCGTGGAGGTGTCTTGGCATTTGAATGGCATGTAATTAGTATTCATAAAATGGAAAATGTGATATTGTATTACTGCAAGACATTAGGAAACAAATAAAATTGCAGCAGCTGGAAATGGTATGGTAAAAATGGAACCACAATGCAGAAGGTGAGAGCCAGTGTAGTCTACTGGCCCTGCAACTGGGAGACCAGGGTTCAAATCCTGCCTTATTCATGAGTTCAATGAGTGACCTCAAGTAAGAGAGTAGGCGAGACCATCCCTCTCTCTTTCTGTAAAATTATTCTCCATCTGTAAAATGGAAATACTTATAGCAGAGCTGTATAAGGGTGAACTAGATAAGGATTGTAGAACACTGAAAGTGCTATGTAAATAGTTAATAATAATCATTAGGGATGGGCAAACGCAGTTCGGATGTTCAGCGTTTGGACTGAACCTGGTCTGTTCGGACGTCCGAACCGAATGTCCGAACCGAACTCTCGAACGACCGAACAGTCCGGTCGTGTTCGGATGAGTTCGAATGAGTTCAGGGACAGGAAAAACGTCTTTTCAGGGCCAAAAATTAGGTTTCGATTTAGTTTCTGTTTCTGTTTCGCTATTTTTGAATGTTCGGCCAAACCGAACTCGGCTGAACCGAACCATCGAACCCGAACTCGGGTTTCAAACCGAACGACCGAACATCTGAACCGTGTTCTGTTCGCCCATCCCTAATAATCATTCTATAAAATGCATTCTATAAAATGCATTTTTTCCGGTCATTACCATAACTAACAAGCTCTCTAAGTAATGGAGAATCCGCTGCTTCCCTTGTTGGGCTGGTCAAATGGTTAACCTTCATCACTGTTTGCAGAATGTGCCTTGTTTCTAATTTGAATTTGTTCAGCATTGACTCTGCCTTCCTTCTACTAGTTTCAAGAGCCCATTAGTACCTGGTACCTTTTACCTTGTAATGATACTTATAAACCATAATCAAGTCTCTCTTAACCTTCTTTTAAATTTATTTATTTAATTAATTTATTTCATTGGATTTATTTGCCGCCCCCCTCCTGCTACAGCAGCTCACAACAATTTAAATATAAAAACAACCTAATATAAATAACAGTAAAAATAAATAACAATATAAAAACACAGGCAGAGCTAAAAACCCACTCCCACCCCACCAAACCCAACCCCCCACCCATTACCCATCTCCCTCACCATAGACCCTGGTGGAACAGCCAGGTCTTACATTGTCTTTGGAAAGAGGGGAGATCTGGAGACAGGCGGACCTCTGTCGGGAGGGAGTTCCATAGCCTCCTTATCGTTCCTACCTGGGATACCCGGGGGACTTTGAGCTCCCAGCTGGCCATGGGGTCAGTTCAAGACCCGGAGGGTGAGACAATCCCACAAATAGGCGGGGCCCAGGTCATTTAGGGCTTTATAGGTCAAAAGCAACACCTTGAATTGGGCCCGGAAGACTGGTATAATGTGCTTCTTTTGGTCATGCTGACCCCAGAAGTCCCAGTAACCCTCAAAAATACAAGCATGACCTGAATTGATTTCATGTTTTTAGTTTTTGAAAATTTGTTATATAGTTTTGAAGTTCTGGTGCTTGGAAGTGCCCATTTTGGCAAATGGGGAGTGAGATTTTCTTGATTTTTCTCTGGTTCATGTGCAAAGGGCCACTGCTATGTGATGTGAAGCAGCCTTAAATGATGGGAAATTGTGGTACATCTGTGAGCAGGCTTTATTGACAGACTATTGCTGAATGACCATGAGCAGGCTTTTTTGACGGATTATTGATGAATGTCCCTGAGCATGTAGTATCGTGAGGAGATTTTATTGATGGTATCTGAGGAGGCTTTCTTGCAGGGCCACTCAGGGTCAGTTGCAGGGTCAGTTTTACCAGCGGGTAAAACTGACAAGTCACAAGGAATGCCAATTGGAAACAATACAGACAACAGGAATGCCAATTGAAAGTAATGGGGCATTGGGAATGCCAGTAGCTCTTAATGGGCAGTAAACCAATAAAATGGTAGATGCTCATCAAAAACAAAGGGAGTGGGGGAGAAGCTGAAATGCCAAAGAAGGGAGGTAGGAACTAAAAAAAAGGCCAGGAAGGGGTGGGGGAGTGAGGAAGCCACAGAGATTAAATAAAAAGACAGGAAATTGGAGCTAGGTGAAATATTTTATTTATTCATTTAGATTTAAATCCTACCGTATTCCCTGTGGCTCAGAGCGGCTCACAATAAATACATAACTAAAAATACATGTACAAATCTAAAATACATAATGAAAAACCCATAAAAACCTGCTGTCCTGTTTCCACCAATTGTGCTCGCTTACAACTTAGGCTCCATGCACCCACACTTTGCCTTGGTCTTTCAGCCCCAATCCTCTCCCTCTGCAGGTTGGGGGGCAATGCTGAAGTTGGGGGAGAGCAGGGCGTTTGCGTCTCCTGCCTTCCCTATATGCTTCTATTTGGGTGGGGGAGAACGGGAAGAACGTGGACGGTAGTAACTACTTGCAATTTACATCCAGATCATAGCAATCAGGGTCGGACTCGGTTAAATACTGGGATAGGAAAGGTTTTGGGAGGCAGGGTTAACCTTACTGTTTCCTACCTTGATGATGCCCCTTGAGTGTGTAAGACTGAGACTGTGCTGTGGCTGGTTACTATTTGACAGTGGCGGCCCTCTCCTGAGGGCACCTGGGGCAGTGCCCCGCCCCCGCTCTCCTGCCCATCCCCCACAGTGCTGCACTGACAGA
>QEPC01012846.1:1618806-1631498 GCA_003113815.1 Sphenodon punctatus
TGTTTTCTTCCATCCGATGTTAACCCTGGGAACTCCTTGCTGCTGGGTTTTGCCAGTGTTATGCCAGTGTTTTGGGTTTATAAATTATTTATTTTAAGCTTGATGTGCATGTAGACTGTGTTTTCTTCCATCCGATGTTAACCCTGGGAACTCCTTGCTGCTGGGTTTTGCCAGTGTTATGCCAGTGTTTTGGGTTTATAAATTATTTATTTTAAGCTTGATGTGCATGTAGACTGTGTTTTCTTCCGTCCGATGTTAACCCTGGGAACTCCTTCCTGCTGGGTTATGCCAGTGTTATGCCAGTGTTTTGGGTTAACAAATTATTATTTTAAGCTTGATGTGCATGTAGACTGTGTTTTCTTCCATCCGATGTTAACCCTGGGAACTCCTTGCTGCTGGGTTATGCCATGCCACTGGCTTACCGTCCCCCTGGCTCTGCCTACTGTCCTCCTGGCTCTGCCCCTAGGCCCGCCGGCCTTACTGCTCCAGTGCCCCTCCAACATCAAAACCCACCAGCTGCCCCTGCTATTTGAGCAGTATTCCTCCACAATGATGTGTTGAGGTAGTAGAGACAGCACTGATATTAACATGTTTAAGAGTTTGGGAGCAAGCGGACAGGTGCAGGGGTCTGAAATGCAGATCTAGGTTTGCTACACAGTTGCAATACAAACAGTATGTTTGGGGGCGGGGAGGGAATGTTAGAGATGTGTCCTTACTGGAGCATCAGGTCAAGAGGGAGGAAGCAGGGAGCAAAGGAGAAGTGGTGTAACAGTGCCCAAAATATCCTGTGTCCACAAGTATTGCTCAAGAGTGATCACTCACTTACTGGAAGAGCAGATCTTTGGAGGTGAGAGTTTGCTACAGTGTAGCAACATATGCTAAAAATATGTGGCAAGAAAGGCCATTCCAAAATAAATAGCTACACCAAGTCTACGGGATGGTTTTTGTGCGTACTGAGTGGGGGGTGTGTGTGTGTGTGTGTGGCTATGGAACAAAGGAGAGTTAGTGCAGAAGCAGGGGGATATTACCATCGTTTCTCCCACACCCACAATACAGGACTCCAATTCATGACCTACTAGGAGAAATATTCCCCTGACCGGAATCACCTGTGTCGTGAGCAGAGACACTTGAGCTGCTGCCTGAGAGAGAGCTATAAATGAAGGAGAAATGGCGACCACAGTGAAGACTGAGATCAAATACATCATACTGGGGCAGGGAGGCACTTGCTGTCCCCAGCTTCAGGCTTGCTCCCAAACTGCCAAGGAAGAGGATTGGGGCTGAAAGACCAAGGCAAAGTGTGGGTGGGCAGGTTATAGCTCCTTTCTCAGCCCAAGTTGTAAGCGAGCACAATATGTGAGACTCTCCAAGGTCTTTACTGCTTACATGGTGCGCAAGGTAAGGCGGGAGCCTTAGCTTACAATTTCTATGCTTTTTGGAGCACGAGTGAATTTGTAAGAGCCCTAACTCCTCTCTTCAGCCGAAAGTTTTTTGATCCAGATCATAACGATGATCTCCTCCGTCTTCGTCTAAATATAACTTACCTATATTTACAGCCATACCTAGATGCCCCAGCCAAGATTTAGGTCTAATTGCACACATTCAAACCACAAGATTCACTTTCATTCTTTCGCGTAATAAGATGGTGCTTGCCCCCAGCTTAAAGTGACAAGACCGATAATAGTAGGAGGGGAAACAGAGGCCTTATAACTTGTTAAGGCCGCACAGCAGGTGACTTGCAGAATTGGAAATGGACCCCCAGATTGCCTCACCCCCCCAGTGGGCGTCTTTAGATGTAACAAAGACCAGGTGTCAAACCCGCTAAGCAGGTGTTCGGCCGTTGTGTGTAAGCACCATAACAATCCCAACACCAATTCGGCCCCACGTTGAACACGTGATGTGAACACCATTGCATCACAAAGACAATTTAGCTGTTCCGGCTGAACACGTTGTCAAAGTTGCATCTAATGATATTGTGTGGCGTGTTAGCAGGTACAACACGGGGAACGAGGTGGCACCACCTGCGTGCTGGAAACGAGGGGCGAGCAGAACACCAATTTGCCCCAAGATGGGCTGTGTGTCTAGCAGCGCCATATGGTGAACACAGGGCTAAACCAGTGTTCCTATCAAGGTCAAAACACACATTCAGACACCTGTTGACGTTGTGTCTAAAGACACCCGGTGAGAGAGCTAAATATTCCGACACGGAGGGTAAACTCTTGCCCCATCTCCTCTGGGAGCCCTGTACCTGGAAATATCCAGGTTAGAGACTCACGGAAGCTCTGACCCCCTGCTGCTATTAGGGGCAGGATATTCAGGGTCCTGTCCTGCTGCCAATCCAGCACTGATGCCATCACTCCAGTTTGGTAGCCTTACAGCAGCAGTGGGGGGCAGAGCCTGCCAGCAAAGGATTACTACCCCCCTTCTAAATCCACCTACGCATGAACACACTATTGTAGGACCCCGAGGAGTTTGAAATAGTTGGTCTTCTACACCGGAACAGCACAGCTGGCCTACAGCAGCATCGATGCCAGCGATACCGTTGGAAAAACTGCATGCAAGGTGGTACGATGATGGGAAATCTGTCAAGCAGACACAGCTAGCGAGGGAGATCTTGGCCTTATTGAAGTCAACGGTGTTACTCCCACTGACATCTGCGGAGTCAGAATGCCCTTCAGCATCTCTCTTGGATAAGAAATGCTTTGATAATTGCTTCAGTGTGCCATCCTCCCATCTCCTTGTCTTGCATGAAGCTGCCAGAAGGAAAGGTGGGGTTACTCTCAATAAAGGAACTGCATTTCTCAAATGACTGAAGAGAACCTGTTTTAGCTCAAATATGTTTCCTTAAGGTTCTTTCTCTGAGCTTGGGCTTACCCAGTCGGGTAAACGCTAATGGAGGGCATTTGTCTCCCTGAAACATAAACGCAGGCTAATGGGTTGTCAGAATTCTCTTAGCCACCCGCACCTCACACAACACCCCCCCGGAAACGGATCTGTTACTAGAAATGCTCACTAGAGGGGTTTTTAAACAAACAACGTGATGGGTGTGTATGGGGGTGTGTCCGTGGCCGCGGAGTGACACTGCTGCGGAGCCCCCGCTCAGGGGGAGTGGGAGGGGAGGGAATCAAACGGGTGGATCCCAGCATGGCTACCCTGGCCACAGAGGCGGCCCCCACGCATTACCTCTGCCACGAACCGTGGGGGAGGAGGACGGGCTGGCCTTTGCAAGTGACACGTCCCAGGTGTGAGCGCCGGGAAACATTGGCTCCCCAGTGCTCCAGGCCAGTTCTTGTGACTTGCAAAGGCCGTGCCCCTCCCCCCCCCCCCCCCCCCCCCGCCGTGCCTCTGAGTAACAGACCGGTCTGCTGACATGGGTGGCTGCTCCAGTTCATACAGGCAGGGGCTCTGTGGCCACCTGTTGCCATGGAGCTATTTGGCTTGCCCCGCATGGAGCCCTCCGGATTTCGTGGCAGTGCTCCGTGAGTGGGTGCTGCGTGGCTCACAGGAACACGCAACTCCCTCGCCCCACCTCCAGGCGGGCGATGGACTCCGTAGCTCCTGGGTGGCCGTGGAGGGTAGCATCTTGTCTAAAAAGACCCTAGGACATGATGTTATCACTCTTCCTTTAACAGTGATGGAAACCGTCTTTGCCCCATTTACATCAGCAGCGACAGCAGTTCCAAACCTTGTAATTTTGGGCGAGATGGCAAGGCGGAAGTTCTGAGGGATGCAGGAATCCTATGCACATCTAGGATTACCATCCCTCTGGGCTTAGCCCCATTAGCTCCAGGTCAAGCCTATTTCTCTGGGTTATCCAGGTCACGGGGGACAAGGGGGGCGGGAACAAAGAGGCTCTCCCACACCCCTTTCTGATCTGATCCCATTCCCTATGGAACATCTTGATGTCCTATTGTCTCCCTGTCTCTCCCTATGTATGTTCCCCTTCTCTTAGCCATTCAAGATTGTAAGCCCATCGGGACAGGGACCTGTCTCATCACGACCTTACAGTGATAGTCACGTTGCTGGTGGTCTTGTCTTCAGCTTGTTGTTAGTCATCAATCTGGTATAGTAATAATAATAATAATAATAATAATGAACACTGCTCCAAAGGGTTTGTAGCCATATTGGAAAGGGGCAGGAGAGACGCTTTGCCCCACCCCTATAGGGATCAAACGCACTTGGAAAGATGGCAACCCTGCGCGCAGCCCTAGCTGGGGTGACGTTTGTGGGGCGTGATGAAATTTTAGTCAAGTCGTGACCACCCCCCGCCACTGGTTGGTGGACCGCGGCATAAGGCTGCGCAGCCACAAATGGTTTTACTCCGGAGTAAGTGATCTCGGTGAGATGTCCCTGATTATTTGTGTAGTGCAGCCTCAGAATGAAATCTCGACTCTGGGCGTTAACAAGTGAGACGGCGCGTCACTTTGGCCTGCTCTGTCACACTTTGGCACATACCCCCCCCCTGCGTGTTTGTGCAGGTGCCGGCCCGGGATTGCACCAGGCCGTGTTGGCAGCTAGCCCGGGCTGTGATCCTGGAGACCTCTGGGCTTGCAGTCCGAGCTACGGTCTGTCCAAATGGGCCGCAGCGGTCTGTTAGGTTTGTGGTGGCCCGCCGTCACCTGGCTCGGCTGCCCGTCATGGCGGGGGACGGGGCGCTAGGCACAGTGTGGGGGCAGGGCCGGGGAGGCGCACCTTCATGCTTCTTCCCACCCTCCCCAGTGGCCCAGCCACTGGCATGTTTGTTTGGCAGCCTGGCCCGGTCCAGGTTATGTCTGTGGGGCTTTTCCTCTGGGCGGGCCATCACATTCGTTAACACCCTGTGTTGAATCAGTGGCAAAACTCCTAGCAGCTTCGGTAGAACGGAGATTCAGCAGACAAGACCGACTCACAGGCACAAAGAAGATCAGATGGCATCAATCAAATGTGCAACTTACTTCTAGCAAATATTGATTCCTCCCACACCCTGATAGGATTCCCCTTTCTCTTTTTCCTTAAGAACTTCTCAGTTGTTTACCGTTCCTATTTAATTATCACCATTTTTGTTCATCGGTGGAGATGTGATCTCAACCTGAGATATCCTAACGGGGACTGACATACTCTCTAACATTTGACAGCAAAAAAATAGGTACACTTTGTGCTCCCCCCTCAAATTTGCATTAAATTGCATATGCTAATAAATATTTTTAATAGCCCACTGACTAACTTCGGGGTTGAGCTGGGGGAAAAACAGATGTCCGTGTGAAAGGCGTTTTCATAAGCAAAACTGATATTTCAAGCTGTATCTCAGTCTATTAAAAAGTCAAATTTCTCAAACGGGTGCATTGACTTTGGTTCTAAAGTTTTAGTTGTAAAATCACTCAGTTTATCTGAGGTGGAAGCAGGGACACTCCATTTCTACATGCTAAAGAGTCATGTTTCACAAACACACTTATGCCTTTCCTACTTTTTTTTTTAAAAAAAGTTTTGATGCTAAGAACACCGCTTTCTCCTCCCTGGGTGTTACCTGGGTCTTTTGGTAGCAGTGCTTATCCCAAATTTGTTAAAGTGAAAAAGGTGCCCCCTCAGCCTCAGCATTGAGTCCCAACTCTTTCTCCTGTTGGATTCACATGGTGGTAATGACCCCAATTGTCTGCAGAACCCAGTACAACACGTACATGGCTGGTACAAGCCAACAAAACCTGGTACTGTACCGGGGGAGAGAGTTCTGTTGCAGGGTATGGAATGCCTCTCCGAACTGGTGAGCAGCTGTCCTTTGGGAAACATTATACCTGTAGTTACTTTATTAAAGCGTTGTCCACAAATGCTTCACAGTGCTTCCAGTAAGTTTTTTAAAGCAGACAGAGCTGTGTTGTGCCCAGCGATGAATTAAGCTGCGTAGCAGACACACCCGATGCCATCTGTCTCCAAGGTTTCCAAATCAATATTGCTTCCAAGTTCTCCAAGGGCATCGCCTCTTGTAGGATATGATGTGACATTTCAGCCCATATTTACAGAACTTGCATTCTCAATCTGGCTGTTCCAGCCTATTATTTTTCACTAATATTTACCAATATTTTAATCTAATTTTTCACTAAATGTCCCCCCCCCCCCCGCCCTTTCCTGTGATGCGTAAGAAATTCTAGCTATTACCCTGGCTTTAAAAAAACCCTCCATTCATGTTCTGATTCTTTGACTTACCAGAGTTGAAAAAGATCATTTGAGAATACAAGTAAAGTTTGTATGTAAGATTTTAGAAGACTGGGATTTTTAAACAGCAACTTAAATCTTTCTTCTGATTTCCTGGTACTGGTACCATCTCTGAGAAAACTAGTCTCTTGGCTTGTCAAAAGAAATTTGGGGCTTAGGTACATCCCAGTAGCGGGGGCCCCCCATCCCTTCTGTTCACCTGTCATAAATTTTGAAATCAGTTTCTGAAAAACCCACACTGGTACTTGATTTTCACATATGTTGTTTGTGATTATTATTTTACTCCTCACATTTTAATGTAAATTTTAAAAAATTCGTGTAGTTTTGGGGGGACCACACAGAGTTTGGGGGCGCAGTACAATTGTGTCCCCCCCACCATCCTGATTCTTATCAGGCCTGCTAGTCTCTCTGCAGCGGAGTTGTAATCTAGGATTTGCAGGCTGTAGCGAGTGGATGGAAAATCAAAGTCTTAGAGCGCATTCACACATGCACAAAAATGCTGGTATTTCCAAATGCAGTCAATTTCCAAATGCGCTTACATTTATTCACACCAGCATTTAATTTGAGCATTCAAGCCATTTTAAAGAATGCACCTTTCACATTCCCACATTATTACTGACTAGCCTAGTCAGTATCATTACATAGCATGCATGATACTGACTAGGTTAGTCAGTAACATGTCAGTTACACAGCCCTTGCTTCCCTTCTCTGCTCAGCTCCTCTCCCCTCTCCCCTCTCTGAGAGCCAGGAAGCGAGGCGCTGGGTAACTGACATGCGGACACCGACATTCCGACAAAAGGATTTATGCGGGTCATTTCAACCTGCTCTTGTAAAGGTAGGTTTTGGCCGCTTGTCAGTGCGCTTAAAAAACAAATGCAAGGACGGTTAAAGACGTGCATAGAGTCTTTCACACATCAAGGTAATATGTGGGGAAAAGAAAAAAGCGCTGGTCTGCTGAATGTGGGAATGTGCCCTGAGTCTGAAGCATCACTGTGCAAAATAACTACATCATATTGATTTGGGATTGATTTCTAGCACCATCAAAATCTTCAGTGTTTATCTGCATTGGCCATCTGATGATTAAACACTCCAAACAGTATGTGGAGATGGAATTAAATAAGTACAGTGGAATCCACATAAGTTGAACTTGTATAACTAGAGTTTCTGGATAAGTGGAATTAATTTGTTTTCCCCGGCTGCAGCTCCATAGGGGATGTATTTGCGTCTTGCTCTGAATAAGCAAAAAGTCTGCTTATTCAGTACAACTCTGGACCCTGATAAGTCAAATTTTTAAGATAGAGAGACTAGTCACCCATCTGAACGTATCAGGATCTTTCAGTGTTTTAATGGCAGCACGTGATGTGTACGTTTGAGCTGGAAAGCCATTTAGAAAGCTTTAGTTAGGACACTATGATGAATTTGGTTTGCAAGGCCCTCTGAATTTGATATCAGCCGAGTTATACTGGCTCTGCTGGTTTCACAGGTCTGTGCCTGCACATCCTAATATTTAGACATGTTACTAGGAAGAGATGGAAATAATCAAATTGCCGACGTGTTAATTAGCAATAAGCAATACATTCGCCATCTTCCCAGCGGGCGTGATGCCCAATGGCTTCCTGAAGCAAGGAATACACCTGAACATACTGAGAAAACTAGTGTAAGGGAATTGGTTGGGGTTAGGGGGGTGGAATGTCCCCAAACTGAGATCCACCCATAGGATCTGACTCATCAAAATGAAATGTCTTGTTGGAGCTTGAATGTACATGTTTGTTCTGTAGCCTCTTTGGGCCTTGGCTCCATTTTCATTGGGGGGGGGGGAGAGGGGGTTAGAGATGGTATTGCCCAAGCATTGCTTGTCTGAGTCATATCACTCTCAGTATGTAGAGTTGGAATGAGTATCCACAGAAACAGGTAAAGCCATTGGACCTGCGCTCGCCAACCTGGTAATATCAGGTATTTATCAGTCTCTGATTAATGTCCCACGCATTAATGGTTTTTTTCAACTCTTGGTACCAATTTTTTTTAGTTCCTGTACCAATTTTTCAGTTTTCCAATCAGTAGAACAGTCAGACAGCAACTCGATAACAACAATACCCAGTATTTTCAAATAATCACCCAGGGGTGAGAACGGATCAGTTCACACCTACAGTTACTGTCTCAGGAATTGGTTGAGAAGAAGAAGGGGAGTGGGGGAGTGAAGGTAAAGGTCCTCCCTCTCTTTCCTTCCCCCCACTGTGACTTTAGTATTTGGGTTTTGATCGGGCACCCAACGGGCCACTCTGCGTTTGCCAACCTGCGTGTTGGGCATTGTGAGTACGAATCCCTTTTCCGTGGCCCGTGCTTTCTCAGCAGCTAGGGTTACCATACCACCCCTTCAAAAGAGGACACTTATGACAGATCCATGGTGCAGGGCTGTACTGGAACCAATGCAGCCCTGCACCATGTATTTTTCAGAAGTGTTCTCTTTTTAAAGGGGACGAATGGTAACGCTGTTGTCGTCACTGTCACACCCTGGCCTTGAACCCCCACCTCAGGGGTTCTGAAGCAGTCGCCAGCCTACCAGTGCCAGCATCTCATCCTGCTTCTAGCCCAGGCTCTGCCACTTCCCCCATGTGCCCTCCTGCCTTGTTCTGACACACACACACCCCCATCTCCTGTCTGTCTTGCCCTTGTGATACCTCCCAAATTCCTGGTTGGCTGCCAGCGAGTATAAAAGGCATGCTTGCTTAGGCAGCTGGGTGGAACAACACACTCCACACTCCTGTTGTGGTCTTGGACTTAGCTCTTGTTCCCTGTCTTGCCTTGCTCCCCTCTTTAATTTGTACCTTGATATCCTTCCTCCTCTGTGGTTCCCCTTCCCTGCCTTAGTTCTTTTTCTTGTCCTTGCCCTCAGTCTTGCCTTCCTGTTACGTCCCTCTGCCCTGACCCTGAACTGGGTCACCCCCAAACCCCATGTCTGCCCACATTCCTGAATGCCTTGCACCTCATGCCCCTGACAATCACACCTTTTATCCTTTCAACCCGCCCCCTGATCTGCAAGAGACGGATGTAGGAGTTATCGCCTCTGTTACCTAAATAGATGAACAGAGAGGTAACACAATGGGCGTTTTCAGATGGGGGCGGAGGCAGCCTGCCCTGGAGCTGCTCTGAGGGGCGCACCCCCGCATCTGCCTGCATCCAGCCTCACCTGGGTCGGGTTCAAACAGACCCAGCAGGTTCCCCACCCCACAGCCCACCTGTGTGGCATCCCCCAGCCATAGAGTTGTGAGCGATTGCCTGACACTCTAGGCTGGCGCCCGCAACTCTATGGTGTGGCCAGAAGCAACGGCTGGCTGGAAGCGGAGCAGCAGTGTGGATCCGCGCGTCAGGTGGACAGCTGCTCTGCTTCGGGCTGGTGCCCTGGGTTTGGCCGTCCCTCTCCACCGGTGGTACTTCCGGCTGTTTCAGAGTGCCGGCGGCAGGGCTGTCGTGGAGCAGGCTGTCTGCTCTGCCTGCACATCTGGTGGGACGCCTTTAAATGGGTGGGTCACCCGGGGGTGAAGTGGGCTGGTACGGCCAGCACCAAGGCAGCCTGTCTCTGAAAACCCCCAATGACTTGGTGAGGAACAGATCCCATAACTCTTAGCAGAGCTACTAGAAAGCTTGCCTTACCTAGACACACTGCTGATTCTGCTTCAATAGATGGCTATTTAACTACCAAAACAAGATTTAAACTCCTTACTTAGTTTTTATGAGGATGATGAAGTATTTATATAGCATCAGCAATACACTGGGTACTGAATAATCACAAACTAGAGACAGGTCTCTGCCCCGAGGGGCTTACAGTCTAGAAGGGACACGGGAGGGGAGAGAAGGGAGAGGGAAACATGGGAAGAGACAGCGAGACATTTGTGAGGTAGAAAAGTCCCAGGTACCTGCACTTAGCTTGGCTGAATTAAAAACAAACAACCCCCAGACAGTGGTTGTTTTCGTAGCGCAAGTGGCAGAACTTTGAAAAAGAAATCAGAAAGCAAGCACTTCAAGTTGGCACATTAGGTGTGATTCACTTTTTAAAAAGCTTGTTATTTGAAACTTTAAAAAAATAAAATAAAAAGAATCATTTAAAAATAGTTTTAGGGACAGGCTCTCTCTCTCCTCTGCCTTCACTTTGGATTGCTGTGTTATTCCACTGGTCCCAGGCACTTTTCATACTCAACCAGGCTCCTCTGCATCTTTATATTGTAGACATTTTCTCTGCAACCATAACGGCTAGAGACCATTGTTTTTTGGTTTTGTTTTTCATTCAACGAAAGCTGATATTCTAGCTATCCAGACAGTGCTTCCAAAAAGCACTATCACACTGTACCATCCCTGTCTGTTTCTGACATTTCCAGCTGTTTGCGATAATATTATTGTTATCCTTTATCCAGTGCTTTCAAGTCTTTATCTAGTTCACCCTCACAGCAACCCTGTGAAGTAGGTCATTATTATTCCCATTTTTCAGATGGGGAATCGAGGCTGAGAGAATAGTAATTTGCCCCCGGCAACCCAGTGAGTTCATGCCTGAAACGGAATTTGAACCCTTGGGTAATAGGAAGCAGCCTGGTGGGGCTGCTGTCCCTTTAAGAGGGCTGCAAAAGCCAGCCTGAGGGCTGGGTATGGGTGTGGCCGACGTGCGCCAGCCTGAGTACTGGCTACGGGTTTGACAGAGCCAACTCAGTAGAACTGAGAAGCCTGCGCTGGAAACGAAGCTCAGTGCCGAGTAAAGAGTGGGAAATGATTCTAGCCCTTTAAGAGTCAGGGACTAGAGGGCTAGCCCCGCCCACTCGGGGTATATAAGAGAAGCCCCAGCCAGATGAGCGAGACAGTCGGGGTCTGGCTGCAGACCAGAGAGGAACTCTGCCTGAGAGCTGGCTCAGCAGGAGCCCAGTCTGGGGTGCTGAATTCAGGCAGAGCAGCTTGGAGAAGCCTGGCAGGGCCTTGATGCTCTACGCAAGACAAGGTCCTGAATAAGGTGTGTGGCGAGATCTGAGACAGCTGGGGGAACTCACCTGGACTTTGAGTACGTGACAAAGCCTAAGCAGCTGCTGGGTTCAAAGGGAACTGTGTTTGGCCCAAGGGCCCCGGGCAGTCTGTGAGCAGCAGCTGGAGGAAGGTGGCCTAACTGGGTAGTTAGAGATGGAATTTCCAGAGGGCTTTTTCATGGTGTTAGTGGCAGGCTGTCGGGAACTGACCGTGAACCTCCTAGGGTTCAGTGTTGTCCCCCCCTCTTGTTCAACGTAGACATGCAGCCTCTCGGCGAGGTGATCAGGAGGTTTGGTGTACGGTGTCACCAGTATGCTGATGACACTCAGCTATACCTCTCCTTTTCAACCGACCCAGACCCTGCGGTCTCCGTGCTTACTCGGTGTCTGACAGCTGTGGGGGATTGGATGAGGGCTAATCCACTGAAGCTGAATTCCGACAAGACGGAGCTGATGCTGCTGGGGAAGGCGATGGAGTTAACGGCCTCCATCATTGATGAGGTCTGTCCTCCATGGGTTCCCCAGGTACGGAGTTTGGGGGTGCTCCTTGATGCGCAGCTCTGCCTGGCTGCCCAGGTGGAGGCTGTAGCGAGGGGTGCCTTTTACCAATTACATCTGGTACGTCAGCTTAGGCCATAGGTTTCAGACTCCGACCTGGCCACCATCATCCATGCTTTCATCACCTCTAGACTAGACTATGGTAACGCACTCTACGTGAGGTTACCCATGGTGACGGCCCGGAGGCTGCAGCTAGTGCAGAATGCGGTGGCCCGTCTCTTGGTGGGCCTGGCCCACCGGGAGCACATAACACCAGTGCTCCGTTCTCTGCACTGGCTGCCGATAGTCTTCCAAGCCTGATTCAAGGTGTTGGTTTTAGCCTTTAAAGCCCTACACGGTCTGGGCCCTGCCTATCTGCGAGACCGCTTCACCCCCTGGGTACTGGACCGGCCCCTGCGGTCATTGGGGGATGTCCTCCTTGTGGTCCCCCGAGTCTTCCGGGGGGCCACACAGGGGAGGGTGTTTTCGGTGGCTGTGCCGAAGCTGTGGAACTTCCTTCCGGTGGGGGGTGTCTGGCCCCGGACCTTTCCTCCTTTTGTAAAAGTTGTAAGACCTGACTGTTCCGCCAGGCGTTTGATGGGGAAGATGGGGGAGGGATGGGGGTGCAATATCATTTTATGATTTTAATTGTGAATTTATACTGTTGTGAGCTGCACTGAGTTGCCTCTGGCAGGAGGGGTGGGATACTAAATGCTTTTATAAATAAATAAAATAAAAAATAATTGGAAACTGTGTATGCCCAGGAAGAGGATGCAAGGTGGATGAGCCAACCTGGGGCATAAGGTGGCATATGCTGGGGTGGGCTGTGGCTCAGGTGGTAGAGTGCAGGCTTTGCATGTATTAAGTTCCAAGTTCAATCCCTGGTATCTCTGAATCAGGATCTCTAATAGTATGCCTGGGCGAGGCGTCAGCCGGGGATCCTGGAGGGTCTCGGGTAGCACGCCTGGG
>QEPC01012846.1:1632717-1647911 GCA_003113815.1 Sphenodon punctatus
GGGTAGCGCGCCTGGGTGAGGCCTCTGCTGGGGATCCTGGAGGGTCTCGGGTAGCGCGCCTGGGCGAGGCCTCTGCTGGGGATCCTGGAGGGTCTCGGGTAGCGCGCCTGGGTGAGGCCTCTGCTGGGGATCCTGGAGAGCCAGATCTGAAACCCTGTTGCTGTCAGGTTGTGACAATACTGGGCTAAGATGGACCATTGATCTGACTCGGTTAGATTCAGATTCACACATCATATATATGTGACTGTGAACAATTCCCTAAAGAGACTGTGCAGAGAGAAAATAAAAGACTAAAGCTAATTCTCAGAAGGCAAGTGACTTGTGCTAATTCCCTAACGACAGCGGCCGGGGTCTGAAACTGTGGAGACTTACCTCAGTGTACCCACGCCCTGCTACAGCTTGTTGTCCAGGCCCAAGTCCAACTCCTTATCCATGATACCACAGTGGCTCTCTATGCTCAAGAGTTTTTAATTCCTCCCCTTTCCCCTAAGATGTGTCCCTTCTGTGTTGACACTAAATAGGAAAGCTGTGTGTAGCTTGCAATAGAAGAAAGTCTGCCTTCTGCACACGCAAACTGATTGATTAGTGCCTACTGTCATTTGTGGACAAGCACAACTGATGTTTGGAGACTGAAACGTCAATTACAAGAACTATTTAAAATGGAAATCCAGCATCCAAGGAGGACATCGGCCCTGGTCTGGGTGCCTGTGGCTACGCTCCATCAAAAAGCCATAACACTATATTTCTCTCCCCTCCCCACCCCCCCACCCCCCTTTGCTTTACGATGAACACATGCTACAACCATCTGGTTTGCTCTGGAAATCTTTTAAAAATCCAACAGCCATTCCAGTAAGTCTAGTTGAGTTGTTCCTGTCATGTTGGGTTCTTTAGTTATATGTGGGGGGGGGTTTAAAATGCCTTTGGCTAAATTAATATTTTTAAATTAAATCTATAAACCCTGGTCCCTTTTGTTCAAGAACCAAAGTTGTTGAAAAGCTTATTGTTGAGTGGCTGCTGGTTCTCCCCCCCCATCTCTGCAATTGTGAATAGTCGTGGTGGGTGTCGCACGGCCGTGCCCTGCAGGAAGGCCAGGCTGTTGCTGATAGATTATCCTGGCGTTCCTTTGTTCCAGAGGCAGCCGGACCATTGTTATCAGTGGGAATTTGTGCAGCTGTCAGGGCAGAATCCAGAGAGATGGGTTGTGATGAAAAGGCAAGGCCGATTAAATGCAGGAGAATGCTTCTCTGAGCTGGCGTTGGGCACAGCGAGCTGGATTGCAGACTCTGGAACCTTTTTGAATTTTATTCAGAAAATACCATCCATCTCTGTTAGCAGTGGCTTCCTTTCCATTCTAAGCTAAGTTTCCATTACTGGGAAACGATGGTTAAGCAACCATTTAATATTAAAGAAACATTCATTAAACAAACCAAAGGAACTCCCCTCCCCTTGTCTTTAAATTGTAAGCTCTCAGGCAGGGACCGTGTCTATCTTATTCTCTGTAAAGTACCAGGTACATTGCTGGTGCTATATAAATGCTTATAATAATAATAATCTGTAGAGAGAGTGTGGTTGCTGTGTTGATCCCAAATATAGGCAGCAGAGACAAAACAGTGTAGAGAGATCTTTTATTGGAGCAACTCAAGGAAGTCATTACTCCAGAAATGGCATATGGTGGGGTGGGCAGTCTCCTAATCCCAAGAGCCCCAGCCATTTACCATAATGGAGCCAAAGATCAGCATATGGGTCTAAAGCCACAGTTTGCCCACTTCTGGCGTATGGAGTGGGGAATGTGGGCAGAGGGCTATTTTCGTTTTGTATATTTCCTTATTTTATTTTATACCTAATTTTTATGCATGGTGTCCTGCCCTGAGCCTTTGGGATAGGGTGGGTTATCAATCTAAATAAATAAATCGTTAGATATTGCTAAATTTAGAATCTGAGTGCAAAAATTGCACCAGTTTAACAAACCTGAATTTTAAAATAGATTTGATGGCGCTGTTGCAGTTTTCCTTTGAGGAGACTTTTAAATAAATTAATTTTAATATGCAGCAAGGAATTGAGCTACATATGAATAGAGTTTCCCTGGGTGCTTTATCCTGGGGGGGTGGGGTGGATAACCTTGGACTGTCTCACTTTTGTAGTTCTGGAGCATACACATTCCAAGAGACCCTGTTTACGAGCGACCGTACCTCATTGGGTGTTGGAGCCCACTGTCCCTCTTTTATGAGACAGAGACAAAAAGACCAGTATTCAAGCCTTCCTGCTTGCCTCCCTGGAGAAGCACTGGAGAGGCCAGTGGGTAGATGATGGAATGCCACGAAACGAAGTCTAATTTGAAGAGGAGAGCGTCTGGCCCCTGGAATACTGGGAGGTGCACACACACCTAGTGTGCGGTGTGTGTGTGTGTGTGTGTGTGTGTGTGTATAGTTGGCTGAAAGGGCGGGACTTGTATCACAGACGTGTTTTACCCAGGTAAGGAGCATTTCTGGCAGAAAAATATCCCTCCCCCCTTAGAAGTAGTCGTGCATTATATGAATGAATGTCCCAGAGTAAATAAAGTGTTTTGTGTGAACCAGTTCACAATGAATATCGTATCTATCATATCATATATCATCATCTTGAGTTTTATATAGTGCACCTCCTGCCATGGCACTCGGAGTGCTTTACATAGAACTAATAAACACAACTTTTAATCCTCGCAACAACCCTGTGAGGTGGGTTAGGCTGAGAGAATATTGTGACTGTCCCAAGGCCACCCAGGGAATATGCACCTGACTTAAAGCAAATTGAGTGTCCCTATAGGGTTTTGTGCCCCTTTGTTTTTTAAACATGCCCTTATGGGGGAAGTGCAGAGAGCCCCATTGTAGGTTTGCATCGAAGTCCATTTAATAGGGCCGTGTGCATAAATGGGGTCCCTGTGGCAGGTGTACTGCAGCTATACTCCTCATGAGGGTGGAACAATGAAAACCCAAATTTCCCCATTATTATTATTATTATTATTATTAGCAAACATTTATATAGCGCTAGCAATGTACCTGGTGCTTTACAAAGTAATTGAATAGACACGGTCCCTGCCCCTAGGGCTTACACTCTGAGAGCCGGGAGTGAGGGGGGAGACGAAGGAAGGGGAACAGAGGGAGAGACAAGGAATGTAACATTCACGAGGATGCGAGGTCCCAGGTGCACGCGCTTGGCTTGGTTACATGGAGAATGATGGCTGAATGCAGAACAGGGCATATTGACTTGGGGTTCAGCCCCACGATGCCGTAGGGAGCCGTAGGGAGCCGTAGGCCACTCCGGGCAGCCTCACCACATGATGCCGTGCATCGTCTGCCTGGTGGCTGCCAGATGTTCCCCCACCAGTCTGGCCAGGGAAAGGAGTGGGTCTGGGCGTCCGCTTAGGTTGGCTGGCACCTCTGTCTGCCACGAGATGCAGCAAGGTGGCCAACAGCCCCGCAGGGAGGGGAGAGCGATCATCTGTCCTGCTCCTAAAGTGTGGTGGCACTGATTGCCCGCCATGGGGGGCCACAGGGATCGAGCCCGCCGCAGCTCGCGCGGAGGCAACCTTGTTGTCGGCAGGTAAGAAGTGAGACGGAGGGAGTTTTGGAGCTGCTCTGCTATCTTCACCCCAGGGAGGGAATTCCCCCAACAGGTTGCTTTCTGGGGTATCTTCCCATAGCCCAAATTGGTGACTGGGAAAGGCAGACTGAGAACACGACTCTGCAGTGGTGTCTGAGAAAGAAATGAATGCTGTCTGGGGTGGTGCTTCGAAAGCTGTGACAGCAACAGATCCTGGTTCTGAAAAGGACAGGAATTAACACCTGCCTCCTTCCCTTAAGGATGGATGAACTATGGCTGCTGGGATGAATTTTCCTTTGAGACTGAAGAGTAGTGGAAACTCAGTGGAGCCGACGCAACAAACCTAATGTCTGAGGGTAGAATTTGGGGGCTGAGCTTTAACCACGCACCCCCCCGGTACCATAAATACACCACAGAGCAGCTCTTAGGAATGATTACACCTCTCTCCAGCCGCTGCCCTTGGGTGTTTCCTGTGATGTGGAAATCTCTCTGCTGGCTTTCATTGCCACGACAGAAGGAAGAGCCAGGGCCTGGAAACCCTTCTTGACTTGTTCCTCTAAATCAGTTCTACTACAAGATTTTACCAGCCAGTCACATAATACAGAAGGACTTTGGGCACTCCACTGCGATTGGATAAACCAGCACACATCAACGGTGATGTTTGAAAACATGTATTTGTGCCCTAAATGAGTTTGTTTGCAGTCCGACACTGCCTTTGGGGAACAAATGGGAATGTACAAGATCCGGGATCAATCACTCGCAACATGACTGGGTTATTTTAGCATTCATGCCCATTCCCTCCCAATACTGTAATTCTTGAGAAGACGATGCAG
This sequence comes from Sphenodon punctatus, assembly GCA_003113815.1. Classification (NCBI taxonomy): domain Eukaryota; kingdom Metazoa; phylum Chordata; class Lepidosauria; order Sphenodontia; family Sphenodontidae; genus Sphenodon; species Sphenodon punctatus. The sequence continues at coordinate 1,637,130 of QEPC01012846.1, forward strand.
GTCTCCTACCTCGGACTTAGTGCAAAGTCAACGGCGGGGCACCACTCCACTTCCATTGAATTGCTTGGCTGGTTGCCATCACCTTCATTTCACAACCGGTGAGCTGAAGATGAGAGGAAACAGCTTGGCCAAGGCCATCCGCCAAGAATTCCGGACTGCAAGTTCAGCACGCAAGCCGCAGGCCTGCGCTGGCTTCCTCACACCTAAGGTATTTTTACACACCGTCACACTTTGATGCTGGCTGGGGTGAGGGCAGGGCAGGCGGGCAGCCATGGGTCTGCACGGTCCCACCCCCCCCATGCTGCCTGCCCACCTCCGTGCACCTGGATCGGCCCCAGGGTCAGGTAGAGTGAGCTATCACACATGACGGCCTACTCTACCTGGGTCCGGAGATGGCTTCCATGAGCCGCAGCAGTGCTTAGCCCGGGTTGTGACTCGGCAGTGGGCCTGAGTCACAGCCCGGGGCTAAAAACTGCCAGGAAACCTCTGGCGGACTGGATCAGATGTGATGGCAATGCAGGTCAAAGTTTAGCCACCCGCAGTACTGTCATGTCTAAAAAATACCCCTACTGCTCTGCTCCAATGCCACGTTCAGGAACGATAGTGCCATGTTAGGAGAGTTGATTTGCCAGCATAATCATTTAGTGTGATTTGCTTCTAGCCATCACTCCCAATATGCATGTTTTTATTGCCTGTATTTATAAGCAAAAGATGTAGGTGTGTACTGGGAGTGTGGCAAATAAAAGCGTGCTAATTTGAACCACCAATGTGTCAAAATAGGTTACATTTCAAAGTTATGTGACTACACAAAATGTGTGCAACTTTTTAGTGCATTCTGCATGTCTTTTCTTGTTTTTACTTACCCAAGCTATGTGTCAAAAAAGCCCTCTGTCGTCAGGCTTGGTGCCAAGGTGCTCACCACTCAGTTGGCCAACAGGGGACACTGCTCATAGGCCTGAAACAATAAATCATGACAAATGCTGTTTCTGTCTGAAACAGGTCATGTGCCTTCATTCGTGTGATGTGGAAACTTGCCAGCTTTTCTGCTGTTTTCACCATTGTTGTTTTTTCGCAAGTTGAACAGAGCTGCTACAGGGCCGATCCCAAGCTCCATGTGTTTGCCATAAAGGTGCTGTAAAACTATCATAAAAGTCCTGGAAAGTAACAAAAATGTTGAAAAATAATGGGGGGTGGGTGGGGAAGGGGAATGCCATAAAGTGACAAAAAATGCTGGAAATTGATGGGAAATGATGAAAAATCACAGGTGCTGACACTGACAATGGCGGAAGTGCAGAATCACCGGAGCCTGACAGAGTACTGACGAACACTCGCAAGCGCTCCCGAAAGGTCGGTATTGCCCTGCGAAATGGGAACACTTGGTCTTGTCTCAACTCCGTTCTCCAAGGCCATTGTCGGGGGTCAAGCTGGGGTCAACAACCGGTAGGTTTTTCTAGGTATTTGTCAAACTCGGAGGGTAATTCCAAGGACACCGTTGGGGTCCAGTCTAGTTATGTTCCAAGTGGTCCAATATTAATGTCAGAAGATCCGCAGTCCAGGGCTAAAGCAAGGTCAATGCCAGAGGGTTGGTCAGGGCACAGCAGGGCTGGGACATGGTGCAGGGGGAGGAGGGCTGGAGCTGGAGCTGCAGCCAGCAAGCCGCCTAGTTGCTCAGATGCTTTCTGCTTCTGGACATGCTCTTTTAAACTGTAGGCCAGCCAATGGGAGCTGGGGGCGTGTCACTCGGTTCATGGGAGGTCAGGCCTCCTGTAAACTAGCGGAGCAGTCACTGGAAGAAGCTTTGCTGTGGCGCTGAGGTCTAGGTGGCTGCGGCCAGGTGTTCGAGTCCAGCAGGACCTCACACCCTCATTGTTGGAGTAGTGGAGCATCTCTCTACTGTTCACACATTTGTCCTAATGCCTCTGTGAAATACTGTTACCCATATTACAGTTGGGAATAGGTGGTTTGGAACAACAGTAAGCCATTTGCCAAAATGCACACCGACTGTCTATAGCAGAAGAAGGTCTCCAGAGTCCAAGTTGCTAACATTACCGAGAAAGCTGGTTCTGTCCTCTTTCCACACGCCTACATGTTTGAAGAATTTGGGGTTTGCTTGGAAAAGAGAATAAATAGGATGAAAAAGGAAGGGAGGGATTTCATGGCCTACAGTTATTAACCTTATATCGCTGTCTTAAGAAGCCCTTTTCATTCAGGCGACAAGTGGTATTTGACAAGCGTTGTCCTTTTTACCGTTCCTTCCATTTGATCTTGGTAAATGTCATGCGTCGCTTTAAAAAAAAGCCAACAAATATCATCCTACGTTGTAGACATGCAGCCCCAAACTTGATCTCCTGTCCTAGAGCGTTCTGTGTAAGTGGGACAACCTCCCACCTTTTCTGCCCATCACACTTTTTTAGAAATTGCAGGCTGCTCACTTTAGTGCGATGGCAGAGTGTTCATACAAGGGGAAAAAACAACACCGTACCAGCTCTTGTGACCCTATACCACCAATGATGACCTCCTCCGCGTTCAATTGATTAATTGCACTTCATGGAAGATGCTCACTCAGTGATTTCCATTGGTATACTTTGCCTGTAGGATATGTGGCTAAAATCCATGCCCACCTGTAAACAAATCCTCCTTTCTTCCTTTTTGCACCAATGCTTCACTGAGTTGAGCTTGGTAGACGTTATTTTTTCAGGATCTTTGTGTGTGGGTCTTTGGAGATGGCATATATGTTTACATGGAAATGCATGATTCTGTGAGTGCTCTCTTTCAGCACCAAAAGGGCTCGTTATATGGAGATTTTGATGAGGGATTTGCAGTGGGAAGGATAGCAATACTGTCCTTGGATAAAGCTTCATTTTTAAGAGGGACAAAAGGTGCACTGTGGAAGCACGTGATGCATTTAGATTATGTGGACACAGTTTTAACGATGTCCTATGAAAGGAAGAGCCACGGAGTCGGTGTTCCTGCTTTTTTAGGGCTCAGTCCTGCAATCTCTTGCTCTTGTAAATCAATGGGGCGACTCATTAAAATTCAGTCTGCTAAGTTACAGGATCAGGCTCTAAGGTTTTCCCAAAGTAAAAGAAGTGAGTGGGTTGAATTGCTGTGTTGAGACTGTCTGAGAAACAATTTTTGAAGATGTTTGTTTCTCTGGGGGGCTTTCTGGAGTCAGCAACAGCCCAGAGGAGATGGAAATACAAGCCCCTGTTAAGCAGTAGTAAATGGAGAGATGGAGAAGTCCAGTGAATTGGAACCATGGAGAAGTTGGGTCTAGTCCAGTCTCTGCTACTGGCCTGGCAGCAGATTTTAAACAAATAAAAGGAAGTTTTTTTTTTTTCCACTCAATGTACTTATGGAATTTGTTGCCAGAGGATTTAAGTCCAATAGCAAAACTGGGTTTTAAAAAGAATTGGATAAGTTCTTAGAGGATAGGTCCATCAATGGCTATTGGTCCAAGATAGTTGGGGGACATAGCCTTTGACTACTGTGAACTGGGAGTGAACAGCAGGAAATAGGTCAACCCATTATGATCTGTTGTGCTCTTCTTTGAAGCAACTGAAAGTGGCCGCTCTTGGAGACAGGATGCTGGGCTGGATGGACCATTGATCTGGCCCGCTACAGAACTTCTTATGTCCTGTTATGTGAACTTGGGCAAGCGCCTGTTTCCCTTTGCCTGTTCATTATGGACGTGCTCCAGTGCAGGAACTGTCTCTTCCTATTGGTCTGTGCAGTGCTTACAGCTTAGTACAATGCAGTCCTAATCTTTGGGTGCTATGTGTATGCATGATGCACACACCACATACATGCACATTGCACACAAATATTTTGTGTACATGCTGTGCGCAGCATGTGCCTTGGATCAGTGCCACATATAATAAACATTTGAGTGTTTTGAGTTCAGTGGTATTTAGAACATATGAAGCTCCTTCCAACAGTTGACAGAAAGGAATGGGTACAGTTCATGCTACTCCTCATTTGCATACGTTTTTGTTATAAAAAATTGTGACTAGCTTTGGGGCTGAGCTGGACCCGTGTACTCATCCGTTTGTCCACGCAGGACTGATGGTTCAATATAAATCTCGGTCTGTTAAAAACTCAAATTCCTGCATGGAGATTGGCTCTAAAGTGTTTGTGTTAGTGTTAAAGACCAAGGAGCACCGATGGAGGCGGTGACACTGTCCCTTTCAGCATATTAAAGAAACATTTCTCACAAACACACTGACACCCCTCCTACCTTTTTTAATGTTCATCTTGATCCCAGGAACACAGCCCTCTCCTGCCTGGGTGTTACCTTTCCTTGTTCTTTGATAGCCCTGCTTATCCCAAGTTTGTTAAAGTGAGAAAAGGTGCCCCACCCCTCAACAACAAATAATAAAGAAATAACAGCAGCCAAGGCAGGGAGGGAGTCAGCCACAGAATTGGCGATCTTGCTCTATTATTGAGATGCTAATAACCCGTTTTGCCTGTTAAAACTGGAACAAACCTTACACTGCGGGGAGCTACACAAGATAACAAAACCCTTTACTGTACCAGGCAAAATGGTACAGCTGCAAGGTATGCAAAGCTTGCGTCCTGTAGGAAATAGGTTTGCACTGAAGGGCTCTGTTGATCAGAGGAACAGACTGTGCCTTTAGGATAAGGTTGTTCCGTGAAACCTTGCCCTGTTGTATCATGTTTCTTCCTTGTCTCATGAATGCAAGTTTACCAGCCCCCAATGCTCAAAACCCATGCAGTTTGATTAATAATCCTGAGATATTTTAAAATACATTTTGAGGCCTACTTCTGCTCAGATTTTTCCAGCTCTTTGGGAGTGCTATCATGCTCCAGTCCAAAGCAATTCTGGGCTGGGGAAGCTTGCTCAGCTCATTCAGTGCCAAGCACCTTGCTTGCACTATATAAATAATTAATAATCATGATAAATTAACTTGGATCCTGAAGCTGAAGGTTTTCCAGTTTCCAAAGCTCTTGGGTTTGATTGGTTGTTTCTGCAGTTGGTGTTCTCTCCAAAAACTTCTGCTTGGTGGTTTTACGTATATTTTATGTGGCTTTCTATGGTTCTTATTCTGTAAGCTGGCTGGAGCCTTATGGGAAGGGTGGGGTATAAGTTTTAAAATAAACAAACAAATAAATAAATACAAATAATTCAAATTTCAATAGGTGAAATGGCTACAACAACAGGAAGTTAAACGAAGAGTCAAGAGACACGTTCGAAGCAACCAACAGTTTCCTTCCTTCAATGACCCACTCTGGTCCAACATGTGGTACATGGTAGGTGGACACCATAGACTTTCTGCGGGCAGGCTAACGGAGGTGTGGGCGTGAGGTTCTCTTGTGCAAGGGTTAAATTTCTTCCTGAAGCCTTCATTGTATTTTGTGTAGCTTCTTGAATTCTGAAACCTATTAACTTCTGTGCTTTCTAAAATTGAAGCTCACAGACATATCTGCACGGGAGGAGTTGGCCAAAATAACAGCTGTAAAGAGAGCTCCCTGCTATCCCTTGACTAAGAACATTTTTCGAATAGAGCTCTATCTTACTCATTTTCCAGAGTCTCATCTCCATAGGATGGTGACCCTGATTCGATTTCAACTTTTTGAATCTGCGGTTACAAGGGGCAGAATAGAGAAAATTTATTATTGAAATAGACTCTGCTGCTGCTTTCTTGATGAGGTAGAGACTTTAGAACATATTCTGTTTACTTGTCCTCTGTATGACAATCTTAGAGCTTGTTGGCTGACTTCCTCAGGTGTGAAACAATCCTCTTATACACAATTGCAAAGGCTTATAGTCCTCTTAACTATTAAAGATATGGGAGTGTTAAAAGCCCTAACTCTGTTTTTTATGGCTGCGCTTCGCCATAGGAGAAGCTTGTCATGAATTTTGCCTCTAATGCCTTTATTTCCCCCTCCGGATGTCATGCTCAGATTTTAGTGTATTAGTTTATATGCTGTGAGGACACAGCCCTTGTTCTGTTTACAGATACAACGTGGGATAGTTTGGCTAGTTGGAAATGTTTAAATTTGTACTGTTTTGTTTAATGGTGAAAGCTGAAATAAACTTGTTTGTTAAAAATCTTCTGTGCTTATGTCAACAAATGTGCTTCATAATAGTGCTTTGAAACTATACATTCATAAGCGGACAGTATACAGCACGGAGGATGGAACTAGCAACAGCTGTTAGCTAAGATGATTCAGATATTCAGTCTTGTGCTCCGCGTGCCTCATAATCTCTGATTGATGGAAAGGGATGGGTCCTACTGCCAGAAGTCCTCAGGGCTTCTTGTAGACTTCCTCTAAAACATGGAGTGCTGGCCACTCTTGGAGAAAGGACGCTGGCCTAGATGAACCTTTGGTCTAATCCAGACTGTCGGTTCTTAAGTGCATTGCAGGAATAGGCTGCTTCTGGTAGGCTGTTAATAAGCAGGATGATGGCGCCATTTTGTGAGCTGGGAGTATTGCGTAACACTCATTCACATCTCGTAGGTGATGGCTCCCAATAGATGGTGATGTGGTGAGTGTCAACAACGGACACTCACCGCTTGCAAATGGGACTATCCTCCCTCAGGTGCCCTTAAAGCTGCGAGCCCCACTCCCCTCTTTCCCGCCTGGGAAGAAGACAAGTAGGGCTCATGGTCAGTGTGCAGAGCCTCCTACCTGGCCAGCCCTCCCTAGCAGATGGCAAATCCACGGGTTGGCCAACACGTGGGTGTACATTAGTCCACATGACATTCCCCCCTGCCTTTGCAGGATGCGGTATGGGGACACCGGACCAGGACCACATGTTCCTGGTTGGTGAGCGGCTATCGTGCCATTTGTTTTCACTCAGAGTTACAGTTTTGTCCAGAAAGAAATCTGGACTAGCAGGAGGATGCTGATTTCATTAACATTGTTAGCACCATGGAAATGGAAATAGCTCTTGTGCAGAAACACAAATTTATTTTGGTGCATTAATATGTAGAGAAAGGTATGAGGTAGAGAGGTAGTTTAAAATAATGAGATTTATAAAAATAAAATAAAAATGCGACTGCATATTTAAATAAAATTGAAGAATCATCCTTTGAACCTGAAAACCCAAGAATAATATTTAGATTTAGTTTGGTTTGTTGGTTTGTTTTAGGATTTCTTGTCCAATGGGGAGAAGTTATACAATGTCCTTGGAGAGCACATGATAAATCTTATCCTGCTGGTTGGCTGCAGCTGTTTGATTGCTTGCACATGTCCAGCCTGGCTCTCTAGGTGGATTGCCCATGTTTTATATTCAAGGGCACATTAGAAGATAGCCGTTTTGTAGCTTACGCCTTGCTGTTTCTCCCATCAGCACTGCGGAGAGAGGGTCCGCCATTGCCGGTCGGAAATGAATATCCTTTCAGCTTGGCAGAGAGGATACACTGGCAAAAATGTGGTGGTCACCATTCTTGACGATGGCATAGAAAAAAATCACCCCGATCTCATACAAAACTACGTAAGTACAACCGGTTTGTTGCAGCTTCCCTTTGACTGCCTTGCTGAATGTAAAATAGAGCATGTCTTTAAAAGGAGATCAGAGCAGAGCGTTTTTTTTAATCTTTCCTAACGAATTTGGTTTTCAAAACCTCAGGTGTAGAAACTTGATTTAAGAGTGCACGTCAACAAAATAAGCTCCAAGATCTAAAAATCTTTACATTTTAATTAAAATTCTTTGGAAAAAAATCCATTTCTGCTGGGGACTAGCCAATCTGTGGTAAAAGATTGAATGCTCCACTGGCTAGAGCACTGGGCGGAATATTGCAAGGCCTTGAATCAATTCCCTGCCCCACGGCAGATGTCCTACATCCCATGGCAGTTGGTGACCATATGTAGCCCTTACACCCTGGGAAGGGTGGCCAAGGTGGGAATTTGTACTGGGGGCCTCAGCTCCATCTGCATGAGCCTCTACCTCCTTAAGTTAAAAGACCTTGGTCTGTTAACTCTGAGAGAAGCAGCAGGATCATGAACTTGTGGGTGTCACCACCACATCACTAGGAGGGGTTTTCTGTGCCAAGCCTCTGAGGTTTGCACTAGCAGAGGGCGACTGTTGTAGGCATAGCTCTTTCACCAGCAAATCTCTTCAGCAGTGTGATGCTCTTGCGAAAAAGGCCAATGCCATTTTCGACTGTATTAACAGAAGCACCATATCCAAGACTCTGGAAGTTCTGGCACCCTAATACTCCACACCGGTCAGACCGCTCTTGGAGTACTGTGTTCAACATGGGGCTCCACATTTCAAGATGGATGTTGAGAAACTGGAAAAGGACTGTGAAGAGAGCAATAGACATGATCAAGGGTCTGGAATCCAAGTCGTAATAGGCAAGGCTGATGGAATTGGCCATGTGTAGCCTAAGAGAAAAGATGATGAGTGAGAGGCGTGTTGACATTTTTTCAGATATCAAAAAGGATGCAATAAAAAAGATGGAGAACCTTTGTTCTCCATTGCCGATGAAAACAAGATAAGAAGCAATGGGTTTGAATTACAAGAAGGTAGACTTAGGTTTAGGTGTCTTAGAGTTGGGTAAATTTATGACACAGAACTTGAGATGAGTTTTCTAGTGGGTGCTACAGGAGGAAACTTCTTTCCCCCCCTTTTTCTTCCCCAAAATACATTTTGTCCCTCCCTTTCCTCCTGAAGCTTCAAAGTAGCCTGCAGCTGGAGGTGGGTATATTCTGATACTTGAGTACTATAATTATCTGTCAAGTGCCTTGCTGGTGACAACGTGCACACATGCTCGGGGTGTAACTGACTTGCCGTACTTGGGTTTGGGGAAGAATTTTTCCTCTGGGCAGATTGGCAGTTGGCTCTTTGGGCTGTTTGTTTATTTGTTTTGCCTTCCCTGCAACACGGGCCCTTTTTACACGAGACGCACCCATGCAGGGAATTGCATGGGCATGCGTGGGTGAGTCCCGTGTGTACGGTGGCGGCAGTGGGTGGGCGTGTGTGCGCGCTCCTGTGAAACACACATGCCCACACACCGAGCAACCACCGACAACGCTGGCTGCTCCGTGCATAGGGATGCATGGAGGAGGAGTGTGTGCCCGTGAAACCGTCCCCCCTACCGCTGCACACCAGTCACCCCTCAGCGCAGCCCACCTGATTGAGACATCTGGATTTTTCTTTTTTTAAGATTGTTCCCGGTTAGTTTAGTTTTTAGTTTATTTTATTACATTTTTGTGCTGTCCCCTCCTGCTTCCGCAGCTCGGGATGGCTTAGAACAATAAAAATATCAAGTAATATAAAATTCAATATAAAAACAGCATAAAAACATTCAAACCTGGCAAAGAACCACCCCCACCCTCCCCATCTCCCTCCCCAAAGGCCCGGCGGAACAGCCAGGTCTGCTGCGGTGAAGCCACTGAACGCCCTCCTCATAGTCAATACCCGGGAAACCCGGTGGACCTCAAGAAGGGTTTAGAATAAGCCAGCATAGTCGCTTGCCAGCAAAAGACTGAAAGAGACATTGGCCCTAAGATTAGGCCGCCAAGACTTTAGCTCTCGGCTGCAGGATAACACCAGGCATCTGTGACCAAAGCCGCTTTCAGACAGAGTTCACATGCCGAACCAAAGAAGCCGTGTCCGTTGTGTAGTCAGTGCCCCTCTCCTAGACTGGGGGGAAGCTGTAGCAGCTCCGCTTTCTGATTGGATTCCCCCACTGGCTACTCACAAGGTGTTGTTGTATCAAAACACTACAACAGCCACATGGTCGGACTGCCTGGGTCGGCAATCCCAGTCAGGTAGCTATCATGATGTGATGTCGGGGTAATGTAATCTCCTCACTACACTGCATTCCCCTCCCCCAGGCAGCGAGGACATTGGGAGCGACGCACTTGTCTAGGATGTCTTATCGGACGCAGCAGAAGGGAGGGACTTCGCTAGGGGCATTTCTGCTGGTGACTCTAGTTAATGGGGTTTTATTTTTTTTAACTTCTGTCACTACATTTATAACCCACCCCCTCTCGCCGATGGCGACGCGGGGTGGCGAACAGTAGAAAAAATTAAAACAACAATATAAATAATCCACAGTATAAAATATCAAAATATTCCAACCCGGTCTGTGACCAAACGTACCCCCACCCACCCCTCCCCCACCTAACGCCTGGCGGAACAAACGAGTTTTGCGTTGCCCACGGAAAGCTAGGAGATTCGGGCTGAGGCGGATCACCGCCGGGAGTGCATTCCACAGCGATGGTGAATGCCTGCCTGTCTGTTCAGACCCGCCGATAGCGCGAGACCTCCAGGAGGGCAGTCCCGGACGACCGCAAGGGCCGCCCAGGAGTCTAGGGAACGAGGTGATCCTTCCGGTAAGTGGGGCCCAGGCCGTGTAGGGCTTTAAAGGTCAAAACCAGCACCTTGAATTGGACCTGGAAGGCAATAGGCAGCCAGGGCAATGCCTGGAGCACTGGTTGAATGTGCTCCCTGTGCCCTCTCCCAATGAACAGGCAGGCCGCCGCAGTCTCCAAACTGTCACCATGGGCAGCCCCACACAGAGCGCATTGCAATAGTCTAGTCTCGAGGTGGCGAATGCATGGATGATGGTGGCAAAATCAGCGCCTCCAATAATGGGGTTTCCCCCTCCCCCGGATCACCGATCCCGCCCACCAACATCACCGCTGTCTTGTCAGGATTCCGTTTCAGTTGGTTTTACCTCAGCCAGTCCCCCCCCAGCAGCCAAACACCGGGACGACAACGAGACTGCAGGGCCTGAGCCAGTTGCAAAAGAAAGGAACAGCTGGATATCATCGGCATATTGACGACAACAACCCCCTCCCCCC
>QEPC01012846.1:1648490-1747129 GCA_003113815.1 Sphenodon punctatus
GCTGAGTGGCCCAGCTGCGGAGAAGCCACTCAGGTGGAATGCGCGAGTGGGATTCTAACGGGTGGCTCCAGTGTGGCTGCTCTGGCCTTTGCAAGTGACATGTCCCGGCGTGAGCACTGGGCTCCCCAGTGCTTCCGGACGGTTCTTGTGACTTGCAAAGGCCGTGTTGTGTGTCCCCTGCCCCACAGAGTGGGGGACCAGTCTGCTGGTGTGGGTGGCCACCCCAGTTCCTGTCTCTTATACACATCTAGATGTGTATAAGAGACAGCGACCAGACTGTGGGCCTGGTTCATTCTGGCTCCACGTTTCCGCCACGGCCGCCAACCCCGCCAGGGTTTGAACTGGGTCCACATCTGTCAGGCCCAGAACAAACGTGTGGGGCTGGTGCTGGCGTAATCAGGCCAGAGCAGGCAGAACTGGGCCCCCGTCATATTTGTGAACGCCCCAGGAGAGGATTCAGGGATCTGTGATTTACTGAAATTGAGGCAACGGGGTGACCTTGCCCTGCAGGAAGCAGCCACCCTAGGGGCGGAGGGTCATGGGTGGAAGGAGGGCCCCACAGAGAGACCCTGAATGCTGGACCTGAGGCTGCCAGGCCTGACCTCCCTGCGGGGCCCCCTCCAACAGCAGGGCCCAGGGCCCTACTGACCGGGCTTAAGGCCAGGCCTGGTTTTGGGGGCATTTAAGGGCTAGTTTGGGGAATCCACAATGGCTATCTGTGCTCACGAGTCACGGCAGCCCAAGGCTGTGCTTCCCCCTGTCGGATCAGAGCCTTCCCATGAGATGCCAGGCCTCATTGTTTTCTCAAGCAAGCTCCCATTGACTCCAGCGAGTGAGTTCAGGCGGGGTTTGGGATTGGGCCTTCCTAGCTCAGCTTGTCCCCCTTTTTTCGAAAAGATTAGTTCCTCATGAATGTGTTTGTTTTTAATATCGGTGAAAGCAGAGTCTGGGAGCTGCGCGTTCTAATCCTGTGCAAATCCGCCAGTCGGAGGAAATGCCAGTGCACGGCAAATATGCAGCTCTGATCCAATCGGTCACAAGCAATTAGGCACCCAGGGAAAAAGAGAGTCCCTGTAAATTGCAGCGATTCCCTTGTAGATTGTTCTTTTTCTTCCTGACGTTCGAGCTCAAGAGGCTGAGGAGTGCGCTAGGTGCAATCATGGATGAATGCCAGTCACTTTTATTAGGCTTAAACAAATACTCGGGAACTAGATTAGATATGTCAGACTAGTGCAGAGACTGCCCCCCGCCCCCTCTGCCCTGTGAACCCCAGACTGTTCTATTAGTTCTAATGCAGCCTCTCACCTGGCTTGCTGTGCATGTCTGTGGACACGGTAACTGAAGAAGCAAAGACTTTTCAAGTCAGTTTTGATATTAAATTCTAGAGAAGCCACCTTCTACCATTCTCTGTTCTCTTGGCGATTTCCTCCTATTACTCTCATTAGATCTATGTTCGTTATTCCCCTGAGTCACTAGGCTGTGCGTATGATCTCTGCTGAGTGATCTCACTAACGGAAACAACCTATTTTCAGGACGGTCGTGCGAGCTACGATGTCAACGGAGACGACGATGATCCAACTCCCCGCTATGATGCCAGCAACGAAAATAAGTACGCCACGCTCTCTGTCACGCACTTCGCGCTTAAATTGTATGGCAAGCGGGGCAGAGTCCACATGGGGTCATGTTGGCGGCGGCTGCTGCTGCTGCTGGAGAAACCCCTTGCCTAGATTTCTTCTTTTTTAAAAAATATTTTCAATAGTGGTTGTGTCGTGTGGCATAATGGTGCCACCAATGAGGATGTTTTGGGCAGAGCCTCTCCCAAGTCATGGATTCATTTGGCAGCAGGGGAGAAAGGCTGTAAGCCGCTCTGAACCCTTAGGCAAAGGGTGGGGAATGAATGAATGAGATGGAAGGGGCCAATTGCCAACAGCAACAGATCCAGCTGGGAATCTGGACTCAGTTCAGCAGTGAGGGAGCCAGGCGGCCCAACACCAGGTGCCTGCCAGAGATCAGAGGGCTAGGATTTGTGGGGAGGGGGAGCTATGGACATGTCCTGTGAAGAATTCTCAGCTGGCCTTTGAATTTTCAGGGTCCAGGGCAAAGAAAACAGTTGACTCCCACCCCCCTTTCCAAGGCTCCATCTCCTCCACTGCGGCTCTCTCCCCTCAGAGGGGTAGTAGAGGCGGGATAGCCCTTGGCATCCAAGCATTTTACTGAGACTAACTAACTCCTCTGCACAACACCTCCCCTCAGAGCAGGTTGATCCTCGTGCACGATGTCTTCATTTTATTATCCTCATTTTACAGATGAAGAAAGTGAGGGAGAGCAGTTAAAATAATTCATGCCGCAAGACAGGCCTCGAGTTGGGTTTTCATCTTGGGGATTCCTGGCTCCGGCTCCTGTGCTTAGTCCAAGGGCATGCAATCAGGACAGGATAGACACTTGGCAACAACGGCAAGGTTGTAAATAATCAGTTTTGACCTAGGCCGTGCTCAGTCAAATTATTACCTCATGGGAATTTGTGTTAGGGTGAATTGGACTGGAGCGAAACTTTCACACAAATTCTTGCTTTCCAGAGCACAGAGGGTATTATTATACCAGGCAGCAAGTAGGCTCAAGCAAATAGTGGTTATCTTGTTCACATGGGTATCGGGCGGCTGACAAGAGGAGGGATGGGGCTGGAGCGAGTGCCGTTTTGCTCCAAGGCCGGACGTTTACACTGTCCTCAAAAACCTCTTTGTTGTGCGTAACCCTCAGTTAAAGGGAAAAAGCAACAATTTGCATTGACATTTGTTAAAATGCATCTTTGTGAATTGATACGGACGAGAAGAACAAGCAGGTGGTTTTTCTGACAGTTGGTTTATGTTCTTATTTTAAGCCAGACGTGGGGAGCCATTTTGAAAACTAGTTCAAGCTCTGTGGGCCAGATAGGAGTTGGGGGGCAGGGGTGCTTAGGATGAGGTAAAGGAACTGGTCTAAGATCATGACTCTGGGTCATGGATTCCTTCCTTTTCTCCCCGTTCCCCTGAACTCCGTCTTTCAGGATTTGAGGGTTGGGATTTGCAGGGCCCAGGGCAAAGAAAAAATTCAGGGCCCCTGGTAGCCGCACCCTCTGTGGGGCCCTTTCGCAGGGCCCTAGTTGTGGTCATGTTTGGGGCTCCTTGTGGGGGCTCCACGCACCCCACCCTAGTGAAAGAAAGGGCTACGGCAGGCCCCCTGGAAGTGGAGAAAACAGTGGGGCCCAGGCAGCCACCCCATGTCACTCTGTGGTAAGACTGGCCTTGGGGACTGGATCCCTGGGCCAGATCCAGAAACTATAAAGGGGACAAATAAAAAAACAGCCGTGGGTTGGATTTGGCCCATAGGCTAGAGGTTCCCCCCCTATTTTAGACCAAGGACTTAACCGATGTCACGTGGTCTGTGCTAATTTAGGCAAAGGTTCTGTCTGCCTCTCCACCCCCAGGCTTCCAATGAAAAAGCACTTTTCTTCCATGTCCTATTAGCAGCGATGTCCGCTGTGGGTGTTTTCAGATGAGATGCATGCTACCCAACCCCGCATGGCCACCAAGGAGCCGCACATCCCTCCGCCCGTCTGAAGGTGGAGCAGCTGCATGCGGTGTTCCACTCGCGGAGCACTGCTGGGAAAACCGGAGTGTGCCGTGTACGGCAAGCCAAACAGATCAGTGGCAATGGGCGGCCCACAGACTCCCCTGCCCGTATACTCCAGCAGACTGGTCCGCCACTCAGAGGCACTGTCGGCGGCGGACACAGCCATTGCAAGTCACAAGAACTAGCCGGGAGCGCTGGGGACATGTCAGTTGCAAAGGCCAGCCTGGAGTGTTTCTCCCTCCCCCTTGGGATTGGTGGCTGCCTCCATGGCCAGGGTAGCCAGGCTTGGAGCTGCCCCTTTCAGTCCCTCCCTACTCACTGCACCTGAGTGGGTGCTCCATGACCATGCCACTCAGCAGTCACGGACCCTGCCCCCCCAATCGCCTTGCTCGTTTAAAAGCATCCTGTGTTTCCCCCATTGCCGTCAATGCCCCATGGGTCCCTGGTGGTGGCTTAGCTCAGGGCCTGTCAGCTCACTCCTGCACACACTCAGAAGCTGCTGCTTTTAATTTACTCCTCCTCTCTCTAGCAGCAACATGGAAGCACCTGTGCACTAACTCCATGGCGGCTACCCTAGTGCAGAAAACACCACCAATTAACAAGAAGTCCCTTTCCATCAGTTAAGCAGCCATGCATAGCTTCAATAGCTCTTTTCATGCCCTGTGTCCCAAGTTGCCTTAGAGAATGGAAAGCTCACAGCATAGAGGGCAAAGGGCCCATTCTGCTCTCCAGGCACAGCGAGCCTCGTATGGGGGAGTGTCCTAAAAAGCCAATTTGTTACCAGAGAGGGTGAATTTTCCAGCTGGTGTTTAAGGATTTAACTGTGACTCCTGCTGATGCCAACGGGAGCCATGTGGGGAGATCCCTGAAACAACTGACTGGCTGAAAATGTGTCCTTTCTCCGGAAAGGGCTAAGCAGAAAGTTCTTTTTAATGGTGACCTTATGTGAATTCCCCTAATGATACTAATCCTCTAAGCACCTCTCTAATTTAGTGGATTAGGTGTCAAAACCGAGACATGCTTTTTGAACTTAAATGAAAGGGGGGAACTTCCACATGGCAGCCCAGTTGAAAAGGAAATAGGAACACAAAGAGGGATTTGCTTTGCCAGAAATTTCCTCTAGTTCAGTGGCCGTTGTTGTGTTTTGGGGTCAAGCGCTTTCCCTCTCTAAGGCCTGCCTAATTTTTCGGTGGGGGCTTCGTCCGATGTTTGCAAGATAGAGGAAGAAAAAGAAAAAAAAAGGTATCCATGTCGGCAACATACCCTCCAATATTTGGCAGAGAAAAACAGATAGGCACCCCAGCATCATGCCCCCTCTGATTAGCATTGTGTTTACAAAAAATGGTAATAGCTTGCTGTGCTGACTAACTTTGAGGCGGAGCTGGAAAAAAAGATGTCTGTGTGAGAGGCTCTGTGTACACATATATTTGCACGTGCAGGAGTGATGGGTCAAGTTACAACTTGGCCTATTGAAAAGTCAAAATTCTCAAACATGTACATTGACTTTGGCGCTAAAGTTTTTAGTTTTAAAAGACACTCAGAAGGTCCTGGGTAGAAGTGGCGACAGTCCCTTCCGGCAGCCAAATTATAATCTCTCTCAAGTATACAGGCTACTTTTTTTTTTTTAGATTGCATAACCGCACACAGCTCCCTACTGCCTGGCTGTTCCCTTGCTTTGTTCTTTGATAACGGTGCTTGTCCCAAGCTTGTTAAAATGAGAAGTGGTACCCCATGCCTGCCCCACAACAGACAGGGCTATTAACTTAGGCAAGGGAGTGACCAGCTCTTTCTCCAAGTGAATTGATGAGTTGTTAAAGACCCTCTTTGTCTGCCAAACCTTACACTGCTGGGAGACCGTTACTGTACGGGGCCAAAAAGGTACTGTTGGAGGGTATGCAGCAATGGAGCTTTATGACAGCATCACAGGATTGGGAGAGGCTGTGGGATGGACTGTGACACCGGATTTTTGACAAATGTGATGGTGACCTGCTTAGGCCCACTTGGGCCTGCTTTGGCCGCAGGCCACTGTCACATTTGTTGGGGGGGGGGGGGAGCATCCAGATGTTGACCCCGGAGTTTCCGCAGGCATGTTGGCGGCTAGCCCAGGTGGTGATCGTGGACACCCTGGGGTCCCAGCCTGGGCTACCCACCAATACATCTGGGAGAAGGGGCCAAAGTGGACTATCGTGTGTGACAGCCTTTTGTTCCTGACCCGGTCCAGAGTGGCCCCCATGATGTGCTGCCATGTCCGTCATTGGCTGCCATGGTGGGGGCGGGCCATCAGTTGCAGCGTGGGGGCAGGGCCAGTCAGCTGCACATTCATGCGGCTCCCTGCCCATCTCTGCGCCCAGCTGCGTGAACACTTGTTCCATGGCTGGACTCGATCCTGACCAGGAAGCAAGTGGCTTCCCGGTCCAGATTGTGGTGGGATGGTGACACTCCAGATTCACTGTGTCCCTTCCTCAGCTTCCATTGGGGAAACTGGGGAGAATAACAGAGTTCTTGTGAGGGTGAACTAGATTAGGATTGTGCGGCTCTTCCCTGGAGTAGAGCAGGTTATCAGTCAAAATAAATAGCTTATATGATTTCCAATCTTACACCATATTGGCTAACACTCACATTAACAGTGGGTGTTTCTGTGAGCGTTGGCCAATGTGGCATAAGTCAATAACTCACTGTTAATGTGAGTGTTGGCCGCCAGTATGGCATAAGACTGGAAATTGCATTAGCTATTTATTTTGATTGATAACCTGCTCTACCCCAGGGAAGAACCATACATTTGCCTGCCTGCAACTCCTCTGCTCCTCTAAACACCTTTGCCCATTCTCCCTTGCTGCCCCTCATGGCTGGAACTCCCTGGATGGATACATTTGTTCTACTCCCTCTCTCCCAACTTTCAAGTTCCTCCTGAAAACCTACCTCTTCCATTCCCTGGCTCATCGTGAGTGAGACGAATCTCCTCCTTGTAACTAAATTAAGCACGTGCACCTTGTAAATGTATCCTTGTCTCTCCTGATGTTCACTTCTCCCTTGTCCCCCCACCCTCTTCCATGTCTCTTAGATTGTAAGACCCTTGGGGCAGGGACCTGTCTAGAACTACTTAGTGTACAGTGCCAGGTACACAGCTGACGCTAGATAAATAATAATAATAATAAATTAATTATTATAATCCTAATCTAGTTCACCCTCACAACAAGTCTGTGAGGCAGGTTGTTATTATCCCCAGTTTTCCAATGGGTAAACTGAGGAAGGGACACTGACTTCTCCAAGGCCACCCAGCGAGTTCATGGCTAAGGCAGGATTTGAATTCTGGCCTCCAAGGGCCAAGTCCAGCACTTTATCCACTAGTCGACCCTGGTGCAGCGCTGCGTACCTGTCTGTTTGACTTTGCAGTGAATCAGACACACCCTGACTGTCAATTCCCTTTTCAGGCACGGAACTCGATGCGCCGGCGAAGTCGCAGCCTCGGCAAACAACTCCTATTGCATCGTGGGCATTGCCTACAATGCGAACATTGGAGGTAAGGCGGCTGCTAAGCTGTGATTTTTTTTTTTAACCATTCTGCCTCGGCGATTGTTTTCTCCAGGCAAAAGTGTCCAGATTTGACTGAGAAGCTTATTTTGCCAAACTGACTCTAGGCAGGTTGGCACAAATGGTGTAATTAATTACCCCAGTGGTAAAGTACCCTCTGGAGTGACTTATGGCGGTGGGTTCTGAGAGTTCTGCAGGCTCTGGCGTAGTATAGTTCAGCTGTGACCCCGGGGGAAATGTTTGTCTAGGGTTACGGCACTTCTGGAGACTTTTTGTCCAAGAGGTGCCTGTGTATCATGTGAATACCTTCCTGATATTATTACCATAGTTCTACAGTTCAGTGAAAGTCAACGGCACATAAGCTGCAAAGTGCATAATTCAATTTTGAGAACAAGAATTAGCTCGCTTGTGTACTTTGGCAAATTCTACCCTATATTTATCAGTGTGCTTACGGTTGTGAATATGCTCCTTACCCAACAATGACAAGGCGTAGAAAACACACGGGAACAGGTGGGTGCAAAGGAGAGGGTTTGATGCACCTAAGCAATAAGGCAAGTTCAAGTACGCGCGTGTTTACTGTTCCTTGGTAGCTTTTGTGCTGACGCGTGAACATAAGGAAAGGGGAGTCCTCTAGGTGCTTTGCAAAGCGACTACCCAGTTTTCACAATTCCTATCTGCTGCATACATCCAAATCAGTGGGTTTTGCTTTCTCTGACTGAAAGCTGCAGGCAGCACTGGAGATACAAGAGGGTGGTTTTAAATGAGCAAGGCTGGGGGGATGGGGGTCCGTGACCGCTGAGTGGCCCAGCTGCGGAGAAGCCACTCAGGTGGAATGCGCGAGTGGGATTCTAACGGGTGGCTCCAGTGTGGCTGCTCTGGCCTTTGCAAGTGACATGTCCCGGCGTGAGCACTGGGCTCCCCAGTGCTTCCGGACGGTTCTTGTGACTTGCAAAGGCCGTGTTGTGTGTCCCCTGCCCCACAGAGTGGGGGACCAGTCTGCTGGTGTGGGTGGCCACCCCAGTTCATACAAGTAAGGGATGCACGGCCACCCATTGTCATGGATCTTTTTAGCCTGCCCCAGATGGCGTGCGCTGGATTTCTCGGCAGTGAGTCATGAGTGCATGCTGCATGGCTCATGGGAGAGTGCATCTCATGCACCACCTTCAAATGGGGAGTTGGAGGGTGGCCATGTGGGCTAGCATCCAATTTGAAAACACCAGAATTTGGAGCTGGTACCTGGTAACTCCTGAGCCATGATGTCAGAGATACCATTATGACCTTGATTGAGCAAGACCTTGGAAAGGCACTTCCTCTTCTTAAAAGAATTGACCAAAAAGTCTTATTTCCATGCAAATGTCAGGGACGTGCTTGGGGGTGGGGGGTGACAGCGGGGTTGCTAACATCCCCTCTGAATCCGGACAAGCCTCACAAAGTTCAGAGCCCTGGAGCTACAGCTGCAGTGGGCAGTGCAGTCACTACCTGCATTTTTGAGTGGTCTGTTGGGTTTCTGATCAGTAGCCGAGTGCCAAATCGGGGTACCCCATTACCTGAAAATACCAGGTATGATCATTACTGACTTCCCAATTTACCGACTGAGGAAAACAATAAATCAGCACAGGAATCAGGACAAAGTCAGTAAATCAGAACCAAAAGTTGGAGAATCGGTACCGGAAGTCAGAAAATTGGGATGAAAAAACAGTAAATCAGTCCATCGGGCAACCCGTCAGGCACTAATTGGATAGGGTTGAATCCCGCCATTTTGTTGAGTGTACCCTTTGGGGCAGGTACTGGTTTCAGCAATACCTATGGACCCTCTCATCACTTGTCCAAGTGGGGGAAGCTGCAAAACCCAGTTCAGAACACAGTTGGAAGAGCCATTTGGTGGGTTTGTATTCTACTCAAGAATGGCTACATTCAGAGACCTGTGTTTGTTGTGTTTTTCCCATTGGCGGCAATGGAGAAAACACGGCAATCAGGGTCCCTGGCTGTATGTTCACGTTCTAATCGGAACAGGCAGCCAAGGCCAACAGACCAAGCTTTGGTTTCTGTTTGGTATTGGAATGATTCTGTTATTTATAGCATCAGTGGTAGACATCGGGTAAAAACAGACGTGTGAGTGGCACAGCGACTCCTCGGCCCGGGGTGGGAAACAGCAGCCGATATGGCCTGGGTCAGGGAGGGACACCAAACAAATGTGTCTGCAGTTGGAGAGCCAACCCACTGCCCACCCGCACGCCTCGAGTAGGGTGGGGAGCTAAACAAATGTGCGGGTGCCCATGCCCTGCACCCCAGTGTCCTGCCCCCCGCCATGATGGACAGCCATGGTGACCAGGCATGGTGGCCCCTGTCCTGAGGCAGGAATGGAGAGGCTGAACAGATATGCTAGCCTGCGTTGGCCTATGTTGGCCCACGTGGGCAGCCCTTAGCTTGGTCCGTGTCCTTGGAGATTTTCCGAGAACGCAGCCCGGGCTAGCTGTCTACCCGTCCCGGGCTAACATCTGGCGGTGATTAAATACACATGCCGGTGGGGTCTGGACCAAAGCGGGCCACCATCACGTATGGTTTTTACCCATTGTCTCTTCATGATCTCTCCCCTATCATGTATTCTCCTTGGAATCTCTTCCATATTTGAGTGTAGTACAGATTAACTAGTGCTGAAACTTGGTCCTCGGTTTTCCTCAGAAAACACCAAGGACCAAGGTACTTGATTCAATTTTCTGAGTTCTGAAGTTTTGAGGAACAGCCCCCGAAACTTCAGAACTTGGAAAACCCTCGGCTGAGCGCAGGGAAGGGGGCCGGAGGCCGACGCTAGGCCCCTGTCTCCCCTTTCCTGGCCCCCGCTGGCCATGGAAGGACTAGGCCAGTGGGAATCAGGAAAGCAGTGGGGCAGGGGCCTAGCGGGGGCTCAGGAATAGGGGGCATAAGGAGGTGGGGGCTTAGCAGGGGCTGAGGGGTAGAGGGACTCTGGAGGGGCTCTGGTGATGCGTGGCTTCCTCCGGACTGGGTAAGGGTTTTTTTTGTGTTTTTTTCCAACTCAGTTCAGCATTAATTTACAACTTCCACCATGTATTATTGTAACAAACTCAATAGTAACATGGAAAAAAATAAAAATTAAATAATTTTTTTAAATGGGTAAGTTTTAAAAAAGCAAAACAAAACAAAAAAAAGCTGGGCATGCTCAGAAGCACCTTTCCAAGATGGCGCTGACAGTGTCAGCAGGTTGTGGGTGCCATCTTGGAAAGGTCTGAGCATGCTCAGAAGGGGCCATTCAGCCCTTCTGAGCATGACCAGCTTTTTTTGTTGTTGCTTTTTAAAAAATACGTACCTGGCCCAGAGGAAGCTGCGTGTCGCCGTAGCCCCTAGGGAGGGTGAGTACTCTACCCCTCAGCCCTCGCTAGGCTCCCACACCCATTCCCTCCCCCAGGCTCCCTCTGGCCTTTGGCCCCCACCTCGGAATTCTCGAGTATTCGCCAGGGGTCCTTGGACTGGCCCAAGCACTTGGGACTGGTCTGAGGGACCCGCGGCAAATACTCGTAAATAATTCTGGGGGATATTCGGTGCAGCTCTAAGATTAACACAGAATCCTGCTTAATGAAACCCAGCCTATGTGAAATACAAAAGTCTCTTTATTATATTATTATTATTTATTATTAATAACAAACATTTATATAGCGCCAGCAGTGTACCTGGCACTTTACAAAGTAATAAAACAGACAGGGTCCCTGCCCCTAGGGCTTACAATCTGAGGACAGGAGCTGGGGGAGAGACTTAGGAAGGGGAACAGAGGGAGAGACAAGGGGTCTAACATTCATGAAGATGCGAGGTCTCAAGTGCACGTACTTGGCTTGGTTACGATGAGAATGACAGCAGGCAGGTCCATGTGGCAAGGATAAGGGTAAACAGACCGTAGGTATAGGAAATAGTGGCTCAGCAGGATAAAGAGTCAGACAGAGCAGAGCGAAAGAGGTGAGTTTTAAGGGGAGATTTGAAGGTCTGAAGGGGTGGCAAGGCGGATGTGGACAGGGAGGGAGTTCCAGGCATGGGGGGCAGCATGGACTTTCAGGAATGTGTCAAATTAAGCCCTTGAAAGTCCAAAGGTTCCTCTCACTCTTCCACTTCTTGGAGCATCTGGAGTTTGAGATTTGAATTGTCTGAACTCCAGAGCACCCTCTGCCTCATTCTGCACGGTTCAGATTCTCTGTTTTTCTGTAGTCTGTCGTGGGTAGCGTTAGATTTCACTGCCTGGCCTAGCCTGTGATAAATAAAATACTGTTATTGCTGCTCTCAAGCTGCTTGCTGCTTTCCATTCTGTGCGTAAGTGCAACTTGTGGAGAGGAGAACTGGAAGCGGTTTTGTCACAGCTGTGGGGTCCCACAAGGCCTTGCGCCCCCCTCCTCTGCTGGAGGAGGAGACTAAAACAGCCTGGCAGGTGGGTTCCCCTCCAGCCTGGCAAATCCTTTCCCCGTTTGGGTTGTGAGTGATCCTCTTGCCAGCAATCCCCTGGTTGGAGCGCTGGCAGCCAGTCGGAGAGGAGAGACGGCTTCTGAAAAGGATGACCGAGCTTGATGGGAACATGGTAATGGGCCTAAGTTGGACGCAACGGGGACATTCAGGAAAGCAATGCAGGGTAGCGTGCGGGAAGGAGAGAGAGGACAGCTGTACCTTTTCAAAATTCTCTTCCCTGACTTCCTTTTTGCCCTTTCCAGCCTCTCTCCTCCCTTCCTTCTTCTTCTCCACAATGAGTGTTTTCAGACAGATGCGGGGCTGCTGTGGTCTTGCCTGGGAGCGGAGCAGCAGCATAGGTTTGCGTATTAGATGGAGCGCTGCTCTGCTTCGGGCTGGTGCCCCGGGTTTGGATGGGCCACTCTGGTACTCTGGGATATTCCAGAGCACTGCTGCCGGCGGGGCTGCCAATTCAATCTCTGGCAGGTCGCCTTGAGACGGAAGGGCCACTCTAGGGTGAAGTGGGCTGGCACGGCCGGCACGGGGGCAGCCTGTCCCATCTAAAAGCACCCGGTGTGGTTTTCCTCATTTCCTCTCGTTACCGAAGGCCCCTATTTGAGATGGAGCCGGTGAACTCTGGTAACTTGTCTAGGGACAGGAGCGCGGGATCCTGGGACACCTTTGGAGTGATGGGCAGACATTACCGCCCCATCCGTTAGACTTTCATGGAATCTTAGAGTTGGAAGGGACCTCAAGGGTCGTCTGATCAACCCCGCTGCTTGGATGCAAGATGACTACAGCGACAGCATCTCGACCGACGGCTGTCCAAGACCTTTTTGAAAAGCCTCCAGTGAAAGGGAGCCTACAACCTCCCGAGGCAGCTGGTTCCCACACGGTTCTTGCTGTGAGGATGTTTTTCCTGGTATTTCACCAAAGTCTGTCTATCTTGCCATTTAAGTCCATTGTTTCTAGTCTTGCCCTCTGTGGCGACGCAGAACAGTTCTTTTGCCGCCTTCTTGGTGGCAGCCCTTTAGATATTTAAAGACTGCTATCATGTCTCCCCTTAACCTGCTCTTTGCTAGGCTAAACATACACAGTTCCTTCAATGTTGCCTCACAAGACTTAGGGTGATTTCAGATGTTACGGGCCTCCCTCTTACCACAGTCAATCCCCTGTGGTGGAGGAGAGGCCCGTAACGTCTAAAGGATTCCCACCAGATGTTCACCCCAGTGAACCTCCGGCAGGAATCAGATTAACCATGATTCCAGAGGTGAGGCCGGCCTCACCTCCAGAATTGTGGTTAACTGGACCACGATCCAGAATCGGCCAAAAGTAATGTCTGTTACTTTGGCCGATTCTGGATCGTGGTCCAGACCACGATGCGGGATCAGGCGCAGCGGCCGAATTGGCTGTTGCGCCCGTCTGTCTCCTGGAGGGCGGGCAGCCGGGGGAGCATGGGGTTTGGGGCTGTGTGGCCGCACGTCGCGCCGCGCAGACCCACCCCCTCCCCGATCCCCCTTTGGAATCGAGCCGGTAAGTCTAAAGGCCGGCCGGCCTGATTCCTCACCGGGATCCGAAACGGATCCCGGACGTGGTAAAAGAGAATCCCGTCCCATCTGAAATCACCCTTATTTTCCAGACTTTTTATCATCTTTGCCGCCTCCTCTGTAACTTCTCCGATTTGTCAACGTCTTTCTTAGAAGGCGGCGTCCATTGGAGAGAAATTCAAAGTAGGACTGAAATGAGCAGCAAATTTTTTACTCGTGAGTAATTTTGCCATATTCGGGCTTGATCAACCAGGATTGATTTCTCAATGATTTCCCGATACCAGTGCGATTTCTCGATGCTTGCAGTACCATGAGATACTGTCATGGATTATCAGCTTTCCGCTTACTGTGTACCAAGTACCATTCATTTACTGCATCGCCGAGGGTACCGTTTTACTTTCGGGTTTGTTGTTTCTGCATTTCTGAACCAATCACTTTTGCAAATAGCCCACCCCTTAGTTTCCCACAATGACCCTGAACCTCCACTCCAGTGCCTCCAATCAGAATTGTTGTTCCCTTTGCTTTGACCAATCTGTGTCCCAGCCAATAAGTGACAAGGAAGTACAAGGGAAAATGGAGTGCAAGAAATGTGGTATTGTATCGGTATTACCTCTTGGGATTTGAAATGGATGGCAAAGTGGTAAATGGGATCCTGGTAAGCGGAAAGTTGGTAAATGGAGAAATGAAATGTTGGTTGAGACATTGAGTACCATGAGGTTCTTGATTTGACCAACATGGTATTGGGAACTGGGATTTTAATGAGATTTCCCATTTTGGTGAAATCTCATTTCAGCCCTAACAAACTCGCAGACAGGCTTCAGGTGCAATTTGCCTTCTTTCTTGGGAGAATCCATCCTCCCGGTTGACTTGTGGTTATTGTAGTTGCACTTGCATTCTTGGCAAACTACAGAATGTTTCTGCTATGGAATGAGACCAATATCTCCATTGTGAAGAAGAACATCAGTCTTGTGACTCTTTTTCTAAACACGCAGGCGATTAGGACAGAGATTCCCAAGCTGTTTTGGATACACCCCAATTCAGAGACTAACATCCTCCTCCCACCCCTTCAGGAAAAGTTACCAGCATTGACTCCTCCAGCTTTAGACACGGCACTGTGTGCGTACTTTTCGAAGGGTGCTACGTTTTGGCATTTTTGTCAGGGTTGTCACAAGCAAGCAGATAGAATTGGACCTTGGGGTGCTTCCTTCAGGTGCCTGAAAGTATCATGAGAACATAATAAGTGCCATACTGGGTCAAATCAATGATCCATCCAGCCCAGCATCCTGCCTCCAACAGCGGCCACGCTCTGTCACTTTGGAGGAGTACCCAACAGGTCGTAATGGGTATGGGGCAACCAGGCAGGAGGAGGGAATGTATGGGCAGGGGTGAGGGATTGAGCATGGCAGGGCGCACACACAAAAAGAATGCAGAAGGAGGATGAAGTCAATGAGGAAGAGAGGAAGGATGTGGCAGTGTAGGGACGGGATGACAGAGGGAGGGAGTATGGTAGGGGCAGGAGAGGAAGGCTAGGATGCAGGGAATATGGCCGAGACAGGAGCTCTGTTTATGTCCTTCCTACCCTGCTACTCTCTGGAGCTTGGCTCCTTTCTCTTCCCAGCCAGTCAGTTCCTTAAACCCCCTTCCATTAACATTGTTACCAAAGCCGGTCGATGCCTCCTCATCGCAGCCCGTGCTGTCAGGCTGGCATGTCAGCTTGCACTGTTTGTAAAAAAAACAAACAAGCCTAGCCTTGCATTGGTCTCGAGCATTTACTGTCTCTTAAAGCATTTGCACAGACGGGCGTGGATCACCGAGATACGCTAGCTGCCTTAGGGGGGAAATGCGAAGCATCCAACCCATCAAAAATGTCATTTCACAGACTGAATAACGGCTCCTTTTCTCTTATGTTTTGCTCAAGGAAACTGATATTTTTGTTCAACTCAGTAAATATATTTAGGAAGTAACTGGAAATGAATATGGGATTTACTTGTCATTTATCTCTGTGTTTGTACAGGACCAAGAGTCCTAATGCCTCTATGAATATCATAATGCCTTTATATAAATCTGTGGGGCGACCACTCCTGGAATATTGTGTGCAGTTCTGGTCACACCATCTCGAAAAAGATATAGTAGAAATAGAGAAGGGCAACAAAAATGATGAAAGGTCTGGAACGGCTCCCGTTTGAAGAGAGACCGGATAGGCTGGGGCTCTTCAACTTGGAGAAGAGACGTCTGAGAGGAGATATGATAGAGGTCTATAAAATCACGAGTGGTGTGGAACGAGTAGATCGGGAACGGTTACTTACCCTCTCAAATAGTACTAGGACTAGGGGAGACTCCATGAAAGTAGCTGGTAGCAGATTTAAAACAAATAAAAGTGTTTTTTTCCAACTCAAATACACAATTACACTGTGGAATGTATTGCCAGAGGATGTGATCGTGGCCAGTAGTATAGCTGGGTTTTAAAAAGGATTTGATAAGTTCTTAAGAGGACGTCCCTTAATGGTTATTAATAGCCCAGTAGGTTTAGGGGACTTTTTACTGTTGGGAGCTGGGAGTGAATGGATTTCCCATGGGGACCTGTTGGGTACTTCTCCCAAGCAACCAGGACTGGCCTGGCCACTGTCGGAGACAGGATGCTGGGCTCAATGGACCATTGGTCTGACCCAGTCTGGCATTACTATGTTCTAGCACCAACAAGCTGCAAGTCTCTAATTTAAGCACAACAGCTATACAGCTCATTGTGAAAATAAACGCAGGCTTCAGTGTCCCTACTCCAGAGTAAATGATTTGTGGAGTGTGGCGGCTTTCATCTTTATCAGCAACGTGCTTTAGTTATTATGTTAATTGGAATTGCAAACTTCAGCTGCATAAACGTGTCCATTAACCAGTCCCCTCTTTGGGATGTATCAAAGGAGCCATTTAACCCAGAGGCTCATCTAACCAGCTTGATTTTTATAGCTACAGAGGGAACAGACTGTGATGTCAGTAAATTTACAAGGCTGAGAAGACCAGCCTGTCTTAGTAAATAGGATATAATGAATGCTGAAATGGCTGCAGAGGACAGGCTCTCTTTATGTGCAGCTGTCTACTGAATTTACAGGAGAATTAACTTGTAAAACAGTTACCAAGAAGTTCCTTACCTGGATCTGTCTCACGCTGTTGGCACGGGCACAATTTGAGAATAGGGATGATTAAAGAGCTTTCAAGCAGAGGTGCTAATCTCTCTTTTGTCACTCTTAGTTTATACCTTACTTGCTAAGCGGGCAGATGTTGCCACTGTGGACCTTGGGGTGCTTCCTTCAGGTGCCTGAAAGTATCATGAGAACATAATAAGTGCCATACTGGGTCAAATCAATGATTTGAGGTGTTATTCCCCCTGATCGTTATACAGGAGCATGGTTAGTTCTCATCTGAGTGGAAGGAAGTCTTTGTCCAATAGAGAGGCAACTAAGGGGGCCTTTGGGCTGGAATCTCACCTGATTCAGTTAGGATATAAGGAGCTGTCTAACTGAGTCAGACCAATGGTCCATCTTAGCCCTGTATTGTCACAACCTGACATGGCAGCAGGGTTTCAAATCCGGCTCCCCAGGGTCTCCGGCAAAGGCCTCACCCAGGCGCGCTACCTGAGACCCTCCAGGATCCCTGGCATAGACCTCACCCAGGCGTGCTCCCCGAGACCCTCCAGGATCCCCAGCAGAGGCCTCACCCAGGCGTGCTACCCGAGACCCTCCAGGATCCCCAGCAGAGGCCTCACCCAGGCGCGCTACCTGAGACCCTCCAGGATCCCAGGCAGAGGCCTCACTCAGGCGTGCTACCAGAGAATCCTGAAGCAGAGATGCCAGGGACTGAACTTGGGACATTTATACATGCAAAACATGTGCTCTAATACCTGAGCCACGGCCCACCCCAAAGAGATACGGGAAAGATAGGGATACATACACTTTCATTTTACAGATAAGGAATGTACTGAGGCTGAGAAATAGTGAGTTGCTCAAGGCCACCCAGTGAGTTCATGGCTAAGCCAGGATTTGAACTTGGGCTCCCAGGTCCAAATCTAGTGCTAAGGGCCTTTTTAAACAAGCGGGATTTCCCCTGAAGTTTAAATCGGTGGCTCTGGGAAACCTCCGCAGGGGGGCTTTGGATGCACTTCCGTGACCTGGAAGTCGCCATTAGAAACGGCGGCACTGCACAACTCCTGGGTGTTTTGAGATGCGGCGTAGATAAGATAGGTTTTATCTATGCTGCGTCTCAAAACACCCAGGAGTTGCGTGGCACGGCGCCGCTGTTTCTAATGGCGCCTGGGCAACTTCTGGGTCACAGAGGAGCATCTGAATCCCCCCCCCTCCCCCCCACGAAGGTTTCCCACAGCCGTCGGTTTAAACTGCAGGAGAAATCCTGCTTGTTTAAAAAGGCCTTGAGTCAGGCTACCCCACTGACTTCTCAGTTCTGCAATAGAGAGAGGGAGAAACTGGAATGGAAACAAATAGGGCGTTTCCTATTTGGGAATTGTAATCCAAGTATTTGTTTCCATTCACAAATACTCAAATTCATGAATGGAAACTTCTCCCCTATGTTCCATCACGATCTCCAAGGACAGGCAAGGGCGTCCGCTTGCAAGTTCCATCACTGCACCAAGCTTGTCCGGCAAGGGTGTGCAGAGAGGTGTTCGCAGCGGCTGCCCCACAGCTGTGGAATTCCCTTGACAAAGAGGTTCACCACAGTCTGAGCATTTTCTGGAGGCAATGCAAGACCTATTGGCAGGCACAGAAGGGTCTGGGGGGATGTTGTGTTTTTTTTCTATTCATGTTTTTTAATCTATGTTTTGTTACTAGCCCTGCGCCTTGGGGGAAAGGCATGCTAGAAGTCGAAATAAATAAATTCAGATTGGTTGGCACCTCTTGAAAACGTTGATACCGACATCATCTTTGCCTGCAATTAGTTTGACTTCATTTTGGAGCCTGGCAGACTGAACGGGGGGTGGGGGGAGATGGCAGGGACATCCCAGTTACATCAGACCAGGGCTCCCAAGAGCCTGGCTGTGTTGGAACTGGGCTCCGGCCAGATGTTTGAGTAAAGCAAGGCTCTGCTTCCTTCATTTCAGCTTCACAACTTGTTTTGTTTTGATCTTCTCTCCCTGCCTTACATAAATATGTTACGTAACACTGATAATAGGTGACTGAAATGAAAACAAAACTCACGCAAACTTTGCCAAAGTGGCCAGAAACTTGCGTTCAAACATGCACTTCCAAGTTGGCGAAATTGGTTGGTAACTAGGGTTGAAACAAATGCCCCATTGGGTCTTCTCAAAGACTTTTAGCAGCACCTCAGAAGAGCCAAACACAAGCAGCCTTCACTCAGGAACACGATATTTGGTTCTTTCATTTTGGCATTGTGGTTTGGTTATGTTATTCCTTTTTTTCAGTGCAGTTGTGCACCAAACCGTTTCTCAATCGTGCTGTTGCATGACTGGTATTAGTGAAGTTAGCACACTGGCGCGCTTATGAAGTTTAAGAAACTATTTACTGCTACTAAAGAGACCAACTGAAATAACCAAACCAACGTAGTAAGGAGACTGTCATGACTAAGCCAAAGTTCTAAAATAACTAAGAAATTCATTTTGACAAATGAAGAGCGAAACAAATGGTTCTTGGTTTCTTCTTCATCAGAAACAAAACAAAACAATTGAATTTGTCAAAAGTGGTATTATTAACATAAAAACTTCATTGCAAGCCATCACAACAATTAGTTTCAGATTTAGTAGAAACCTCCTGTTGCACAACCACTGACTTCTCCTGGCCTAAGGAGAGAAGGGGCCGTCATGAAGTCTGATCTCCTGCATATTGTAGGCCTTAGAATGTATTCTGGTTGGATTATCAACCTAATCGGTCAGAAAGACATTCAATCTCGATTTAAAGACACCAAGCAATGGTGAGACTCCCCCCACCTTCCCTCATTAGCACTTCCAGTGTTTAATTACCCTCTGTGGCAGAGCTGGCTTGGGCTGGGCATAAGTTCTTGAAGGATTGGCACCGCACTCACAGCCTTCCCTCTGGGGAATAGCTCAAATGTCTTTATTTGGCTCACCGCCTCTATTTACAGTGGCCCTTTTTACACAAGATGGTACCACTCCTGCCCACGCAGCGGATCTGCATGGGTACCATCTTGTGTAAATCCCGCGGCCGGTGTAAGTGGGTGTGTGTGTGTGTGTGTGCACGTGCTCCCACGAAACACGCATCCCCACTCACCCCCTACGCATGGAGCAACCAGGGAAAACGGAGGTTGCTCCGTGGGGGGGTGGGGATGTGCCCATGTAAAAAGGGCCATTCTCCCAGTCAGTACTCACACCGTCTCTGTTCAGCTGTCTAGGGTTTTGGGGCCAGGCACCCCGCTGTAAGGGCTAGGGCATCCTCTCAGCAGGCTCCCACTAGCAGTCCTGATTCTCCTGCTGTCTCTGTTATCTCCCCTCGGTCAGCCCAGGCTTCACTGTCGTGGGCTGGCTACAGCAACACCCCAAACTCAGTTGCCTTCAGTTAGGCCCTATCCTCATTCTGGTGTAACGCCAGCAGCCCCGCTAGCACCTGCAACCGTTTGTGCTAGCTGCTGTGGTCTGTAGGGACTCTGCTCTGTTACACCCTCCCTTCTAGGAAGCTTGTCTCCCGCCAGCATTTCTGACTTACCAGCTTTCCCAGTGCCTCGTATAAAACCTACAGAAACGGCGGGTGTTGCGTGGGAGGGTCCCCAAATATCCTTTGGGGACAGCCCTAGGATGAGAGGCAGGGATTCCCGAGAGTGGTGTGGGGAAAGAGAATCTTGAAAAACGCTCACAATTCTTTGCTTCAGTAGCTGCCTCATTCTTCCCTTTGGCCCCCTTCCTCCTTTTCGTGGTGCATGCCCTGTTTCTTGTCCTGCGCTTAGATTGTAAGCTCTTTGGGGCAAGTGGTTCAATAGATTGTTAAATTGTCTTTCTGCGATTTGTTTTCCCAGTGGGGGCCTAATCCGTTAATTACGGTGGTTCTTCCCAGACACTGTGGTAATTAATAGTTTCTCCTTCCTCTTGCACAGGCAACATGGGGAAAAGCTAGTGGGGAGACAGTGTAGAGAGGCTACCAGGCAGCAGGTCCATGGCTTATGGGACTGGGGAGATTTTGGTTTCTTCAAAGACAATACGTTTTTCTGCTTTCCTACTTTAGCGTATATATACACCGTCTATGAACAGATACTGCATTTTTCTGCTGTGTATACTCCCGGTGTGGCCTGCACTTCATTTACTGTATCCACATTCTGTACTTCATATCCATCATCTGCTCCTTTTGGGCAGAGGGCCTTCTGAAGACTGAAACTAGAGGCCGGGGGAACTTTATTCACCCTCCTAGTCCCAAGTTGACTATCACACCATTTGGCAAGAGTCCTAGACTTTGTTTGCTTGTACTGGGTATTTGGCTTTAGTGTGTGAGAAACAGAATGAGCTCCATTTGACCACTCACTTCCAATATATGCCCCTGTATTTCTGTACATCTCCCTACAGGGCTGTGAAAATAAATGTGCAGAACTAGACTCTGTGTGTGTGTGTGTGTGTGTGTGTGTGTGTGTGTGTGTGTGTGTGTGTGTGTGTGTGTGTGGCAATTTAGGACCATGCATTCTTCTTAAATTATACAAAACCTGCAAGGTGACAAGCAAAAAAAAAAAGGAGGAAAGGCCCACTGGGTCCGCACATCACATGTGAGAGAATATGTCGGGGTTCAGGGTGTCCAGGACGTAGGCAGATGTCAGGGCTGGGGCAAGGAGCCAGGAGCAGGGCCAGACGGGGAGTCAAAAGTTCAGGGTCGAGCTGGGAAATGGAAACCAAGAGTCAGAAGCCCAAGAGAGGACCAGAGTTGGGGTTGTGCGCCAAAGCTAGAGGTTAAGCTGGGGAGTCGGTCCTGGAGGAGGAGAGGCCTATTCTAGACAAATCTGGAAAACGAGGCAGGAAAGGGAACAGGGTGCTGGGGAAGCAAGGAACAAGGGTGGGAGAGCAAGGGGAAGAGACGAGACGGAAACAGGAAACTGTTGTTCCACCCAGCTTCCTGTTCTTGTCAACCAGCTTTCTATGCTTGGAGTCAGCCAATTGAGAAGCTGAGAGGCATGACAAGGGTCCAAAAGGGGACCGTTCAGCCAGCACCAAAGACTCAGAACAACAGTGGTGCTGTCGGGCCAGACACTACTCCAGAGTGACTGGTTCAAGGCCTGATGCCTGACAGAATGCCCCTGTCAGTACTGGTGCAAATAACCAGGTAAGCTTGTGACATGGGGCTAGTCTCCTCACCTTGCTGAATTGCTCCAACTGTATAAATTAGCAGGGAGAGGAGGTAGGCTGATTGGCTGAGTTATTGCTGATGTTGTCCTAAAGTCCACAGTTCAGGATGGCCTGAGATATTGACCTGGTCCTGTCAGGTGGTAACATAGGGAACGTTATCTACTCAGGCTACTTATTGATGATGTCTCCTCATGGCAATTTCTTGTTCTGTGAAGCAGACAGCCAGTTCTACCAGGATGAACTGAGCCCAGAGGCCGTTGCCTGCCTGGTGGAATCCAGGCCCCACCGAAGCCAAAAGGAATTCTTGCAGTAGGATTAGACTTTCACCCAAGGCCTTTATTGTCCATTGAGGAGCAGTCTTGGCCTCCCTGCAGGATCAATGTTGTGTTTCAGGCCTCCTTTCCATGGAGGCAGTGATAGTACAGCTTTATACAAATGCTTGGATCCCTTTGAAATTTGATTTCTTTAGCGAGGGCCTTGGTGTGTGCACAGGCTGGGAAACAGGAGTACTTTGTCGAGCGAAACAATAAAACATGACAGGCAGCTTGAGGGCTTTGGTTATCGGGCAACTCTTAAGATCTTAAAGTGTGTCGAGTTCCTGATTGCGGAACAAAATGTGCTGCCGCTCCGGCAACTGTGTTTCTAGATGGATTGCTAGAACAAACTCACAATTAATGAGCAAAACTTGTTGGGGAGGCCTATTTGTCACACTCAGAAAGCTACAATCTAATTTTACTTGCTGCTCTTCATTGCTTTTGCATTGCTTCTCATTTGCCATCGGCAAAATACGTTACTGCTCCATAAACAAAAAATGGTGCCGGCTTACCTTTCCTCTCTAGCTCTGTGCAGCCTACAGTCTGAAACTTTGATTGCTTGCTCTGTGGGAAACACTTGATTTATGCCTTCTTCTTCCTCACCTTTTTGTTTAACCTTGGTTTACTTTTTTAAAGCTGTTGAACAGAAGTTTCCAATCTATGTGTTACGATGACCCCGAGCGAGGTCATGCCAATTGCAGACAGAGCTGCAACTCCAAGTCGATAGCCTTTGCACATTTTTGGTGCTGTTTGCGGATCATGAGGCGATTCTTGGGACTCAAAATGGGGCTATGTTGGGAGGGAACTGTGGCTCTCTGATGTATAGATTTTGCTGCCGCGGTGTACGGATTGGGATTTGATTGCCATCTCTGCTAGTTTTATTGTATGTTCTGTAGGATAAGGTGATATGTTGGTCCTTCATACATGCACACAACTGCCATCCGCTTTAATGACTGATTCACAGAAAGTAAAGAGAGAATATGTAGCCTTTACTTTACAGAATAGCTGCCTTAGGTTTTTATGGTACTGTTTGTGTGTTTGTCAGATGGACAAGAAAGGGGAATATGAACATATAGAAACAGGGGCCCTTTTCAAATGGGCCGCGGTGGGTGGAGGCATGGGTGTGCACCAGCGGCGGGTGGAGGTGTGTGTGTGTGTGTGTGCGCCCATTTGCACAAGCACACACCCATCTCCACGCATGGAGCAACTGGCATTAGTGCCGGTTGCTCCATGGGTGGGTGATAGGTGGAGCGCGGGAGCACGCACCCCCCCCCATGCTGGTGGTGGTCCCACGGGCACCCCCCCACCGCCACCGGCGGAGACCCACAACATTTCTACGGATGCCTCCTCCCACACACATGTGCAAAGAGGGAGGGGAACAGCTGTTTGGAAAGGACCAGGGATACATTCAAGAAGTTGGGGGGTTTCAGGTATTATAGTAGTAGTAGTATGACCATGTTTATTGATGATATATAGACCCAGCAATGTGCCTAGCACTGAACATATAAGCCTCTGCCCAAGGGGCTTACAGTCTAAAATGGCCAAGGGGAGGGTTAGGTTAGACTAGGCTAGGATTAGGGGGTTTATGCCACAGCAACCCTTGAGCTATATAACGTGCCAAACAAAAGCATAGAAAATGGGCCCATACAGGAAGAACACCATTAGGGAGGGAAGGAGAAAAAATCAAATCCGACAAACAGTAAACCCACTGGGTGACCTTGGGTCAGTCACGATATTCTCTCAGCCTAACCTACCACATAGGGTTGTTGTGAGGATTAAAAGTTGTTTTATATGTAAAGCACTCTGAGTGCCATGGGAGGCGGGCGCTATATAAAAATAAAGGTTATTTTATTATTATTAAAACTGGTAAAACCATTGAACCTAGACATTAGCTTCTAAAAAGGTAGCAAACTTGATCGGTCAGTTGGCTTCCGAGGAAGACTTGACATGAGACAGAAAAGTGCGGCGAGTGCATCGACCACCCATGGTGACAAGAAGAGGGGAGATAAGAGATGGGGCACGTAGAGTCATGAAGCGGAGAAGTTGCTTAGCTTATTTACGAGGGACGAGGGGGGTCCTGAAGGAACGAGTTAGCATAAGGAAAAGCATGAGGAGTTGGAGAAGTCCTGACAAGATTTGAAGGAAGCGAGCAGAGCATTTGTTTTCTGGGAGGGAGTTCCAAGCATGGAGGGAAGGGGGAAGACTACGGGTGTGCAGAAGACACAGCATTCTATTTTGGTTCTAGTTTTCATTCACAAAAAACCCTTCATTTTCAGGGCGTACGGGGGGTTCGTAAATGACTGCCATTTTGAGGGGGTCATTTCATTTTATTAATAATAATAATAATAATAATAAATAATAAAAATTACTGTGCATGTGCAAAATGGCCACGGGGCCATTCTATGCATGCGTGGCTCCTTTCCAAAATGGCACTGGCAGCATCAGTGCAATTTTGGAAAAGGGACATGCATGCTCGCAGTGGCCATTTTGGAAAAGGGACATGCATGCTCACAGTGGCCATTTTGCACATGTGCAGTAATTTTTGTTTTATTTTTTAATAAATTAATGGGGGGGAAATGGAAAAAGAATACAATCAAGCCAATGGGGCTCCTTTCGTTGTGTAACTAATTAAAAACGATATGAATTGCACACCCCTAGTGAAGACTGTTTAGGGATCAGGAGACTCAAGCGGCTGAAGACAGTGGCAGAGGAGAGGTCCTGGGTGGGACCATCACAGGAAATGAAATCCGAAAGATAGGAAGTTCCATAGTTCCTCACAAGTGCTTGAACTTTAGCCTTATAACACTCCTGTGAAGCTGAAGTATTATTATCCACTTGGGATAGGGAGCAGATGTACAGAGGCTATGATTTGCTCAGAGAATCTGTAGAACTGGGCATCAACCCCCCCATTTCCTGAGTCTCGGCCATAAGAACTTAAGAGTGGTCTTGCTGAGTCAGACCAATGCTCTACGTAGCCTAGTGTCCTGCCTCTGACAGTAGCTGATACTGGGTGTGTGAAAAAGCAATAGAGCAATTATGGGATGATCTATCCCCTCTCATTTGTTCCCAGCTGATAGCAGTCACAGGGGTTCTGGAGTATTCTGAACAAGAGTATTCCATAACCACCTTGACCACTGGTAGTTGACTGTCTTGTCAGCCATGAATTTATCTAATACCTTTAGTAATTTGTCTAATAGTTGAGTACTTGAGCCCTAAATTTGTCCAGTACCTTTAGTAAGTTGCCGTTAGTACGATTGCCTAATAGTTTGAAGAACCATAAGACCATTCTTTAAGTCAGCCTTCTTAAGGCCAAATTCTTTATAGGTTCATAGAGAAGACTCATTCCCCCCTTGAATAGATGTCTTGTCAGGTATCAGATGTTCATCCCAGCTTTTAGCCAAAAGACGAAGGAGAAATTATGCAAGTCCCATCAATGTGAGGAAGCTGCTTTACTTCTTTAAATTTAAAGTCGGTTCTCCAGCGAATGTCCTCATGCAAATTGCCCACAATTTGGCCGCGTACTGTACCATTTCTGCTGTCAAATTATGAACCTGTTCTTCTGGATAAGAACAAGTCATGTGCCCTGTTCTATGTGGTGTGAAGTCCCATCAACTGGGAGTTGGCAGTCTTCAGCATTGGACACATAGGCTGCTAGGTTTTTCTCCCGACATCTGGTTTTTTTAGTGCTCTGACTGATGGCTCTGCAAAGTGTTTCCTCCTAACCGTGAACAATGTGCAGGATGGGGTGTAGTAAAGAGGTCTTTATAAAGCTACTTTTCTTCACATTTGTCAGCTAGTGCTAAATGAAGGTGACTCAGCAGTGACGAAAAATAACCTCTCCTCCTTGAAAAACCTGCAAGTGAAAAACCTTGCTACTAGTTGGGAAACTGAAAAGACTGGAATAAAATGGAGCTTTGATACAAGGTTGGGGGTGGGGGCAGTTTAGCGGTTCTCTTCTCAGTTAAATGTACAAAGAGGAAGTTTTTGTAAATGACTCTCCCTTTATTTCATGTCATTAAGATTGTTCTCCGCTGACAGCAGTTAAAGTTAGAAAGCAAATCTATTTGAGTTAACTGTTGTCCAGAGCACAGCTGCAGCTGTAATTAAATCTCTCTGCATTTTGTTTTGCTTAAGAAAAACAAATGTTAAAAGGGAAAACTAAAACTACCCAATACCCCCTTTCCTCCCCATACCCTCCGCAGGTCTCCAGACTGTATTACATAATGACATTCACTGGTTTGGCCACCTATAAAAATCATGAGTCGGGCCTCCAAAAATTATAGGATCAGGTTAAGAAGTGGGAGCTTCTGAAAATAAGAGATGGTGTAGCAGGGAGCAGTCCTGCGAGGCTGCTACCCCTTTAAGAAGGGGGCTGTGTGGGCCAGTCAGAGGGCTGAGCATGCACAGGGGCATGGCAGAGCCAGCCCCATAGCTGGGGATCAGCCTGTGAGGCAAACAGGCTGAGGCTGTGCCCAGGAGGGAGCCTTCTGCCTGGAGAAGGTTTGGCCAGAGCCTGGGGTTTGAGGCCTGGCTAGATGGACAAAGGGGGGTTGAGGTTGTGTTGCTCCTGAGCTTGTAAGACCTGGGCCTGCAGGCGACTGAGCCGGCAGCCCCAGGGATTGGAGTCTAATAAAGACTGTGAACTGGATACCCCCTGGACTTTGCCTGGATTGTGTTGGGTCCTATAAGAGGCTACCCCCTCCCTTAGAGGGGGGTCAGCTGAGGCTCAGGCTGAATAGGTGTGGCAGTGGGGTGAGTTAATTCCCCAGAGACACCCCAGCGCCCCTGTGTGGCCCTGGGAAAAACCCCNCTGTGTGGGCCAGTCAGAGGGCTGAGCATGCACAGGGGCATG
The DNA here is from genome assembly GCA_003113815.1 of Sphenodon punctatus. NCBI lineage: Eukaryota > Metazoa > Chordata > Lepidosauria > Sphenodontia > Sphenodontidae > Sphenodon > Sphenodon punctatus. The sequence goes on from QEPC01012846.1 coordinate 1,675,083, forward strand.
GCAGAGCCAGCCCCATAGCTGGGGATCAGCCTGTGAGGCAAACAGGCTGAGAAACCCTGTGACAGTGGGCAGGATACTGGCCCTTTAAGACTGAGGAAAGGCAGCCTGGCCACGCCCACTCTGCCTATATATAAGGATAGCAAGGTAGTGAGGAGAGCAGTCTCTGCCTGGAAGCTGAAGGAATAACTTCTCTCTGATAAGGCCATATTACTCTATGCTCTCCAAGGTGTTGAAGGTTGGAGAACCAGAGGGACCCAGGCAAGTGGATGAGGCTGTGCCCAGGAGGGAGCCTTCTGCCTGGAGAAGGTTTGGCCAGAGCCTGGGGTTTGAGGCCTGGCTAGATGGACAAAGGGGGGTTGAGGTTGTGTTGCTCCTGAGCTTGTAAGACCTGGGCCTGCAGGCGACTGAGCCGGCAGCCCCAGGGATTGGAGTCTAATAAAGACTGTGAACTGGATACCCCCTGGACTTTGCCTGGATTGTGTTGGGTCCTATAAGAGGCTACCCCCTCCCTTAGAGGGGGGTCAGCTGAGGCTCAGGCTGAATAGGTGTGGCAGTGGGGTGAGTTAATTCCCCAGAGACACCCCAGCGCCCCTGTGTGGCCCTGGGAAAACCCCCTGCTACAGATGGCTTTATATTTACAATCTAAAGCAGGGATGGGGAAACTTTTCCCCCTCTGGGGCCACTTTGCAAATTAGTCCAAGCTCCAAGGGCCACATAGAAGCTGAAGGCAGGGATGTGTAAAGGATATGCTCAAGAAAAAGACGGTTCAGATCATGGATCTGTCCCTTTATCCTAGTATGCATGCCCTGCTTCCTTACCCGCAACTCAGTTTTTCAGTGCTTTGGTGTTTGAACTGGATTCAGAGTAGGGTTATGAAGGGGGGAAGTAAAGGGAGGAAGGAGAGGGGGTTACTGGGGTTTCCAGGAAACGAAGGGCAATGTCTCTCTGCACAAGCCAGGCGTGCACTGCGCCTAGGCGGGGCCTTGTGGAGTCCTCTGGGAGGCAGGGCTTGCCTCTACCTTGTCAGCTCCTTTTTCCCACCGCTTGATGGCTGTGGGGAAACTCCTCCCTGCTTACCCCCGATTGGAGCGCTCCCACGTGGTCCGCCACGCCGCACTAGTGCCTGCAGGTGCGGCGTGACAGAACACCCCCGTCCAAGCCCCCGCCCGCCCCTGATGCGGGTTGGGAGGCCGGGCTTGGATGGGTGTCGGCGGTGAAAGGCGAGAACGAGCCGTGGGGCGTGAACATTCATGGGCGGTTCCCAGGAGCGTTCAGAGGGCCCATAGTGCTTCCAGTCCACCAAATAATATAGCTGTCGTCCCAGAAATCGCGAGTCTAAAATGGCTTGGACAGAGTATTCAGGACCTTCCGGAAGGAGGAGGGGTGGGGGTGGGGCAGCAGGGGTGGAGTACAGGGGCGGGTGAGATATGAAAGGCGGGGTGTATCTTAAGGTGAGTTGGGAGAGCTACTACATAAGTTACTTTATTCAATTTTCGTTTAATAGGGAAAGGACCCATATAGGCATCGTCTAGTTTTGTGGAGGGACGTAAAGAGGGATAATTCTTTTTATGGACCCAGACCAGATCCCCTACCTGCAACGGGGTCCCGGGCCGGCGCCGTTTATCTGCGGCCCTCTTGTACTTAAGACGAGCCTCTCGAAGACAGCGCTGGGCAAGTTTCTGGGCCACTTTGATCTGGTTGACAAGTGCCCCGGCCGCGGGAACTGTGGTTGAAGACACCTCGGGAAAACATAAGGGGGGGTGAAAACCATATGTTATAAAAAAGGGAGAATTGCCTAAAGAGGCATGTGGTCCATTGTTATATGTGAATTCAGCCATCGCTAAATGTCTGGTCCAGTCGTCCTGTAAATACGTGCAAAAGCAACGCAGATACTGCTCAATGTGTTGGTTTATCCGCTCTACTTGGCCATTGGCCTGAGGATGATACGCTGTGGTAGGTCGTAGTTGGACCCCTAACAGATGAAATAATGCCCGCCAAAAGCGGGAAATGAATTGTGGTCCTTTATCTGAAATAATCATCTGTGGTAATCCATGAAGACGGACGATTTCATGGAGTATCATCCCGGCAGTTGTTGGGGCGGTAGGTAGTCCCTTACACGGGAAAAAAATGAGCCAATTTCGTGAAGTAGTCCACTACAACCAGGATGGTGTCCTTACCCTCTGAGGGGGGAAGGTTTACAATAAAATCCATGGCAATTTTCTGCCAGGGGCCTTGGGGAGCCTTGGTTATTTGAATTAGTCCTGCAGGGGAGTTTTTGTACGGGCACAGGCAGAACATCCCTGCGAAGCCCAGGCCACCAAAAGGTGCGCAAAATAAGGGATAGGGTACGTTGCTGTCCTGGGTGGCCCACCAGCGGAGAGTCATGGTGAGCCCAGAGAACATGGGGTCGATATTTGGGCGGAATAACTATTCTTCCCTTATAATAAAAAAGGCCTTCCCGTGATTGATAATCAGGGCCCTTTGGTTGGTGTTTGCTTACCTCCTGGAGTTGGCGTAACGTCGGAAACGTCGCGGCGAAAACCCTTGGCTGAAGTAAGGGGCCGGTTATCTCTGGGGGTAATTCCTCAGGGTTCATACAACAGGAAAGAGCATCGGCTAGGGTGTTCTGGGAACCTGGACGATACTGAATGGAAAAATGGAAATGAGCGAAGAATAGCGCCCATCGGGCATGCCTGGCACTATTAATTCGAGCGGTTTGTAGAAATATGAGGTTCTTATGATCGGTAAGAACTATTACCGGGTGGGGGCCCCCCTCCAGGAAGTGCCTCCATGTCTCAAAAGCTGCCTTAATCGCCAAGAGCTCCTTATCGAGGATGGTGTAATTCCGTTCCGCTGAGGTTAATTGTCTAGAGTAAAAGGCACAAGGTAGGCGTAACCCGTCCTTACCTTGTACCTGGGTTAAGACAGCTCCTAAGGCTTTGCTGGAGGCATCGGCTTCTACGATAAATGGTCGTTCCACATCAGGATGTTGGAGCAATGGGGCGGACATAAAAGCCTCCTTGAGGTAGGTAAAGGCTTGGTCTTGCTCCTCCCCCCATTGGAACATGGCCCCCTTTTTCAGTAAGGTGGTCAGTGGCACGGTTCGCTCAGCATAACGGGGAATATATTGACGATAATAGTTCGTGCTGCCTAGGAACCATTGGAGAGTCTTCACTGTAGTGGGGGGTGGCCAGAGCCGGATCGCATCCACCTTGCTGGGGTCCATTTGAATTCCTATTGGGGAGATAATAAACCCTAAAAAAGGGACGGAGGTTACATGGAAGTCACATTTCTCCCTTTTGCAATAGAGTTTGTGTTGTAGCAATCTCTGTAAGACCTGGCGTACATGGTGAATATGTTCAGGCAAAGAGTTAGAAAAAATTAAAATATCATCGAGATATACAACCACAAAAAGGTCCAGCATGTCCCGCAAAATATCATTGATAAAATGTTGAAAAGTGGCCGGGGCATTGACCAGACCGTAGGGCATGACTCGATATTCAAAGTGCCCAAAACGTGTGCGGAAAGCCGTCTTCCACTCATCCCCCTGTCGTATGCGTACAAGGTTATAGGCCCCTCTTAAATCTAGTTTTGTGAAGACCCGGGCTCCCTGGAGTTTTCCTAATAGTTCAGGGATTAAGGGGAGGGGGTACCTGTTCTTAATAGTAATTTTATTGAGACCCCGATAATCTACACAAGGTCGTAAGTCTCCTTCTTTCTTGGGCACAAAAAATAATGGGGCCCCCGCGGGGGAGGTGGAATGGCGGATAAAACCCCTCCGCAAGTTATCCGCTATATACTCTCGTAGAACTTGGGTCTCTGTTGGGGATAGGTTGTATATCCGGCCATAAGGAGGTTCGGTTCCAGGAAGTAAATCAATGGGACAATCGTAAGAACGATGGGGAGGGAGTTCCTCGGCCTCTTGTTTGCTAAATACCTCAGCAATATCCCAATAGGGCCGTGGAATATCTAACTCTGGGGCAGTCACGGAGACTGCCAGGGATTGAGGAAGGGGTAAATTAGGGTTGGGGCTATGAGGGGAGCCGGGTATGGCTGGGAATTGAATCTGGCGGGTTACCCAATTAATGGAAGGGTTGTTCTTTCGTAACCAAGGGAAACCTAGGATAAGGGGAATCAAAGGGGAGGAGATAACATCAAATTCCAAGGTCTCTGAATGGGTCCCTATGGTGCACTGAATAGGACCCGTGCACTTCTGGATTGGCCCTGACGATAAAGGGGACCCATCAATGGTTCGAACTGTTTCCACCACCACCCTGCTTTGCTGGGGAAAAGCATGATGCCGTGCGAAACCACCATCTATATAGTTTCCCGCTGCTCCGGAATCCACCAGGGCAGGGGTCACAAGGGAAGAGGAAGCCGAGGTTTGGAGGGTTACAAGAACCTGAAGTTGGTTCACTAAGGACGGGTCTGTGCGTCCTTGGGACTTGGGGGATGGGCGGCTTGCCGAGAGGCCCCCAATTCCTCTCGACCCCTGGTGTTTCCCGGGTGTGGATGGGCATTCCCGAGAAAAATGGGAACCTGCCCCACAATAAAAACACAGGTGCATTTGGCGCCGGCGTTCCCATTCGGCTGCGCTAAGTGGGCCCCGAACAAGCCCAATTTGTTTTGGTTCTAGGCTCACAGCCCCTCCTCCTAAGGGGTTGGGGGGTATTCCCAAAGCTCGGGGAATTCCACTACTATACCCTCTTCCCTGCTCCCTTTGCTTTTCCCTTCTGCGCTCCATTAGTCGCTCGTCGACATGGAGGGCTAAGGTCACCATTTCTTGTAGTGTGGCGGGGGTTACAACGGCCCTGGCCACTAAGTCCTTTATGTCATCATTCAGGCCCTGGCGAAACAGAGTTCGCAGAACAGCATCCCCCCACCCTAGGTCGAATGCTAGTTTGCGAAAATGAGTGATATAATCCAATAGGGGGGACCTCCCCTGCCGGAGATTCAAAATAGCCTGTTCCGCATCCCTGACCCGATGAGGGTAGTCAAAAAGGAGGCGGAACTGCGTTAGGAACTCCTGGTAGTCCTGTAGAACCGGATCCTGGGCCATTAGCAACGGGGTAGCCCAATCTAAGGCCACTCCGCCCAGTAACCCTACAATAAAAGCTACCTTCGCCTGGTCTGTTTCGTAAGTCTGGGGCTGAGTTTGAAACGTTAAGATACAAAGGGCCAGGAAACCTTGACAGGCCCTCCGGTCCCCATAAAATTTATCCGGGATGGGGGCTTTAGGCTCCCTCGGCCAAGGCCTCAGAAGGGGAGGAGGCGCAGGTCCCACGGGAATCGGGGGGAGGGGCACCGTAGGCCCCACAGGCACCCCACCTGCCCCCTCCCCAGGGGTGGCCGCAAGGGAATCCTGTATTTCTGAGTGACCCTCCATACCACTATGGGATGACGGAAAGGGGGGGAAGGGGGGTGAAAGGGAAGGAAAAAAGCCGGTAATTCTGTCACGGGGAAGGGGGGAAGTAAAGGGAGGAAGGAGAGGGGGTTACTGGGGTTTCCAGGAAACGAAGGGCGATGTCTCTCTGCACAACTCTCGGGGTAAGGTAATTCCCTCAGGATCTCGTGTGGGCGTTCCTTCCCTGGCGGGAGGCAGCCCGAGTCATCACAGGGAGAGAGAGAGACACCAATTGCCCACAGGGGAGGAAGGAGAGGGTAAGAGCGTCCACAAACTCGCCTAGCGCGGGGTCCACGGGAGGGGGAAGGGGACCGTGAAGGGGGTGCGTGGGGGGGGGGAGATTTTGGGAAATGGCAAACCAGGGGAGGGGAAAGGTGGAGGAGGCCCAGGAACAGGAAGGGTGAGAAGTGGTTGGGAAACCAAAGGGAAGGGAAAGGGCTTTCTCTCAGGGGGGGGGGTGCAGGAGGAGGAAGGGAAAGAGGTACAAGGAAGTAGTGCAGCGGGGCTAGGGTAACTCACAACAACTTTCCAAACCAAGGATAATTAGACACAGAAAAGGAAAAGATACACTCACCTCAAACACACCCTCAGTCACACTCCAAACACTCACACTCGCACTCCAGGAATTCAGGAAGGGTCAGGGATCAAGGTGTTTCCTCTGGGGCAAGGAAACAAGTCAAGGAATCAGAGCAAGAGGAAATCAACAAGGTAATCAGGATAGGGGCCAGCTTCTCTCAAAGATTACCGGCGGGTAACCTGCATCCCGCTGGCTGCTTATATCCCTTTGCTGCCCTGCCCACAGCTGTGCTGAATGAGCCCCGCCCCCTGGTGTTGCCCCGCCTCCGCCAGGCGTGCACTGCGCCTAGGCGGGGCCCTGTGGAGTCCTGGGGGGTGGGGCTTGCCTCTGCCTTGTCAGCTCCTTTTTCCCACCGCTTGATGGCTGTGGGGAAACTCCTCCCCGCTTACCCCTGATTGGAGTGCTCCCACGTGGTCCGCCACGCCGCACTAGTGCCTGCGGGTGCGGCGTGACAGGTTACCACTCTTCAACTTTCAAAGAGGATGCTTACCAAAAATACACGGTGCAGGGCTGCATTGGTTCCAGTGCGGCCCTGTAATATGTATTCTTCATAAGTCCTCTTTTAAAGGGAAGGAATGGTAACCCTAATTCAGAGGCAGGGTTGGCCTTACCGCAGGGAGGCCTCCCCGGCCCCAGATCTTTCCGAGAGCCCTGCCGTGGCCTCTATTTTCACCAGGACAGGTTGTGGGGGACACCACTCCTTCTCAGTGGGTCCCCAGACATGCTCCCCCCTCCCATCTGTTTCCAGACCCAGACAAGGGAATCACATCACATGGGTAAACATGTGCAAATCAATTACAGTGCTCCTCCCTGTTTCCAGATGGGAGGGGGGAGCTGAGTAAGAGGCGGGCTTAGCACAGCTTTCCTGCATTCTGTTGGGTACTCAGACGCCTGCTAGCCAATAGAATGCTCAACATCTGTCCCCTCCATCCTGCTCTCCCATCTGACAAGGACTTCCAGATGGGAGGGGGGGGAGCTGAAGGCAAGAGGCGGGCTCAGTACAGCTTTTCAGCATTCTATTGGCTGCTGACTCCTGTTAGCCAATAGAATGCTAAGATATCAGCTGAGTCTGCTCCCTCCCTCCTTCTCTCCCTGCTCCCATTCCTGAAAATCTTCCATCAGAAAGCTTTCCCCATGGAGACAGCTGACAGCTCTGGACAAAGTAAGAAAGCTGGGCAGGGAAGAGTGTGGCTTCCTCCCTCCCTAAATTTCTCCCAGCCTGGGCGCGTGGAGTTGGGGTGAGGGGAGCGAGAAATCTCACGAGAATCTGAATCCAGGTAGAAATGTCTATGGAATCTCAATTCTGATTCTCGATTCTTGCAAGATTTTCGTGAGAATAAAATCTATTCTCATTTCAGCCCTACTGCTAATGGCAATTTGTAATCTGTCGTGGAAATCTGCCACGGTACCTGAGGCTTGGAGGGTAGAGAATGTAATGCTGATATTTAAAAAGGGCTCCAGAGGCGATCCTGGTAACTACGTACAGACCAGTGATCCTCACACCGGTGCCAGGCAAACTGGTGGAGACGATTGTCAAGAACAGAATTACTGAGCATATTGATAAACCTGGCACAATGGAAAAAAGTCAGCATGGATTTAGCAAAGGGAAGTCGTGCCTCACTAATCTACTGGAGTTCTTTGAGGAGTAAATAAGCATTTTGGTAAGGGTGCGCCAGTTGATATAGTGTATCTGGATTTTCAGAAGGCATTTGATAAGATCCTTCATAAGAGACTCTTGAGGAAACTAAGTAGTGTAGTCATGGGATAAGAGGCTGTGTCCTGTAGTGGATCAGTGACTGGCTAAAGGCTAGGACTAAATTAGGGGTGGGGAACCTCAGGCCTGGGGGCAAAATGCAGTCCTTAACAAGTTTTTATGTGACCCCTTTCCTTTCCTGGATCTAATCTCTACCCCCAACCACTGAAAAACTGGGGTCAGGATAATGGAACAGAGAGGAGGGCATGCACAAAAAGCTAGGGGATAGATCCATGGCCTAGATCTGTGATCTGGGCCTGCCTTTTTTTTGAATACACCTTTTAAGCATCCTTGCCCCAAACGTCTATGTGGCCCTCAGAGCTTCTACTAATATACAGTGTGGCCCCCAAGACAGAAAAGGTTCCCCACCCCTAGACTAAATGGTCAGTTTTCACAATGGAGAGAACTAATAGTGGAGTGCGGCAGAGCTCTGTACTGGGACTGGTGTTTAATATCGTCATCAGTGATCTGGACAAAGGAGTAGAATAGGGATGTGCACAGTAACTCTTTTGTTTTCATTATTCATTTCATTTTCACTATTAAAATGTCATTCATTTTCGTTCTATTTCATTCGTGTTTCGTTTTTACTTTCATTTTTGATTTCCATTGGTTTCAATGGAAAACACATTTTTGGCTGTACCTTTTTTATTTTTAATCCAATTTTGAAGAAACTTGGCAGGATTGTACCCCCATTGGAGGGCATTATGTGTTCCAATTTCAGAATGAATGGTTAAAGGGATCCAATTTTATTAGCAGTTGAAATGTGTTATTTTATAATATTCTGTGTTCACATTCCTGGCTGTAACATCTTTGTCTCCCATCTGATTTGGATGAAACATGGCATGATTATACCCCTCCTCATGGGTACTACTCCTGCCAGATTTCAGAAGGATTGGCTACAGGATCCTGGTGTTATAAGCAATGCACATTAAAATGCATTTCTGGCTGTAACGTCTTTGTATTCTGGCCAGTTTACATTAACTTTGGTAGGATTGTATTGCATACCCTTAGGAGAATCTCTACCAAATATTAGAAAGATTCGATAAATGGTACCAAAGTTATAAGCCTGCACAGCATCTGGAGCATATGAGCCTATGCCAGGGATTCTCTTATGTTTGTCACTGTGGTACAAGAGGTGTTTGTGATGCCAGTTGGCCAGCAGAAATGTCACCCATATATCATTCTGTGCTGTGACCACCCCAACCACTCTCCCTCACTTATTACTGGGAAGTTGGAAGCATCTGTTTAGGAAAGAGCCAATAAGGGATTCTCTTATGTCCTCTGTCACAGTGCCGCAGGATGTGATTGTGATGACAATGGGCCAGCCTGGATGTGTGAACCATGTCTCCAGACTTCTGGGATGCTTCCCTCTGCCTTGCTGCTTGAAGTACCAATTATGTCCCTTCTGTGCCCGCCTCAGAGCCACCCAGGATTGGTCCTGGAAAGCTGGAAGCATGCAGTAAGAGAGGCAATCGCATCTCTGTTCCAGCCAGGATGTCTTTGAAATGTCAAGCCAGTTGGCCAGAGGATATATTTGGCAATCTCTGCTGTTTGGCACAGGCTTCAGTCTTGGTGGGCACTCCAGGTGTGTGGGGGTGTCTGTCAACTTGCAGAGAATGCCCCAGGAGGGGGCAGGAGGGTGTTGAGCAGCAACCTAGGTGTATGGGGATTGGATTTATATAGCTGGCTGAACTCTTGCAGTGTGCTCTAGCATATGCGCGTGCGCACACACACACACACACACACACACACACACAAGCCTGCCAGCAAAGTATGAGAAAACACTCTGACCAGAGCCAGAACTAGCCACAGACAAAGAGCAGGTCCAGAGAACAGCAGCTTATATCTACCCTCTATGCCCGCCTTGAAGCCACCACTGATTGGTCCTCCTGTAAAGGTGGATGCATGAAGTAATTGGCCAGTGAATGAGTCTGTTGGGCTGCTCCCCCTGCCTTCTACAGACCCCCCTCCCCCCCTCCCGGTCTGTCGCTGAATGACACTACATGTGCTATTTACTTGAATAACTAAAGTCTTCAAGAGAAAAAACTCAATTGCTTATAAAATTTTGACCCTTTATCAAATCTTTCTACAATTTGGCAGGTATGATCCTGAAGATCTGAGACACAATCTTGCTAAATGTCATGTAAAATGTATGGAACACAAAGATGTTACAGCCAGAAATTCATTTACAAGTAAATTGCTTATAACATGAGGACCCTTTATCCAATCCTTCTGAAATTTGGCAAAGATAGTAATTTTGGAGAGAAGTATAATCTTGCCAAGCTTCATCTAAATCAGATGGGAGACAAAGACGTTACAGCCAGAAATGTGTACACAAAATATTGTAAAATAACACATTTCAACTGCTTATACAATCGGATCCCTTTATCCAATCTTTCTGAAATGTGGCACGCATAATGACCTCCATTGGGGGGTAGACTTCTGCCATGTTTAATCAAAATTGGATAAGAAATAAAAAGGTTATAGCCAAAAATGTTTTTCAAGTTTTAATTAATTAATTCATAAAAACAAAACCATATTTTTAAAAGAAATGTACGCTCCTAGTAAAGAGTGAGGTGATAAGATTTCAGATGACAAAGTTATTCAATGTAGTTAAAACACAAGCGGACTGTGAAGAATTGCAAGAGGATCTTGTGATACTAGGTGATTGGGCATCTAAATGGCAGATGAAATTGAATGTGGACAAGTGCAAAGTGATGCACATAGGGACTAATAATCCAAACTATGTGTACACAGTGCTGGGTTCTAAATTAGGAGTAACCACTAAGGAAAAGGACCTTGAAGTCATTGCAAACAAAACATTAAAATCCTCAGCTCAATGTGCAGGGGTTAAAATGTCAAAAAAAGAAACAGTATGTTAGGAATTATTTGTAAAGGGCTAGAAAATAAAACTGAAAATATCATAATACCCCTATATAAATCGATGGTAAGAGGTGCAGAGAAGGGCAACAAAAATGATCAAGGGTTTGGAACAGCTTCCGTATAAAGACTGGGTTGATAGATTAGGGCTCTTCAGCTTGGAGAAGGGAAGACTGCAAGGGGAATATGATAAAGGTTTATAAAAACTTGAGTGGAGTGGAACAAGTAGATAGGGAACGGTTATTTACCCTCTCAAGTAGCACTAGAACTAGGGAACATGCCATGAAACTAACTGGGAGCAGATTTAAAACAAATAAAATAAAGTATTTTTTTCACTCAATGCAGAGTTAAAATATGGAAATTGTTGCCAGAGGAGGTTGTTAGGGCCAGTAGTGTGGCTAGATTTAAAAAAGGACTGGATAAGTTCTTGGAGAGTAGGTCCATTAACAGCCAATTAGATTATGAGATGGAAACTTCTTACTGTCGGGAGCAGGGAGTGATCAGCAGGGAATGGATTGCCCATTTTGACTGCTGGTACTTCTTCCATACGACTGGGATTGGCCGCTGTTGGAGACAGGCTGCTGGGCTTGATGGACCATTGGTCTGACGCAGTATGGCACTTCTTATGTTATGTTCTTACTCACCTTTGTTTGTATTCCAATGTAACCCAGTCCCAGAGACAGGGGATGCAACAGCACCTGGGAAGGTGGCCACCCCAGGCTTGTGGGCCCCAGTGTAGATGCTCTGCCTACACCTATTGTAGCTACACCAAGCTTTGCTCATAAACATTACAATAGCCCTCCTTACTCCAGTTTCACAATCAGGAGCACAAATCTAATGCTGTTGTTTTTTAATAAAATTAAAATAAATCTAGATGTAATCTTGAGTAGCTTTCCGGTTATGCTGCAGTAGCAGCCCTAGATGGAATAAGTCCTGACTCCCAACCCTGTGCAGTAGTGACAAATGGCGATACCTCCCTTGCAGTGATAATGCCAGGTGAACAGTATGAGCTGAGGTCACGACCCAGAGACAGTGATGGTGGGTACATTCCATGCATAAAAACCCCATGTGATATCGGTAGTACCACCTTCCCAGTGTGGGCACAAGTGGGGTGGGGGTCCACGCAGTTACTCATGCAAATCCAGTTCAGTATCTCAAAGTGGTTTATTGGTGGTGCCAGGACAGCTGTCACTTCTAGCGTTCCCGCTCCTGCGATCTCTCCCTCTGTCAGGTTTGCAGGACCCTGGACAGCACACAGGCTGAACTCTTCCCCCAGAGAGATCCTCTCTCCTCTGCAGTCCCTGCCAGACTGACTCAGCTCTGTTCTCATCCCCTGCTATATACCTCAAAGGGGTGGAGTCATAGGCATAAGCAGGCCGGTTTTAAAGGGGCCACGGCCCATCTCATCACACCCCTAGACTGATACTTCGTGTAGATGGGCTTCTACTGAACTTAACAGAAGGATGTACTCTTGAGAAGCCCAGTGTGTTCCACAGCGTCTCTTTGCGCACATGATGAGTTTAATTCTTGGTCCCCCTAAGAACGCGCCTTTGTATGAAACAAGGCAAGAAGATGAGCCAAACGGCCTCCTAAGTCTCTAACATCATCAAAAATAACTGTGAAAACCCCTCTCCAAGCCAGGAGTAGTCTGTGCCACATTTTATTTAATCTACTCATTTTGACACAGTCTCCTTTCTGGTCTTTCTTCCTCCATGGGAGTTTGCCATTGTACAGCCTCATTCTACCGTAGAAAGAAAAGTAGGCAAGCTTCTCCTCTAGTCAAGATTGATACAAATGCTTCACAGGGTTGAAGAAGCTGCATTAGCCAATAAGCCATCCTACCTCCATGACCTCTCTAATGGAATTAGTCTTCACTGCCCTTCACTGCTTTTACCGAAGCCTGCATCCCTTATTTATCAGCAGTTGGTACCTTTTTGCCCTGAAGGAGTGAGGAGTGGGAAAGACTAAAAAAAAAATGATGGTAAAAAGCTGGAATGAAATGGTCCATGGCATGTGCCACTTAGTCCTCCTCTTAAGGTCAGCAGTTAGAATGTCTTGATTTCAACGCATAGGAGGATTATTCTTCCAGTAATTAAATCTGGCTCTCTTGGGCAGATTTTGATAGCAGCTTGCAAACGGCCTGTGACACTGCAATGTGGTTAGATTACAAATGGGCCAGCTCTGCTACAGACTGTGTGCTGCTCTTACCCCATGGACTCTCACCTAGGTATTTCAATTTTTTTTTTTTTATTTAACGGCAAAGGAAGAACGTGGGCAGGTTGAAATTTTCAAAGTCAACGTAGGGTCGGAGGAGGGTTAGACACACGATTCCTAGCTGTGTGCCTGGATGCCCCAAGTTGGCTTTGACTTTCAAAGGATGCTCTTCCTTAAGTCCCATTTCTAATGGGATTCTGCATGCCAGAGACACCTGTCATTCATTATTAATTATTATTAATATTATTTTATTAATTTTATTAAGAATAATAAAATTATTATTCGGCCCCCTGCCTACATGGCACTCAGAGCATGTCATATATTATGTCAAAGTAAAAACAATGTAAACAAAAAATTTATAACGAAATTAACCAATGCTCTAATCAAGGGGGTGATGCCAGGGCAACCATTTATTTGTTTATGTGGATTTATATAATAATTTATATCCCTGCTGCTGAAGCAGCTCGCAGTGGCGAACAATTTATATAATAATAATTATTTATTATAATAACAACAATTTATATAATAATAATTATTATTATTTATATAATAATTTATATCCCTCCTGCTGAAGCAGCTCGGGGCGGCGAACAATTTTAAAAACTAATATATATTTATGTCTATGGGGGACCCATGCTTCCTGGCAAGGCTGTGTCAGAGTCACAGGGTGGTGGGGGACATCTGGGATGTTGGGTGAAGGGGTTCACAATCAGGGCTGAGAGGCAAGACAGGCTTGGGGCCAGGAGAACAAGGCTGAGAAACAGGGAGAACAAGGGAATGGGCTGAGAAACAAGACCAGGAGGGGAAAACAGGAGGCAAGACAGAGTAAGGACATGGATTAGGCAGGGAAGGCTCAAGGGAGATAGGTCTGGGGAACAAGACTGAAAGGAGAACAGCGCACAAGGGAGACAAGGCAAGGGAAGCATGGTAAGACTAGGCCAAGACTCGGAGAGATGTGGAATGTGAGACAAGACAAGAATGAAGTGTCTGACAGGGAAAAGACACAAAGAACATGCCACAAAACAGAGGAAAGAAAGTTCCCCTCCGCTTCCTGGGGCTTCCAGCATATCTTCTATACCAGCTGGGAGGCATGACAAAGGCTACATGAACAGGAGATGGGGGCGGGGTCAGGTCAAGGCGGGGAGGACTCATGGGGAGTGGCTCGGCCAGAAGCAGGCCGTGCTGGTGGCAGTAGTGAGGTGGCAACCACTTCAGGAGCCCTGACGGTTGGGGGTTCAAGGCTGGAGCCTGGCATGCTGGGAGGAGAGGCAGGGGGACCCTCCATCTTTTGCACCTGGACCCATTCCAGTTTAGCTGTGCTGCCCTTAGTTCCCAGCTGTGCATTGCCTCAATGTCGGGGGCGAATACTAGGGCTGAAATGAGAATCAGTTTCTTTCTCCCGGAAATCTCACAAGAATCGAGAACCGCTATTGAGATCTTGGGACGATCTCGATAACGGTTTGATATCTCGGTTGAGATTTTTTTCTCAATATACCGTTACTGTTTACTGCGTACCGCATTCTTCCCCGATACGTGCATGTGCAAAATGACTGCCGCAGCTGTTGTGCGTGCACGTTGCCGGGGTAAATACGGTACACAGTAAACGGTAACATTAAATGGTATCTTGAGAAATTCAACCGAGAAAGTGTCAAGAATTAGGATAGTCTTGATTTTTGAAAAAGAACCAGGATTCTCGGCAAGAATCACAAGAAAATTAAGGTCACGTTTCACACGTAATGAATACCAAAGTGCCTGGCTTACTTATCATGTCATATGCGTTCTTAGCACATTCAGAAGACTGGGCTTTGGGTGAGTATTCAGGACATGGACTAATATTTTCCAGGTGTAATAATGAACAGCTTGATTAGCTGGGGTGGAAAAGTTTTTCAAGGAGGAGATTTGGCTGCTGAAAGGATTTAAAGACACATTATCTCCAGCAGGTGTGAGCGTCTGATTAGCCACTAGTACAACTTAGCAAATATGACTGATTCAAGAGAAAAGGAATGCTTCTGCATCTCCCCGAAGTTTTGGGATGTCCTTCAAGTTCCAAATCAAGTATAATTTTAATTCTTTCCCATCCTTTGCAATTAAATCAGCGACGCAGAGTCAAGGGAGGGAATAGCTTCCAAAATAGCTTAAGATCCTTGCGCTGCCGAGCTCATTAGGACGGACACAGCAGCAATTGTTTTAAGCTATTCAAGACATTGCAAGCCTTTCCGTTCTCAGCGGCCGCTAACAAAAGCCTTTGATTGCAATCCTTGCACTTTCATGAAAGCCATTAAGCCCTAATGTCTAATGTTTTTGTGCTTTTAGGCATTCGTATGTTAGATGGAGATGTAACAGATGTTGTTGAAGCAAAGTCGCTTGGCATCAGACCCGAGCACATTGACATTTACAGCGCGAGCTGGGGGCCAGATGATGATGGGAAGACAGTTGATGGACCTGGTGTATTGGCCAAACAGGCTTTTGAGACGGGCATTAAAAAGGTGTGGACAAGAGTGCATTGGAGACAATCTTTTTTTTGTTTCTTTTTTCCTTTTTGCATATGAAATTTAAATAGGGGTGTGTGTCTGACTGGGGGGCAAGGTGGGAAAGGAGCAGAAAGCTAAAAAATGGAAAGTAAGATAAGTATGAGAGAATTGTCTTGAGTGGAAAAGATGCCTGTACATAACAAAGATCGGGTGTCAAAACCCCTAAGCACGTTGTGTGTAATTCCAACACCGATTTGGCCACCCGTTGAACACGCAAAGTGAACACCATTGCATCACAAGGACAATTTGCGTGTTCCGGCTGAACGCATGGCCATCATTGTGTCGCACGATATCGCGTGGCGTGTTAGCAGGTACGACACGGGGAACGAGGCAACAGCGCTTGCGTGCTAAGATCGGGTGGGGAGCAAAACACTGATTTCCCCCAAGATGGGCCGTGTGTCTAAGCAGCAGCACATGGTGAACACAGGGCCAAACCGGTGTTCCTATCAAGGTCAAAACACACATTCAGACACCCGTTAATGTTATGTCTAAAGACACCCTATTTCTGTTTGAAATCTACCACTGCTAGCAGTGGCGTAGCAAGCCTTATGCTCCTCCCCCCTGTAAGGCCAAGGGGTGGGGGTCTTAGAGGGTGGGCAGGTCTTAGCCATGAAGGCAGCAGCACTCTAGTACCTAGCAGCTCTCCTCCACAACCCCCAGAGCAGCATCAAGCCTTGCAGGAAGAAGGTTTTCAGAGTGGGTGGAGGTGGGGCTGGCATGCCACCCCTGCCCACTCTGAAAATTTCCTTTCTGGCAGGGCCCTTTTGCAAGGGGCCTGAGCGCCGCTAGAACATTTTCAGAATGGGCTGAGGAGGTGTTCTGGTCCCATTTCCTCCCCCACCACCCCCTTCTGAAAATTTCCTTGCAGCACTCAGGTTATTTACAGAGCTGGGCTAAGCTGAG
Organism: Sphenodon punctatus; assembly: GCA_003113815.1. Classification (NCBI taxonomy): domain Eukaryota; kingdom Metazoa; phylum Chordata; class Lepidosauria; order Sphenodontia; family Sphenodontidae; genus Sphenodon; species Sphenodon punctatus. Next base: position 1,691,345 of record QEPC01012846.1, read on the forward strand.
CTCCCTCGCTCCATGGTAGCTACGCCCCGATTGTCAGCCCTGGTGGGGCTGTCCCAGTGGCAAATCGCCTTCGCTATTGCGTGGCATACACAAGACCAGAGTGGCTAAAAATCAGAGTAGATTTTTCAAATGTTATACAACTAATTCCTATTGCCTTTCAGTGGAGCCAGACGTCCATGTGCCATTTCCCCCTGTGCCTAGCTCTGCTAGGAACTCAAGATGGGCTTTTGAACTATGCAATTTCAGTCCTAAGTTGGGATCTGAAATTCAAGCTTCTTCCTCACCCTAAATTTTGCTCCTTCACGGGAACAAGCAGGTTCTCCCAGACCAGCAAAGGAAGCCAGTTTCAAGGTCTAATTCCAAATCGAGTCTTGGAAGGGACATTGGGACCCTACATTAAAAGTGTCTCAAGGGTTCCCTTTTCTTTTCTTTTCTTTTCTATTGCATCCTCATCATCAGATTGATTTCTCTAGGGAGTCTCATTTTCCTGATACAACCCGTAGGACCCATCTGCCACAAGCTATATCCTCTCCCCTTAGATTGTTAAAAAATATGGGTTTTCTGTAGAATGTTTCGTAGGTTTGAGCCAGGATAGGGCTAAGTCTATTATTAAGTCCAGACTTCAAGACATTTTTGCTCACACTGACCTGGCTGTGTTGCCTTTACTCTAGAGTCCTCCCTGGTATGACAACATAAAATCTCAACACCAGTTGGAATGTTATTTGACCATTATAGATAACTTCTCTTTGCATAGAGAACTTACTCTACTGAGTTTTCAACAGATGCCATCCACTGTCTTAGAGGGCTGCTTTATGGGGTTACCGATCGATCAGAGATTCTGCTGTTGTCAGTCTGGACAGATAGAGGACCTCCCTCATTATTTGTTTTGTTGAAGGTCCACTTTGGAGACCTGAACTAAACTCCCGAAACCCTTTATTAGTGGGGAAATCCCACTGGGAAATGGCATTAAAAATATCTTTTTTGCTGGCAAATCCTCTTGATCAAATTATTCTGAAGGTTGCCCATCTCGCCTATGCCGTAGCTGTCTGCAGGCGATCGCACCAGGGCAAGGGGATTAATGGTGCCCCCCTCTGATGAGTTAGTTTGATTAACCTGCCTGTGACCTGAGGCTGTGAACGTTAACATTTGTTTTCTAGAGATATTTGATCCCTAGAATATTTTGTCCTTGTGTGAGTTGTTTGTGTTTTTTTATTTTTATTTTCCTTTGTCAAAATTTGTTGAGACCTATGGTTGTGTAACAAATAAGTTTTACTACTACATCCTTCTGCCTTATGGCCTGATGCTCCAGTAAAGTATAGAGCAGACTCATTATTTCAGAGACTTGGTTGATTGTTGGGATTGCGGCTGTGATCAGAGAGGTGCAACGCCCCTCCTGATTGTTGGCAAAGGGCATGGTGTTCTGCTTTGGCAGTGACAGATTGAGACTAGACATTAGAACCTGGGGTATCTTGCCTGGCTATGCCCAACAGCAATCCAGGAGGGGAAGTCAAGTTACTGTCTGTTCCTAGCTCATAATCAGGATGTGTCAGTTTTCTGACCCTGGCTAGTGTAAGTGCTATGCCCAAGTCTAATTCCATGCTAAGGTCTAAAAAAAATTCTTTCTAATATTACTAAGTGCCTTATATTGTATGTTGAGTTAGTTTGGCAGGTTAGTTCTGCCTTGCATAAAGCATTTCCCCTTTATGCATTCTAAATTTGTTCCCATTTAATTTCACCAAGTCACCTCTTGCTCTTGTGCTCTGGAAGAGGGTAGATGGGCACTGTCAATTGCCTTCCTCCATCGGACTCTGGGTGCAACTCCTCCAGTCTCTGTCCCCTCTCGTTAACCCTTCTCTGGACTTCTCCTATTTCAGCTCCATCTTTCTCTCTCTCTCTCTAGATGACCTGGCCCAAATGGAAGACATTATTAAAACCTGGGTCATCTGGCTGGTTTAGATGGCATCATTATATTTCCTGTATTCTTGACAACTTCTCTCTGACAGTCACCAGGCATTGATCATCTCTTCCTCATTTGAACTGTCCATGGGGATGGATGGACCTTTTCTAAGAGGTCAACACTAATTTAGACCTCATTATTATGTGGGCGTAGAGTATAGAAGGACGTTGGAAAAGTTAAGAACGGATTATACTTTGCCATTCATACCACAGCGTGGATGAAAGGTACATTGTAAATTGGGCCTCATTCTAAGCTGCACGGTATAGACCTGTAAGGAGTTTCTCTTCCTGACCTCAGGAAGTCACTGTAACGGGCTGCTGGAGCTAGCTAAGTCCCTGAGGTATCAAAAGACTCTTGGCAATAGGCAGGACAGATCCCACTAGGCTCCAAAGCAAAGCTCTCTTGAGTGTTGTCCCATGTAGCGATGGGGTCGCTTCCTGGGGCTGCTCCCACTGTTCTGGGTGCTTCCAGTAGGAGAGCTCCCTGAGGAGGTCCTTCTCCTACGGACACCTCTTGCAACTGAACCCTTTGAGCTTTTATAGGCCTTTGGCCATACTTGTACAAGTGCACTCCCATTGGGCATGCTTGTGGACTTGGGTTCTGACCCTGCAGCAGTCACACCGCGCAGCCCCGTACCCTCCCCGTGCAGCCCCACCCCCTCCCCAATTCCCCTCCAGAATCAGGCCGGCACGTCTAAAGGACGGACGGTCTGATTCCTGACTGGGATCCAAAACGGATCCCGGTTTGTGTTTGAACGTGGCGGTCCGGCAGGTCCGTCACATCTAAAATTACCCTTTATGTGCATGTCCTTGGGTGTTTTCAGACGTGACGGGGCGGCTTTGCCTCGTCACGGAAACAACCCTCAGATTCCCCGCCGGGATCACTCCGGCACAGCCAACAGTGCTCCCCCGGGAGACGGGCGGGCGCTGCACCCAATCTGTCCGCTGCGCCCAATCCTGTCCCGTGACGTTACCTTCGGCCCATCCCAGATCGCGGCCAATGCAATCACGGTTGGGGCCCGATCCACCACGATTCTGGACCTCGGGGCGGCCGGAGGTCCAGAATCGTGGTTAATTTGATTCCCGCCAGGTATTCACCGTGGTGAACATCTGGCGGGAATCAAATAGACATTACGGGAATCACAGCCACCACAGGGGATTCACTGTGGTTGACCGTGATCTCGTAACGTCTGAAATTACCCAAGGAGAGGGGATGGAGCCATGACACAGATTCATGATTTGGACCCTCCCCTTCCTTCTCCAATCCTGACCACATCCCTTACGTGCTCCCACCCTCGATCCAGCCCATGGAGCTTGTACTGATTTTCATTGGCTGTTTTTACACGGACGCGCCCCACTCTCCCACTCAGTGTTTGGGCGGGTGGGGGGGGGGCGTCAGTGTAAACGGTCAGCAGTGGGGGGGATGGGTGTTTGCTCGATGTTCGTCCGTGTGAACACCAAGCGGGATGGGTGGAGGTATGTGCGCGCTCCCATGCAACACCCACCTCCACCCACAGAACCCTCCGGAAAACCGGAGGAGGCCCCATGAGTGGAGATGGGTGTGCATCTGTGTAAAGAGACGCACACCAGCCTCCACCCACCACGCCAGAACACCCATCCCCCCACCCACCCCCACCCGTGTAAAAAGAGCCGTGGCTGCCTGTGGAAAGGAAAAGGTTACCCACCTTGGATTTAGAGTGTTGCAAACCTCAAAGGTCCAAAAAACTAGGTGATTGGCTTAACATCATCAATTAAAATAATACCTGGTTTTTCTCTCTGCCTTCCCGTTTCTGAGCCTTGAAGATCGCTGGACTTTTCTCTGCTCCCATGAGAGAGAGAGAGAGAGAGAAATTTTCAGCCTGATCCTCAAAGCATTTGGCCTGCATAGTCCTCACTGAAGTGAATGGGGCTTGCACCAGAGATGCATTTTGAGGCTCAGGTCATTATTATTATTATTGTTTTATTTTATTATTTATTATTGTTTATTATTTTAAAAATAATGAAAGCTGAGATTCTCACAATTTTGCCATGAGGTTTATGACTGTGTTCTTGAAGAACGCCCCGTAAAATCACAAATCTATATATTAGTGTGTCACGGGCGTTCTCTTCTGATTGATTCTGGGGAAATTAGCTCTGAACCCTCCCCCCCCCGACAAAAAACGGGGGGCCCTGCTGTGCTCCGCTAGGTCCCCAGGCGTGGAGTTCCTAAATTTAGGGTCTGGCCTCCACACTCACCCCTACAGCCGGCCTGTACCCACCCTTAAGGGCTTCTCCCAACAAAGGCGGGTCCCTTACAAACAATAACAGTTCAAAATATATATGGGGTGGTCCCACCTTGATCGTGGGCATTCCTCCAGTTGAGGCTAACTGCTCCTCCAAAAGCCTCAGGGTTCAGTCCATCCAGCATGGGCTCCTTACTCCACCTTGTCTGGGTTCCAGTGCCCTGGGCAGCCAGCCTTGAGGAGATGTGCTCCCTTCAGTGTCTCCTGGTGACTGGGCTTCTCCTCCTGGAGTAGGCCCTTTATATATGCCAGAGGCGGTTCTGTTTTAAAGGGCCAGTACCCTTTTCCCGCCATATGGCCTTAAACAGGCGCCATTTGTTCTGCCTTCTATTCTGGAGGCCATCTTGTGGCTGGACTCTGCCACACAACGATATGGATTGTGTATGGGGATGGACTTCTGGGCTGCTTGTCTTTGAAGCAAAGCTTTTCCTCAGTTCCTGCTTCGTACACCCCCCTCCCCTATGCCCCGCTACGGCTTTTTAGTCTTTGGGCTGGCCTAGCCACACCCAAGCCCAGGTGTGAGACATCACATGCTATCCTGTATCCTCAATTCACTCCGGTGCCTGGGCCTCAGACAGCACCGCACCCTTGCTCGTGCTACTCCCTTAAAGGACCAGTGCCCAAATATCCTGCTCCCTGCTACATTTGGGTTTAGCAAGCTCTGGGGGCCGATTATGAGACTGCGCCAGTTGGGCTGCTGACGTTCAGAGTGTCCACGCATGGTACAGCCCTTGGGAAATGGTTTTAACAGGCATTTCCCGAATAACAGTTTGTGTTCCTAAGGCCGAACCTTTTATGACAAGATGGGCTAAGCCCTACTAATGGACATTTGGACCCCAGAGAAAGATATAGGTTGGGGCCGGAGAGACAGGCATCCCTGTTAGGATCAGGGTTCCCTAAGACGTGTTGCTTCAAGGGGTGAAACATTCAGAACGGAAATGAAGTTTAAAATTTTGAACCGTGATGTCATTAATCATTGCAACAACCCATGAAGGGAAACGATGGATTCTCCATCACTTGGGGTCTTTAAATCAAGATCGAACATTTGTCGAAAGGATATAAGCAGCTGGAAGTTATGGGCTTGATTCAAGAACCAGTGGCTTGTGTTTTGCATGAGGTCAGGCTGGGAGATCACACTGGTCCCATTTGGGTCATTTAATCTATGATTTGTGGGGCACGTGGTGTAAGAAAGTGGACGAAAGATTCCCTCTGCAGATCCTGTGCAGAGCAGAGCTCTCTGATAGAGAGAAAACTTTCAGCTTTTGAAATTCACAATGGAAATTCAAGGTTTTGTTTCCTATTGCAAATCGTCGAATCCATATGATATTTGCACTGTTTTATAGGCTTGCGTGAAATCTACTTTGGTTTAATTTACTTTATTCTGCTAAGTAGAAAGTCCGTCCCTCAGTTTGATTCAACTCAATGCACTTGATTTAATTGATCAGGGAAGAAGGATGGTTTCGTGGTTAGGATACTAGCTTTAGGGGTTCAGGAGATCTGGGTTTGGTTCTCTGCTCCACCAAAGACTTAAAATGTTGTTTTATTTTTATTTATAAAAGATTTTTATCCCACCCCTCCTGCCCACAGGGCAGTTCGGGGCGGTGAACAACAAATTAAAACAATAAAACAATAAAAACAATTTAAAAGTTAAAAATCCCATATGCAGGGAGAAAAACAACCCCCCTACCCCCCTTGCCAAAAGCCTGGCGGAACAGCTAGGCCTTACACAAATGTCGAAATGACAGTAAATCCACTGAATTCATTTAGTTTGCTTCTTTACCAAGGTCAAAGCTTATCAAATGAATTAAACAGAGTTGAATCGAACTTATTAATTTGGACTTCGTTGAACAAGCAAACGGGGTAAAGTTGAGCAAGACTTGCTGTTTCTTGGGCCACTTGGGCCGCACAGTGACAGTCGTTAACCGATCACCTGCTGCATTCCTAGTAGAATGCCAAATAGTGAAAGACCAATTGAACGAATAACAAATAACCCACGAACAAATAGCAAACAAGGAATCCATGAATATTTGATTTTAGAATTGTGAATTTGCAAAGTCATGTAAAAATAGGATAATCGGCCTGTGCACTTCATTCAAAATTTGCAAATGTGCTGTGAATTTAAAATTTGCCAACTCTCTGCTTTGCTTTGGAGATTTGTCTCGGTGCTACTGCGTTACCCATTTCCTTTTCATTGCATGATCAGGCTCGCCAGGGTCCGGCTTTTAGGTGTATTAACAACCTCCGTCCTGAATTTCCATCCAGCAGCTTGGTGGGCCATGGAGCATAGCTAATGCTCTGAAATCCAGCTGCTTCCTGAATGCTCTGAAATCCAGCTGCTTCCCTGATTAGCTTTACAACAGGGCTGGGGAGCTTTTTCCCTCCTGGGGGCTCCTTTGAAAATTAGTACAAACTCTGAGGGCTGCATAGACCCTGGGGGTGGGGGCGTTCAAGGAAAAGAGGGCCCAGATCATGGATCTGTTCCATAGATCTGTCCCCTCTCCTTGTGTGTAGGCCCTCGTCTCTGCTCACTTAATCCGAGCTCAGTTTTTCAGTGCTTTGGTGTAGGAACTGGATCCAGAGGCCAGATCCAGGGCCACATAAAAACTTGCTAGGGGCCACATTTGCCCCCGGGCCTAAGGTTCCCCACCCCTGCTCTACACATTACAGTTAGCCACAGGGAAAATCAAGCCCCCTTGGAATATTGCAATATCATCTCAAGGCAATGCAACATGAACAAATATTCATGCTGTTCTGTCTGTGTTCCCACCTGATGGACTCTGACCAACAGGGGGGGCCCACTGCGTGGAAGCATAGACAAGATAAGCCCAAAGTCCTGCTGGTAAGGTTGATCTAGAGCTCCTGGCCACAAGAAAAAACTCCCACTGTTGAAACTGATCAGACAGCGTCCTCTGCAAGGCAAAATTCTCTGCTGGCAAAACGGACCAGCTCCCAGCTGCAAAGCAAAATTTTCCTCTGGCGAAACTGACCACCTCACAGCTGCAAAGCAAAATTCTCCTCTGCAGCCAAGAGCTGGTCAGTTTCACCAGAGGAGAGTTTTGCTTTGCAGCCAAGAACTGGTCAGTTTCACCAAAGCTCTCCTCTAGTGAAACTGACCATAGCTCTCCCTGCTGACCATCCTCCCCTCTCTGAACTGGCCCATAGATGAAACTGACAAGACCAATGAACAAACATTCATGCCGAGATCTGTTTTCCTCTGCTCTGCGTGTCAGCTGAGGAGTTCTCCAAATTTGTTCAGGAGAACAAATTTCAGCAAACCCGTGTACCCTCTGTGGGTTGCTTCCGGGTTTGTATGAGCAAATGTAACGCTTGCTCCGTGTTAAGCAGTTGGACCGGTGACAAGCATTATGTGTAAAAACACCCGCCGGAAGGCTTTGCGGTGGGATTTCCATGTTGGGAAGGAAGGTTTTATGGAACAGTATGTTCCTACTACCCACCGGCTTTTGGCCAGTCAGGGAGATCCTAGAACATTTGAAACCAATCCCGTGTGCCACAACACATTGCAGACTGCTAAACTTTTCCCCCTTTACATGCATGATTTCAGAATGCCCAGCCAATTTTTTTTAATTTATTTTTTTAAATTTAGCAATGAAAGTTCTTAATTGGCTGGTTAGCTGTAACCTTTACTCCAAGCAAGCTGCTGTGTCCAAGTTATAAATCCTTAAAATTGAATTTTTAATACAAAAAATCTTAATAGAGCCGTTATCTATTAGCCATGTGGCCGTGCCAGGGTCATTTATCAACCTGTCACTCGCTCACTCAGCCACACCTTATTAGCTTGCCGGCTAATCGGGGAATATTTATCCTGCGCTTTAATTGGTGTCATTAAAGCAATGAGAATACAATCTGCCGGGTCTCAATGATGCCCAACAGGGCTATTAAAATGGGAATCATACAGCTGAGGAGGGACTGTGTACCGGGGGAGGGGGTCTGTTAAAACATTCCTATGCCCCCTAGGGTGATTTGTATTATTGGGTGGGGGGTAAAATGCATTCTAAATTTAGCTTTAGCTGTAGGTTGTGTTTATTCTGTGGTTACTTCCTTTGTTTGAATCAGGAGTGTCGGCCTCCTCCAGTCTGGGGTAACTTGGAGTTACCCCCAGAATGCAGAAGCCGTCATGTGAAAGCTCCTGGGGTAATCATATCAGTGAGAACTGCCCTATCTCACTTCAGATTATCCATTAGGAGCTCCCTCTGGCTTCTGAAGCCCATTGAAACCAACGGGAAGACTTTCATTGAACCCTGGCATGAAGCGGAACCCATTGGGATAGCCGCCAGGGTGGGCATGTGTTTATCAACAGCCTCGTACTGAGATCTTGGGCATTTGAATCCTGCTTGCAGAAGCCTTGGCGGTTTGTGGCTTCCTGGCTAAGTAGAAGGATGCTTCCTGGCTTCTCATCCAACCTTCCATAGCACTGCGGTGATCGATTTTATTCACGTGTAATCAGAAAAGCCTTCCAAAAGCAGCCTGTTCCCTACATACTCAATACTCTACAGGGAAGGGCTGAATTTGCCACTGTTGTTGTTCTTCTGGAAAAAGAGACTGTGGGTGTTAACACACGAGGGGAGCCCTTAGGTATTCCATGGGAGCCCCCCACAGCTGCCGCCCCAGACTCCACATGAGACCCCCACCAAATGGGCAGGCACTCCTCCTTGCAGCAGTCTGCCTGTGCTCCCACACCCCCTCCAGCATAGAGATGAAGTCACTCTTTGGATGCCCATGCCTGTTGGCCGCAACTCCATGGTGCTGAACCCACGCATGCACCCCAACAGCTGTGGGGGGCACGGGGCGGCCATGTTGGCACCCCATGGCCTCCTGGTGACCCCGGGTCATTGTCTTGCCCTGCATTTGTCCAGATTTGCCTGCACAGTGCGCTTCACATTTCTGGCAATGATGCTGTGCGGAGCGGTCCCAGGGTAGCCCCAAGGTGAACATCTGGTGGCCACATGATGGCCAAGAAGGTGAATCTGGGGCTAATGGGTGCATAAGTGGGGCAGCATCTTGTGTGTTAATACCCTACCTGAGATTATCTGCAGACTCCTGTTTTACTATATCTCCTCTGGTCTCCAAAGGTCCTCTAAAGTCCTGTCGCCTCCCCTCTGGTCTCCAAACACCTTACACCATGAAGCCCTGCTGATGTCACTGAATCCCGAAAAGTTTATTTATAAGCAGATCTTTGAGAAAAGAACCGAACTACTTGGGAGTAACTGGTTTCAGGATTGTGGCCTTTTTCAGGAAGACAGTTGGCCTCATGTGCAGAAAATCCAAGCTCTGACTGTACCATTTGGTCCCCAGCATCCCCTGGTACATGGCAAGAAACAGATGTTAGGAGGCTATGCTTGTGTGCTGCTGAGATTAAGACATAGGTGTATGAAACTCTCTGATTCTGTTGTAATTCATTAAATGCTTTAATAAAAATGACCCTTGCATCCTCAAAAAAGAAATCACTGGTAAATCTCTCTCCTTGGTGTGCCTTTGGCAGCTGATGATCTGAATGGTTCTCCAATTATGACTTTCACCTTTTCAGTTTGCCCCACCCCCCTAGGCAGACAAGCTTCCTTCTGTCATATTAATGACAGAATCTTGTCTCTGCCTTCAACTGGCAAAAAGTGTCCTACTGCAGACGTTTTATGCCAGCGCCCCTAATACTCCTTAGAAATCCTAGAGGGATGTCTTGCGATCCATCACGTAACTGATGGCATGGTACCATTAGCCAAAAATACAGGGGAGGATATTGAGACTTTGGGTAGGTCCAGCGAGACCCTTGAGGAATTGAAAGTTGCGCCAGTGATGAAATGTAGACATTCCAACAGAGGTTGACTGAGGTTAGGGCTGAAACGAGAATCAAAATGATTTTCGCAAGACTCGTGAGAACGGAGAACCTTCAGCAGGATCTCACTAACGGTTTGAGATCTTCCGAAAGTCCACCACCACCCCAATTAAAAAACACTCTGGGCATGTGCAAAATGGCTGTTGGGGCCGTTCTGAGCATGTGCAGCTGTTTTTGAAGATGGCGCACAGTAGACTGCATCGATGCCATTTTGGAAAAGGTTAGCTGGGCTGAGCCAGGTGTTTTGGTTCCCTAGAATAATATCTCTCTGGAATCTTAGCAGGGTTGAGTTCCTAGGAGGGAGGGACAGATTTGCCAGCGTTTTACAAGGTTTCCTGCCCCTATTAAAACATGGCATAGTGACTAAACTAGCAAATTTTGTCATCGTTTCTCATCTTTGATTTAAGGGGAAGTGATCATTGCTTAATTATTTCAAATCACTATCAGCTAGCCCATGGAAGGTCAACACTTTGAGCTAGCAAACGGGGTTCTGCCACTGATGGGGGTTGCCATGGAGCCCCTACATCGCAGCTGCTGTGACAGAGAAGCAATCCCTGAACCCCAAAGGGAGTGAAGATGCCTATTCCTCCTCCTCCTCCCTCTCTCTCTTTCTCTCCCTCCCTCTCACCTTCCAATGATAGAACCGTGTGGTATTTTGTGAGTTTTTTTAAAAAATTTTTTTTGAGATGTTCAAAATCGACAAAGTGGCATGCTGGGAAATTTATTTGCATCCAAAATTTGCATATTTTGATGGCTTTGATTCGTTTGCAGAATTTATGCCACTTGCAGAGTTTGAGTGTCCAGGTTGTGGAATTTGGGGGGATGGGTCGACCTACGTGGGTGGATCCTGTCTTAAAAACGGCCAGAGTTTTTCAGGAAAGAGAGAGGGACAAAAAGGCCAGCACTCAAACCTCAGGCACCTCTTTCCTGGTTGCCTCCCAGGAAAAGCCCTTGAGAGAACAATGGGGGAGAGGCTGGAATGAAAAGAAACTCTAAGTGGAATGAGAAGCAGGAAAGTGCCTGCCCCTCATTACGCCCTCGGATGTTGGGAGGTGCCTGTGTGTGCGTGTAAGTGGGAGGGAGGAGCTTAATCACCAAGGGGTGGATTTATTGACACAGGAAGCAGGACTTGTCCCTCTGGCTGCTTGAAATGTTGGGGGGTTTGCGGCATGAAAAATCAGGAATTATGAAGCAAATTGTGCCGCTTTGACACCCCAGAAAACCTTGCTACACATTTTTTTTTTTAATTTTACCTTTTGGTAATTTACAAGTTCCTAAAGTCCCTTTCTTCAAAGCTTCGTGGTTCCTTGGTCCTTAAGGGGTAATTACTGCCTTTCCCACTGCCTGCCTTTTTCAAACGCATTTCCTGTGTTTGGTGATTGTAGGTTTTTAGGGTATTGGTTTTTTGTTTTTGTTTTTTTAAAAGATTGTTCAAACAGGGGGGCACATCCAGGATGACTCAAGGAAGAGGTTAAGGATTCCTGCTGGGTAATTACATGTTTCCTTATATGTCTATTTTTTTATAATAACTAGGGTCGCGAAGGAAAGGGCTCCATTTTTGTCTGGGCCTCTGGGAATGGTGGCAAAGAAGGGGATTACTGCTCTTGTGATGGCTACACCAACAGCATCTACACCATCTCCATCAGCAGTGCCACCGAGACCGGTAAAAAGCCATGGTACCTGGAGGAGTGTGCCTCCACCCTTGCTACGACCTACAGCAGTGGGGCATTTTACGACCGAAAAATTGTAAGTTACCTAGCTGAAGGACAGAACTAAGTAATAATCTCTCTTACTGGCACCTCCTCTGCCTCCCTTCTCTTCTTAGTTGGATTTCTCCTGGGCCCCCTTCTCTTTTCCCCTTTACGCCCTGTCCATTGGAAGACTCATTGAATTCCATGGCTTCCAATAACGCCCGCATGCCTACCCTCTCCTCTTCCATCCAGCCCGGTAGCACTAACTGTCTCTCTGACATCTCCACCTGGATGTCTCACTGGCAACTCAAGCTTACATATTCAAGCCTGAACTCATCATCCCCACTCCCCGCAAAACCACCTTCTCCCTCTTCACTGTCTGTCTCCATTGACCGTGTCAACATCCAGCCTGTCTCCCAGGCTTATAGCCTGGGATTCATCTTTAGTTCCTCCCTCTCTTTTGCACCTTAGGGCGTTTTTACATGGGCTTGATTTTTGTGTATTTCTGAAGTCCGGGAGAAGCAAACTCATGGGGGCGGGGGCGTAGACATTCCACCCCGCCACAGGAAGTGAGCCGGGCACCGTTGGAAACAGCGGGTGCTGCAAACTAGCTCAGGCTCGGAGGGACGGAGTCAGTTCTCCTGGGAAAGGGGGTAGGAGGAGCGGGGAGTCACTGCAAGTGAGACCAATCCAAAGTGGGTGCCGTGCTAAAGACTGGGGGAGGTAGAGGGAGGATTTCAGGGGGCGCAATGGCTATCAGCACTGTTTGGTGCCCCCCAGAAGAGACTCATCCAGGCAGACCTAGTGCTAAAGCAGAGAGAGAGCCAACCATTCTACCTTTTCCCCTCCAGGGAGGGAGAAAAGGGACATTGCCTGCCGGGAAGTGGCAAACTGGCACCATTTTTTGATTCCCACTGCCACCAGCCCTGCTTTACCTGAAGACACAGTCTTCCTTGAATTCCTTGCAGAGCAAAATCAGCCCTTTCTTCCTTTTGAAGAAGCTTCTGGAACAAGATGGTGGCATTTTGGAGCACCCCACGAGCCTCTCGCGCTCCCTTCCCCCCGAGCGCTGTGGCTAGAGAGCAGAGCCCTCTGCTGGTGGCGGTGGCAGCAGCAGGCAAGCTGACAGAAGAGGAGGATCAGAGGGACGTGGCCCGGTGGGCTCTACTACAGAGCGCCTGAGCCTCCGGCCAGTTGCCACTGCTCTGTTTTGGTGCGCTGGAGCCTCCTCCTGCTGCCCGTTTTAAATGCGGCTGTATCACAGTCCCCTGCAGAAGGGGCGAGGAAATCTACCCACTCCCGGTGCATTGTCAGGAAGGGGAAAACCCCACAGCTTCGTGCCTCTCTGGGCAGGAGCGCTGCAAAACCCCGCATGCGCACTTGGCTTCCCCAAACTGGGGCATTGGAACAGCGACGCGGGGCATCAGCAAGAAACAAAAAAAGGGGGGGGGGGAAGCCCATGATTTCCCACCCAATCTGGGACACTTGAGTGGTTTGCCCAGGGTGAAGATAAAATGTGGGGCCCCAAGTGGCCCCTCCTATATAACCCCACCCCCCTTGGGAGCACCCTCCACGGGGACATAAAAGCAGCCATGTTTGGGGCCCAGCTGGGAAGGCGTGGGGCCCTCACACCCGATCCCGGTGAAAACTGGGGCTTCTGTGTGAGGTGCTCATCCCCGGTCACCCTGTGTTAAGGCCGGCCCTGGTAGGGTGTCTGCCTGCGCTGTCCACAAGGCTCCTTCCCCTTACCTGCCCTGGGTGTAATTTGCGCAAGGAAAGGGGCCTATTTCTCATTGCAATGTCTGTGTAACAGGAATTTAAAGCTGGCTTAAAACTAAGGTACGTGTGTGTATCCGAAATGAATCTTAAATGCGGTTGGTTGGAGGCTCACGAAAGCATATGCTGTAAATCTCGGATAATTAAACCCCCCCTTTTATGCACGCTAGTTAAAGAGGGAGCCGCCTGGCGTTATTCTGGTAGAGGTGAAAGGCCCGGTCCTGCCGTTGAAACTCCACAGCTCTCCATTTGCATCACTTCTGCTAGGAGATGTGTCTGTATAAATTACACGGGAACTTATTTTTGCCATGATCTGCCTGAGCAGAATTTATGCTCCGTGACTGCTGCAAAGCCAACAGGGAAGGTCAGGCATAATGATTCCGTAGCTTCTGCTGCAGCTTGGACTTGTTTATTGGAGGGGATCATTGAAAATATTTGTACGTCATCTTCTCAGACCGTGCATTGCTAGGACATGCTCTCGAGACCTTGAATTGTGCCCCAGGAAAACTGGCTAAGAGCAGGGGCATGCTTGAAATTAAAATGCTCATGCTGATTCTTGGCAAAAGACAAGTATGCTGGGACCGGATTCTGAGTGCAATATGCATGACTTATGTTCAGTGCAATTCCTCAGGCTCTGGACGCTGGGTCTTGTACGTTTACTTGATTCATCACATTAAAGTGTATGCAAAGGGACTTGGCACACTTTGGGGGGGGGGGGGGAGGAAGGCAGTGTGGTTGCTGCGTTAATCTCACAAGACAACTATGGAGACAAAGTAATTCAGATGATCTTCTCTATTGGAGCAACTTCTCTCGGTGAAAGCAGCACGCGGAGTTTTGGGGTCACAATTTTGGGCCCTTCCTCAGCCATGGAACAAGTCAGAACCGGAGAGTGAGCAAAATAGAAACTAAGCATCCGACCATCTTGTTTTTCCCTTGCCGGTTTCTTAATTGGTAACATCGTAATTAAAAGCACATTTCCTTGGAGAAATAGTGAAACAATTCTTCAGTTTTAATGAGCATTCTGCCAACTCCTGGATACTCCTTCCTCAACCCCTCAAGTCGTATTGGCCCTTGTCACCTAAGTAATTTCTTATTCTCCAGATGTTTCTTCAGAATTTGAAACTTGGCGAATATAACTATCCTGCTTTCCTACTCGCTATCACCCCACCAAGAAGACTTATCCTAGGAACTGTCCTCAAATTTTCAGAAGAGAGAGTTCGATTTAAAGGCACACAGGAGATGCATGATATCAAAATCGTCCCCTAAAAATGTTAGGCAGAGTTAAAATCCTAGAATTGGAAGGAACCTTCAGAGTCCTCTAGTCCTGCTCTCTGACTGGATGCAGAATGACTACAGCTACACGGCTACAGCATCCCTAGACAGACTCTTTTTGAAAAACCTGTGATGAAGAGCCTACAATCTCCCTAAACACCATGTTCCATTCTACCACACCCCTCCCATCACTGTCAAAGACCGAAAACCATATAAACATGTGGCGAAAAAGGATCCTGTAGAGAGGGATGGCATCTGAAATGTACCAAATATTTATTCTATAGATTAAGCTGATGTTAGGTAGGGCTGGTTGAAATTAGTAAAACCGCTTTCACAAAAGAAATAGGAATTTCGTGATCGGATGCAAAATGTTGATGCAAACATGACACCTGTCACATTTTCGGAAGAAATGTAATTCATGGCAGATTTTCACATTCATTACCTCCCCAACAGGCTAGGACCTTGGCCGTTTTTAGACTAGACGGTACCGCGCAAGTCCACCCAGTGGACATGTGTGGTACTGCCTGTTTAAAAGTGGCGGTGTGTGGGCACGCACTCCTGTGACCCATGTGCCTCCACCCATCTCCCCACATGGAGCAACTGGGGAAAACCCGGGTTGCTCCGTGCGGGAGCATGGGTGGCTGGCAGGCACATGGGGTGTGCACCAAGTGCACACCTATCCGCCACCGTCTAAACCCTCCCCCACCCACTGGAAGTGCAAGTGCACTCCACTGATTGCACACGGACCTGCCCTCCCCCCCTCCCCCCGAATCCATCTAAAAACAGCCATTGGGACTTTATTAATAACAGACCAAATGTTGGCCGTGGTGTACACCAGACCTATTTCCTGCTTTATCTTTCACCTGGACAGCCACTGGTGCGGGACCGTATCTTGATTTCAGTTATCTGAAAAGAGGCTCATCTGACAGCGTCAGGCTCCTATGGGCAACCTAAGCTTAACTAAATGAATAAAATAAAATAAATCAATATATCGGAGGACACAGGGTGTCTGTTGTCCAAGGCTTGGCCAGACTCAGAGGATGGGTGCAGAGTGAGGAGACAGGACAGAGGTAGAAGAGGCAGGGCAGGGTAAAGGTGTCAGAAGAGAGATCTAGAATTGAAGGCAAGGCATGGAATATGGAGCCAAAGATCAAGGCTTAGCATTGAGGGAACATGGAGACGGAGGGACAGATCAGATGATTATCAGGCAGCCAATAAGGAAGCTGAGAGCTGTGGCGGGGACAAGGTAGACCAATGGGAGGGGACGTGGTCAGGGCAAGGTAGGGACGGGAGGCCTCTTGGGGTGTGTGGTTGGGCCAGAGGCAAGATAAAGCAAATGCGCTGAAGGCCCTGTCAACTGTTCCAGTAACCCTGGGGGCAAGGGCTCGAGACTCGGGTCCTGAAAGACAGAGTATGTCTGCTTTGCGCTCCTTGGCTCCACCACAGTAGTATGTTGCTGCTCTGATTCACCCCAAGCAGTGGGACAGGCTTCAGCCCTTAATCTCCTTCCCCTCCAGACGCTCTCTGATTGATATGGCAGCAGAGCTGTATGCCTCCCATAGACTGTGGATGACCAATCAGCACCATATTAAAGCATGGTTATCAGGCCACTTACTGGTGTGAGGGCATGAACCTGTGGTCTTCTGGCCTAAAGGCAACATACAGGCCTATAGCTAATGGGAGAGAGATGGGCGGTGGACTTTCTCCTCTGTATGTAAAGACATAAATGTCCCACTGGGTCTGGCCAATGGTCCATCTAACCCAACATCCCAACAGTGACAACATTGGTTCTTTCATGGAAAACGTCCAACAGGTCATAATGGAGTGATCCATTGTCTTCTCTCCACTTCCAACCCCCGACAGTCAGAGGTTTACCAGCTTGATTAGTAGCCATTGACTGACCTATTCGCTAAGAACTTACTCCAGTTATGTTCTCAGTTTCCACAGTAGATGAGTTCCGCAGGTTAACTGCATGTTGAGTGGGGGGAAAATCTTCCTTTTATTAGCTTTGAACCTACCACCAGTAAGTTTCGTAGGGTGTCCTCTAATTCTAGAAGGTAAATAATGGCTCCCTTTACTTGCTATTTACTTGTAAACATTTCTGTCTTCCCTCCTATGCCTGCACAATCTGGGTAGAAATAATAATATTTATTATTATTATTATTTTATTATTTATTTGTATATACCTCCCCGCCCCCATGGTACTTGGCGCGCTTCACAAAAGAACAATTTAACACAACTTGTTAATCCTCACAACAACCCTGTGAGGTAGGTTAGGCTGAGAGAAGATTGTGACTGTCCCAGGTTTGTTCCCTCCGTTTCTTAGAATTTCTGAAGAATTTCCTTGCTAGTCATGCAGTCTTCTAGGTATGGGACTATTGGTATCGGATTAATCTGATAATGCCAATAATTGGCGATATCGGATTAATTCGATAATACCGATAATATCGGTATCGGCATATCAGTTTTTTAACATTGCCGATTTTTCAGATCTTTAACATCATGGCCATCTTTAAAATGGCCGCAGTGTTAAAGATCTGAAGAATCGGCAATGTTAAAAAAACGATATGCCAATACCGGATTAATCCGATACCGATAAAACCGGTAACTGATAATTCGCCGATAGTCCCATCCCTACAGTCTGCCTTCCTCCCCCCCCCTGCACCAATGTCCTAGCTATAAGCCTGCCGTGAATCATACTGGCGTTTACAAGAATGATGATTGGTGCCAGTGTACTCCTGAGCCGGATAGTTCAGACTGTATGTTTTTAAATGATGTTGGTGATTTGCATTATCTTCCCAGCTGGTAATAGCACAGCATGTAGATGTTCCCTGCCCTGCAGCCGCGGCCAACAACTAACGCCAGCCATTGTTTCCATTGGAACCCAGTGGCGAGTGAGAGTGGAAACCTGGCTTTAGCGTGGCTGTCATGCTGCACATAATGGACCTCGCAGCTATATTTCACTTGGCGGCGCAGAGGCTCATTTTCCATATGCAGCTCTCCTCGCGCCGAATTCATGACCCTCGACAAAACGGTTTGGTTTTTCCCAAAAATTACATTTACATTTTTGTTTTTATATATTTATTTTTTGCTCAGCTCCTTTGCTGTAGAAGCAGGCAGCTGGAGAGAATCTACAATATTGGTGTCGTTTCCCGTAAACGGGTGCCTGTTTCTGTGGCTTCTGTCTGAGTCCCTGTGGGGGGAGGGGTGGGTGTCTCTTCCTTCCCAGAAGAACGGTGGTGGGCAGCTAAACCGGAGGCTAGGCTGGATGAGGTCAGCTGACCCCTCTCAGATTTCAGGACACACCCACTGATCCTAATGGCTTGAGGGACATCTGCACCTTTGGGATTACCAGGGATTCAGCGAGACAGAAATGTTGTTAATGCACATTAGGAGACATAGGACGCCCAGAGGTCAGTAGGAGCTGACCAGCTGTGGAGGAGGTGGGAGGGGAACAGTCACATTCCTCAGAGTCCTTTAGGCAGACTCGGGTGCCTCTTTAAATGTCCCAACAACGCTTTGGGGAAGAGGGGCCGAAGTTCTGTCCCCTGCACCTGAGCAGCGGTGGGGCTCGACACTAAGGGCGTTTTTAGATGAGTGGGGGAATCTAGTGGGTTGACAAATCTGATCTTTAAAAAGTCACGCGGGGAGCGTTTACACGCGCCGGACCTCGCTTTTACAAATCCGGTTTTAAAAATCATTTGAAATGACTGAGGTTTTATTTTATAAAAATAATTTTTAAATGACCGAGGTTTTACAAATCCAGTTTTAAAAATAATGCGCGAGCTGCCGGGCGCCGCTGTTTTCCATGGCGGCCGGTGACGTGTGCGTAAACGCTCCCTGCGCGACTT
This sequence comes from Sphenodon punctatus, assembly GCA_003113815.1. Lineage (NCBI taxonomy): Eukaryota > Metazoa > Chordata > Lepidosauria > Sphenodontia > Sphenodontidae > Sphenodon > Sphenodon punctatus. The sequence continues at coordinate 1,710,021 of QEPC01012846.1, forward strand.
TTTTAAGAGCGGATTTGTCAATCCACTAAATTCCCCCCCTCGTCTAAAAACGCCCTAAAAGGCTATTGGACCGGAGTCGCGACAGTGACCGACCTGGAGCAGCGGCCGGGTTCTCCTGACAGTCACCAGTCCCATAGGATACTCCCTCCCCCCTCCCCCCCCACACACGGTGCTTTGGGGGATCAGGAATCCTAGCTCCAAGCTGTCTCCATCACCACTCCCTCTACCATTTTCAGGCCCTAGAGTTGGCAGCTCCCTGACACACCTGGTAGGACTCTGTGTGTGGTCCGTCAGAGCCCAGGAGACTGGCTTCTGAGATCTGTAGCTAGTGTGAACAAATCGATAGGGATGGGGTAGTGCATGGGCTTGGGCGGGCTCCTTCCTCACGCTGACTCAGAAGGGCATTTAAGAACCATCCCTATTACAGGTGGTTGAGTCCCGGTGACTTCAGAGCTCTTTAAGCCTGTCGATCGAGTGTAAAGGTTCGCCAAACAGGGATACTCTCCCGAGCCCAATTTTTGGTCAAGTTTTCAACAACCGCTTTTGCTCCATGTCCCAGCACGTAGTAGGCGCTGCCCATCATGGCTCGCCTTCAGCATTTTCCTTCAAACTCACCCCATCACGTTACCGACGCGAAGTTGGCAATGACAGGTGGATGATGTGATGGGGAGGAGCCAGTTTCCTTGTAGCCCCCTCTCTGTCACTTCACTGATTGGCTCCTGCTTTATGCTTAGCTGTAGAACTGAAATGACCACCTGCAAAAACATTGAATTTGTGGTGTTCAACCCAACCCAGTAACATCAGGGATTCATGGTTTTCAATTAGTGCCTGTCAACAGGCTAACTGATATACTGATTTACCGTTTTTTGTCTGGTACTAGTGTTCCTATATTGAGTTACTGTTTTACCTCTCGGTAAATTGGTAACTTGCCAATGGTAATAGTGCCCTTCGGGCAGTATGGATAGCTCCCCTTCTGCCGAAGGGTTTCAGGGTTGAGCTAGATGGTAGCCTTTGTGATCTGATGGCATTGACACAAAAGGAGGCAATAATCGCTCTTGCCTCATAGTCACATCTGGCATCAAGGAAGCGGTGCGCAATACAGGCCAAATGTGCCGGGCAGTTATCCTGGCTAGAATAGAGGGATGGCCGTAGCTCTCCTAGTTAACTTGCCTAGCTGGGGGAATACTACCCCCCCCCCTTATCTCTTACCCCTATGACTCAACTTATAGCTAATTAGCTATGGGCAACTGACTGGACGTCTGAATTTTAACGTAAGACTAAACTTTTGTCTTGTCTTGTTTTATTTATTTATTTATGTTAAATTTTGTCAAATTATATATAAGGAGAAATGTGCTTGGTGTAACTTGCCTATCTTTTGCTTGTTGTTTGTTGTTTTTGGCATAAGGCGAAAGCTGTGCCCAATAAACCTATCGTATCGTATCAATGGTAATATCCAGTACTTTGGGATAATTGGGTGCCCAACTCAGCACTTGAGTACTGATCAAGCACCTGATAGACTACTCAAAAAGGTGGGTATTACCCACAGGCAGGAAACGTGCTCCCTGTTTCAGCTCTAGTTGAGAGCCTCTTATTTCATCTTGGCCCTGGGCCCCACAAATTCTAAGGCTAACCCTGGAAGGAGAGGATCCAGATCATGCCATGGATCCGACTCCTATTCTTGAGTGCACGCCCTCACCTCCACTCCCTTCCCCTGAGCTCATTCACTCACTTAGTGACTGAGGATAGAGACTGGGTCCAGGAATTGGGAAAGGGCCAAGCTGGACCAGATTTGCTCTATGGGTTGAATGTTCTCCACCTCTGGTCTACTCTAGGTCTTTCCATCAGTGGCGGTTGAGATGCACCCCAGAAAACTGTTGCTTGAGCATTAATCTGTGAGCGTCAATGTGCCGTGTGGGCCCAGGAACTTTGAATGGTGTCTAATCTCACTGCACGGAAAATGGCTTATGGCACACTGATTGGCTGTACTCGCTTTGTTGCTAGGTAACCACAGACCTGAGGCACCGCTGCACCGATGGCCACACCGGAACCTCCGTGTCTGCACCAATGGCCACAGGCATCCTCGCTTTGGCTTTGGAAGCAAAGTAAGTTTAACCCATCCCTTCTTCTCATAGGTGTCTGAAAAAATGATCATTCCCTAAACGGGAGAAATGGAGGAGATGCTTACACCCCCCGTCGGGCAGAGGTAGAGGGAACAATCCCCTCTGGGTGAACTTTGACCACAAGGACTGCAGAGGACTGAAATGAAGGAGGATCTGCCTCCAGCCCTGTGCCACTGTGCTCCCTGGCAGCATTTGAATATTCACAGGCTGGGCCAACTGGGAAAAGCTGGTGCCATTTTGAAGGGTTAGAGGGAATAGCTTTTTTAAGTGGTCAAGTGGAAAGAGCTGCCCCCTGCCTTCCTGTCGAAATCATGACTCCCGAAACTGTTTTGGTACTCGTCAATGTCTCGATCTCCATTTCGTTTCCTGATTTACTTCTAATGGGCTTGCTGCTTTGCCTGCCATTTCAAATCCCGAGAGGTAATATCAATACAATACCGTATTTTTTCTATGGGAGGGCTCCCACTGATTTGACAGTGCAGGATCAAGGCTCCAGAGAAGCCTGTGTAATCTTCCATTGAACTTTTTCCAAGACTGCAGTGTTGGCTGTTCTGCCCCCCTCCCCCCTTCACATAATAAGCTTCTTCGGGAACTTTTCAATTTGTTATTTTTAGGCGGAGGAAAATAAAACCACCCAGCGCAGGCTGCTGACTTTCTTTAATACTCCCATGCTGTGATTTCAGCTCCCATCATCGTTAATATATTGTTGGCAACTGAGCGACTGCAGCCACATAGACAGATAATTTGTTACATTTACGTGTTTTGAGCTCGCAGAAATGTCTAACCAAGGCAGGCGAGTTGGCAGTTTTTGTCCTCGTTACCCCCCAGTAGCTCGAAGATAGATTTGGCTCCCATTTGAAACCCAGGAGCCCATGTCGTGTGAACGCCATTTGAGGAAGATGTAATTTTCATTACAAATAAATTGAAGAGAGTTTGATGTAATTTTTGAATTGTTTAGCTCTGGCATAAAATGCAACATTAAGTCCCAGGGCAGATCACGCAAGCGATGCCAAGAGCTCAGACGTTCATTTATTACAAGAGGAAATAAATTTAATTTCCTTCGCTAAATGCTATTTGATATCCTTGTAAATCAAAGCTCAAGATGCTTAGGAGCATCTGTAGGAGAAGAGCATGAAATATGATAATGGAATAACTTTGAGCTGAAGTTCTCCTCCAGACGAGGGAAGAACGTGTTCAGCAAACCCGTCCGGCCATGCGGGAAGCACACGGCGCACATCTCTGACCGCCTTCTCCTGCAGACTGGGGGTTGTGTCAGGGGATTTGCTGCACTAGCAAACCTGTGCATTGCCCCCGCCCCCCGCCCGCCAGCCCTGCACTAGGTCTGCATCACTCATGGCCGGAAGTGGGTTTTTTGGTAAATCCATACCCAGCTTGTCGCTGACGGGAGAGTGTACATTACATGACCCCCCGCCCCAGCACTCAGTCAGATCGGTGAGTCTGCCGTGGTCTAGCTCTGTGAGTCTGCCGTGGTCTAGCTCTAGAGACTGCAAGTGGGGTTTTGTGTTTGCTCTGGAAGGCCCCAGTTTAATCCTTCCTCCGTCAGCCAAGATGGCTCCAGGTTAGTGACAGCAAGGAGAGGGTGCAAGGCAACATAGTTCAGTCCCAATGGGACTGAAAGGTAAAACTCCCTCTTCTGCCTAGCACTAGTTCTAATCGACATCATCCAAAGTCGTCTTAAGCATTTCTATAGCACCAGCAATGTACCAGGCACTGTACAGTCATTAATCAGAGACAGGTCTCTGCCCCCAAGGGGCTTACAATCTAGAATCAACAAGGGAGGGGAGACAAGGGAGAGGGGAACGGGGGGGTGGGGAGAGGGACATCAATGGAGTTGAGAAATTACAGGTTCACATGCTAAGCTTGGTTACAGGGGAGAGCAGGCCCCTCACTGGAAGGGCAGCAGAGGACGCATCAGTGAGCAGTGTGTGGATGAGGAACTAGGGAAAGCCTGATTGACAGAGAGGGGTTTTCAGGAGGGATTTGAAGGTTGGAAGGGAAGGAGCAGAGCAAATGTGTTCAGGAAGAAGGTTTCAGGCGTGGAGGGCAGCAAGGGAGAATGGGTGATGCTGGGTCAGGGAGCAGGAAACTCAGGAACAGGTGAGGCTGGTGGCAGAGAGAGAGCAAAGCTCTCAAGTGGGAACATAGCATCCAGGTCGGCCTTACCACTGGGCGACCCAGCCCCACTCTTTCTGGGGGTCCTGCAGCAGCCTCTATTTTCATCAGGACAGGTTGTGAGGACACCGCACTTTCTCAGCGGGTCCCCAAACATGACCCCCTTCATGTTTGGGGACCGCAGAGGTTGCCCCCAGTGGGGAGGGGCCACCAGGGGCCCCCGCATTTCATTTTCACCTCGGACCCCGCAAATCCTAAGGCCGGCCTTGCGTAGCAGGGAAAAGGTGTAAAAGAGAGAGGGGAATGAGATCGCGAACGGTAAAGACGAGGAGCTTGTGCTGAAAGTAAAGGGAGGAGAGGCGGCGCTGAACGTGGTCAAAGCGGTGGGGAAGGTGGATGCCCTTGGCAGCCAAGTGTTGAAGAGAAGCGAGAGGGCCGTGTGCGGGAGGCCAGCAAGGAGGAGACGGCCGTAGTCAAAGTGAAGGATGACTAGAGCACGGACTAGGGTTTTGACAATGGAAGCAGCAAGGAAGGGCTGGATTATCTTGATGTTTAGTGGGGTTTATGTAGTACCTAGACGCTGTGTTGGCCCTTTCCATGGGTGGGTGTGTGTGTGTGTGTGTGTGTGTGTGTGTGCTCATGCAGGGGGCTTTCAAAGTGAATGAAGCACAGACAAAACCTCTTATTGAACAAGACCAATAGATGGGAGGAAGCACGTAGGGAGGGCATGGGGACATGTGCCCGCCAAGATACCTTTTCCCTGGTCCAGCTCCGCACCCGCAAGAGTCGGATTTAGGAGTCCAGGCCTCCTCCCCTCCCCTGCTATGGCGGGCAGGAAGTCACCAGAGGGGCAATTTCCTTGTGGAAACAGCAGCAGCGGCACAAGGGGGGAGGACTCGGCGTCCGGCTGCAGCGGTGATCACGCAAGGCAAGGAGGACTCGGCGGCAGCGGTGGGGGCTTGCTGAGAAGGAGGTGGGGAGGCAAAGGCAGTGGGAGCAGGTTAACCTGGCCGGGTTGTTAAGAACAACCTTTAAACTGTGCCCCCCACCCAAACTATCAACAGTGACAAGTCACCTGTGGGGAGGAAGGCTGGGGGTGGATGATGGGTTCTGTAGTGCACCTCTCCAGCGGAACGTCACTTGATTGCCAGGCGATCTGTTTGTGCTCTGAAGCACGAGATTGTAATGCACCACAGCACATCGCAGAGCTGGAGAATTATTGGAAGGGACCTCAAGCTACTGGCCACCAGATTCCCAGTTCCTGTCCTGCTCCTGTGGTCCTGTTTATGCTAGATTAATTGTACTTTTTCCAGAGTTTGCAACGACAATTCCAGTTTACAGCAGAAACCCTACAAATCCCTATCCCCAATGGTATTGTTTTGATACAGTATTTGCACTGGATTTTAATATAAATGATGTGTGCGTGCACGTGTGTGTCGGGTGGAAACGTGTCGGTCTATTAAGGAATGCTGATCTCTGTTCCATCCCCAAGGATGGTGAAATTCAGTGGTTGTACTCTCCTCTACCTTGCAGCAGGACTTGGTTCTAGGAAGCCTTCAAATCCTACCCTAGCCATGAACTCATTGGGTGGCCTTGGACAAGTCACAACCTCTCAGCCTCAGTTCCCCATCTGTAAAATGGGAATACGGGTGTGTCTGTCTGTCTCTGTTCCCCTCACCCATGTCCATCTTTAATTGTAAGCCCACTGGGCAGGGACCTGTCTTTGAAAATCTGTGATTCTAAAGCGCTGCGTACGCCTAGATAAGTAGTAGTAGCCACCTGTCCCGATTGCAGGTCGAACAGAGCTAATAACCATGTGTGGCTGACTGGGAGTCACTTCATCACTCAACACTTCCTGCATTTCCCCCCCCCCCCCCTTTCTTTCTTTTTGTGCTCCATGACTGTTCCAGTCCCTCCTTGACCTGGAGAGACGTTCAGCATCTGATCATTAAAACATCCCGACCAGCACATATGCAAACAACTGACTGGAGAACAAACGGAGCAGGACGCAGAGGTGAGGCACGTTACTGCAAACAGACAAAGAGACAGCACCGCACAAGGCTAGTGGGTTAGTCCGGGGGGAGAGTGGTCTCTGTGTATTAATCCTTTGAACAGTTCTTTACCCTGCTGTAAGAAATTACTCAAAGCACATGAGTATTGGGGATTTTTACTATAGCGATTAGGTCACTAAACATCACCCATCCTTTATGGCCAGTCGGTAGTGGTCCCCAGAGCACACACACCACATTAGACCTGATGGCTGGCCACACCTCTTCTTGGCTGGACAGCTGAAATGAGTACCTGTAAAACTGGGGGAAATTGGCAGATTTTGGGGGCTCGACTCCACTTCAGGTACAAACCGGTACCCAATTAGGGCTCAAGGGGTTTCCCGATGTCCTGATTTACCAACTTCCAGACCTGAAATACCGACTTCCAGGACCAATTTTTTGCGTTTCCATCCTGTCCCACCCCACCCCCCATTTCCCCTTATTGATTTACCGATTGGTAGTTGGTAAATTGGTAACTGTCATTTGATTTTTCGGGTAATCGGGCACCCGATCAGCTCTCGGGTAGCCACCGGGTACCTGACACGGCACCTGAAATTACCTGTACCGGGTAACAAACTGGGTACACATTTCAGCTCTCTTCCGCCATCCTCTTTTTACAGCTGGAGGATGAGTCTGAGATTAAAGACGGCGATCTGCCCCAGGTCATCCAGTCAGGCTAAGATGCTTTTTTCTGAGAACTTTGGTGTCAAGCCCAACATTGGGTAAAAATAGAGGTGCGGGTGGTGTGGCAGCTCTCCGGTCGGGCCCGGAGCAGAAAAGAGCTGCCTTCCACCCCTCCCCGGGTCAGGGAGGGGCAGCTAACTAACGTGCCCGGATCCGGAGAGCTGTCCTACTGCCCACATGCCCCAGGTAGGGTGGGGGAGTTCAACAAACATGTAGGCAGACGGTCCACCCCCTGCCGTGATGGACAGCCATGGTGCTCGGCCATGATGGGCGGGGATGACGGAGCCAAACATCTAGCCCACGTTGGCAGCCCTTGGCCTGGGCTGTATCCTTGGTGATTTTCTGAGGATGCAGCCTGGGCTAGCCGCCTACCCGTCCCAGAGCAGTGCCGAGCCGACATCGGGCGGTGCGTGAACACACGTGTGGGTGGCGCCTGGCCCACAGCGGGTCGAAGCAGGCCACGTCACATCTGTTTTTACCCCATCGTGCGTTCTGGTCCACAATGGCAGCCCACTAAGTGAGTCAGGTCGCTAATGACGTTCGATTTATCTGGTGGAGTTAAGTTATGCTCCTCTCAGCCTCCCTTACTCACTCCAGATAATGGCTGTATCATAATAATGGGATCATAACACTGTGACAACATGATTCACTGGAACAGCCTCTACGTGGGAGGATTAGAGCTGAATTTAATCTACGTTCAGTCCAAAGCATAGGAGGGAGGCGGCGCTGCTATCGAACCAGGCTTTAAGAAATATAGCGTGAAGTCTGTTGATTAACATCTCGTCCAGGCAGATTGTGTATTGGGAACGGTCTTTGTGTTGGGAATGCTTTCATTCTCTTCCACTTCAGCGCATGGAGGGGTAATTCTTTACATATGAAAGGAATCTAAACTCCTTTTTAGACTGTACTCTCCTGTGTGTCTGTTCTACAACAGGTGAGTGCCTATGGGCGCTCCTGCAGCACCAATCCTAAATTAAGTCAGGAGCGCGAATACAAAGGTGCACAAAGGCTCTTAGGAAAAATACAAAGGGAATTTAGGGAAGGGGGGGGAGTATTGGTATGGATGCTTGTCACTAAAACCTGCTGATTCCTTTGGTTGATGTTCACTTGCAAATGATTGCGTGAGGGAGCTTTTTATCGCCAAGGATTTGCAGGTAGAAATAGGCAATGAGGGCAGAAGCCCAAATGGAGAGTCACTTTGGAAGGGCCCGTTTCAAATAGCTCTTTCTTGCTGCTTGCCCCGTAGAATTGCCAGGCAGCTGCAAAGGTTGTAGACAGTTTGTACTTTGGCGATCTCTGCAGAAGCCTGCTTTCCCACAGATAATTGTGGGATGTGCAAATGTTACCTCCTTTTACATTTCAGCTTCTTAGTCAAGAAGCTGAAGGCTATTCAATGTTTTAAAAAAAAATCTAACTCCTGTTTTCATTTTCCATTGATCAATATTTGTTGTTTTTAGGAGTGGGGGTGGAATTGCATTTCTTTCAAAACCAGAAAAGGGGGTTCGGTTTCTTTTGTTATATATATGCTCAGCATAATTGCCGGGGAATCCACCCTAAGAGAGCTTGCAGATCATCACTGAGGTCAAGGAAAGGGAACTGGGAACCAGAGCTGGGGATCAGGGGAGCGTGGACCTAAAGCTGGGGATCAGAAACCCCCTTTTCTGGTTTTGAAAGAAGTGCAACCCCCTCCAACAAATATTGATCAATGAGAAATGAAAACAGGAGTCTGTATTTTTTAAAAAATTGTATAGCCTTCACATATATGTATGGTCCTTTTCACACAGACTCTCGAACGCTAATAAAATGGGTGTTACATTTCATTATACATGTTGCAGGGCTGCAGGTGTGTGCTATGGGCGCCCTGCAACATGTATAATAAAACGTAACACCCATTTTTATCCCTGTTAGAGTGTCTGTGTGAAAAGAGCCTCTGTGAACACAGTCCGGCCCCCTCCAGTCCCTGTTCTGCCGGACATCTGGATTGGAAGCTGTGCCTCCCCTCTCTGCGGGCCGCAACCTTCTGCACTTGCGCAGTGGAGAAAAGATCTTCTGCGTGAGCTTCTTCCCTTTATATATTCATTCTTCATTCTATATTATAATGAAGAGAAAGTAAGGTTGCCCTGTTGGTCCCAAATATCGACAATAGAGACGAAGTAGTAGTGATCTCTTTTATTGGACCAACTCCAGTTGGTTGAGGTAGGCAAGCTTGCGGACCTCAAAGGGTCCTTCGTCAGGCAAGTCAGGAGTGGTTGCCAAAAATCTTCTTTCTTTCTTTTTGCTGAAAAGATAGCAGTGACTAGAGCCAGTGTGGTGTAGTGGCTAAGTGGCTAAGGTACCTGGACTGGGAGGTAGGTGGAGGACTTGGTTCAAGTCTCGGGCCAGTCACAATATTTTCTCAGCCTAACCTACCTCACAGGGTTGTTGTGAGGATTAAAAGCTGTGTTAACTTGTTCTGTGTAAAGTGCTCTGAGTGCCATGGCAGGGGATGCTATACAATTATTAAGACAGTGCATTTTGTAAAAATCAGAAAAAACATTTGAATTGTAATTGTATTTAATTTTTAAAGAAGGTTGATTTCATTTTTGCATTCTGTTGATGCAAAAGAAAATTTGACCAGTTATTTCTAGTTAGTAAGACCCCTGAATGGGCTCCAAGAAATCTGGGTTCGGATGGATCTCCTTCGACCATAGACTTGATGTGAGATCTTGCTCAAACAGCTTAATATCCTTGCTCCTCAGCTACTCAGTCATAAGACGGGGATGGTAATAATAATTCCCTGCCTTGTAAGAGAATAATAATTCAATTTGATAGTGTTTGTTCATATTCTACAGTGACAGGTGCCGTATAAATGACAACGCATCTTAGTTTCCTTAGATGGTGGGAGGGACTTGGCACCGGCAGACCTAGCCTGAGTCAGGGACCAGGAACAGACTGGTCCAGAGGTGGTGGTATTTTTGTTATTATTTATCCATTTTTATAGCACCAGCAATGTACCTGGCACTGAACAATTATTAGTTGGAGACTAGTCTGTGCCCTGGGGGGCTTACAATCTAGGAGAGACAACGGAGGGGGAACGTAGGCAGAGACAGGGATACATTCATGAAATTGAGAAGTGCTTTGCTTAGTTACAGGGGAGACCAAGTTTAGGTACATGCGTACATCTGGATTCTGGTAATCCGAGGCCATCAGGAACAAGGCAGGACTGGGAGGTAAGGACCAGGGCAGGTACAGGCAACAGGTAGTGGGAGAACACACAGGGACCGGGTTTAGCTTACGAACCATTGACCCTCACGTTGCACAGACAACTTCCTCTTTGCTGTTGGAACTTCATATGGCCGACCACAGCTAATGAGAAGTCAGAGAGGAGGAGCCATGGGGCCACAACCAGCCTGGGCCTCTGGGGGTTGGGCTAGGCTAGGATTACCAGACTTCCCCTATAAAAGAGGACACTTATGAAAAATACATGTTGCAGGACTGCACTGGAACCAATGCAGCCCTGCAAAATATAGTTTTCATAAACGTCCTCATTTAAAGGGGAGGTCTGGTAGGCTAGGCACCAGGACCTGGGTACGGGTAGCCAAGCTTTTTAAGACACCAGCCTCAAATCCCCGTGGCCCTAAGTTCAATCAAACCCCACTCTGCTGCTGTGTGTCCTCTGTGGAGGAAACTATCTTGGCAAGTTTCTCCCCAAAGGATTTTTATTGCAGCTGAAGCAGGGGGCAGTGGTACAGAAGGTTTGATATCCTCTCAAAGAGCTTCCCTTGCCCAGTACAGCCCATTTCATAGGGAATGAGACAAGAGCCAAAATGGAGATTCCAACTAGATTTTGTATCTGGTGCAAGGCGGACCGGCCCCCTCCGATCCCCATTCTGCCGGGGATCTGGATCGGAAGCTGTGTGTCCCCACTCTGGGCGCGACCACCTTTTGCACAAGCACTTCTGCACAATCTTCTTCCCTATGCGCATCCTTTGGGGCATGTCCCCGTGAATGGAAAACACCTTCTGTGCATGCATAGAGGAGCTTTTTCTCCACTGCCCGTACACAGAAGGGCGCAAGAATGGATCCGTCAGCAGAGATTCCGTATGGGGCATTCGCCACGCCGGATCTCCGCAGGCCGTTCCCGCTCCATGGAAATTCCAGTCCGAGATGAACCAGCCGGTCTCAGTCCTAAAGGAAATCGGCATCGTTCTTAGCACATTTAATATTAAGTATTTGGAAACCCAGCGTCAAAGTCAAATTGGTGTTTTAAACCTGGGTTGCTATTTTTAAACAAGTTAATTTCCGAGACATCTATCTTTTCAGTTAGCCATCTCTTTGGATTTGGCCTGAAGGATGCAGACGCTCTTGTAGTGGAAGCTAAGAAATGGAAAACAGTCCCCTCCCAGCATGTCTGCATCGGATCCTCGGATAAGAGACACACGTGAGTGTTATCAAGTTACCCGTCCCCTCTGCTTTGCATGGTCCCTCAGAGAAAGGGTTGCCACGCTTCCCAGCTGAAACTCGCCAAAGCCAGGACCCTGGGCTTATCCTGGAGGGATGTCCCAAGGGCAGTAAGTGTGTGACGAGGTTATCAGGGGAGTAAGCCCTCTCCTGGCTGTTTAGCGGTAGAGGCAATTCTAGTCTTCCTGAAGTCCTTTCCTCATCCAGAAATTCTACCTTGCTGCATGGATTACCAGGAGGATTTTTCTGGCCCTTGGCTATGTGTGTGTGTGGGGGGGGGGGGAGGAGAGGGGCAGTCAGACTAGTTGATCATAACGATCTCTTCTTTGAATCTATGAAGTACATTTTTCTATACTCCGAGAATGTGTGCACAGCTTATTTGCCTCTGTCCAGTACATTTCCCCCATCCATTCCAGATTGGGGACTGTCCATAAATTATATCCCCAGGGGCATAGCTAGGGGTGTTAACAAATGAGATGATAGCCCCCATGTCCGCCTGCATGTTTATTAGGTGTTTGCCCCCACCGGACATGTGGCCTCCGCCCACCGGACCCCCAGCTCCCACTCACAATGTGGTCTCAGTGAATGTGGAGTCCGCCGTGTGGTGAATGCAGGCTAATGCGCGTCCACGTGTCTGCGTGCCGTCTGTTAGTTATGTGCAGCGCCTCCGTGCATCCAGGTCTGCCAGCACCATAGAGTCGCAGGCAGAAATCCCAGAGCATCTGAGGAGCAACCGCTTCCTGCCCCTCTCTCTCCTCTTGCTGGATGCCTGCAGGCACCTAAAATATACCCACGGGGCTGCCTGTTTATTAGGCTGGACACGACATGGGAGTGGGGGCTGCACGGACCAAACCAGCGAGCTAGCATCGACTCGTCTGGTTTGCTTTCACCCTGGGTGGGAATGGGCCCTAGGGCAGAAGATGGAAGCCCCCCTCCCTTGCTGGGGGACTCCACTCCAGTGTGTGTCTATGCATTCTACATGGGTATGTGACATGTCCCACCCACCCCCTGCTTTGTGTGGCCCGGTGCGGCGGCACCTGCTGCATCTATCATAGCTCCACCCCGGGGTGCCACACTTTTAAGGCCATTTTTGATTCCCTTCCTCCTCCTTTTTGCAATTTGTCCCACTAGTACAGACCCTCCTCCTGCAAAAAAGTATCACACCCAAATCGTGTACATCCCCCCCCCCCCATGTACTTTTAATACTTGTATTGGATAAGCCTTCGCGTGTAAGGAGTATCTTCTGATTTGTCCAGTATTAGAAAATTGATTGAAAACAGACGGGGGGGCTAGAAAGGTTTTTATTTTATGTTTCAAAACTGCCCCCCAGTAACCCCCCCCCTCCCATATTTTCCATTGTTCTCTCCCTATGGTGAGCTCATGTCTTCTTTCATTGAGCAGTCGTGATGTTCCTGTCTTTTAGAGCAGGAGAGGGGAACCTTTTCCTTCCCAGGGGGCACTTTGAAAATTCAGATTTATTGTTCAGGCCACAGGCCGTGACAAATACAAAAATAAAATAAAGCCGATAATGCATAATGTACAAATAAAGACGTAATAAACTACAAACACGTAATAAACTAAGCTAAAAGACTTTTAAATACAGGAATCTAAAATATTAAAGCAATTCTAGATACCAAAACGCATAGTACATGATATGTCAGAGCACATAATGCGCCAATAAATGACCAGTTGTAACTATGCAAGAAGTGGAAAAAATGAAAATTAAAACACAAAGCAGTTCAAGCATTCAAATATCTTTTGATTTTACGCCCCCCTCCCCCTTTCTTAATTCTAATTGAGGCCTGAGCAAAGGTCGGACTTTGAAAATTTGTTTCCTTTCCCCCGGCCGTTTTTGCTAAAGCTCAGCGGGAAGTGGTTGCGCCCCCTCCCCAGAAGAGGGGCTGTGTACACAGTGCATGCCAGGAAGCTCCGGATCATGGATCCGGGCCATGGATCTGTCCCTTTATCCTTGTGCGCAGGGACCTCAGCTCTGCACCCTTCCCCCTCAGCTCAGTTTTTCAGGGCTTGGAGGTAGGAACTGGATCCAGGGGCCAGATCCAGGCACTGGAAAGGGGCCGCATTAAAAACTTGTTCTGGGCTGCATTTGGCCCCCGGGCCAGATGTTTCCCATCGAGGATGGTGAGAGGTGGAGGCGGAGGGAGCTGCAGGGAAATCATGAGGACACAGGGAAAATAGGAGAGGCAAAGATGAGGGCAACTGAGAAGTGATATGGGCAGGAGGGAGCAAGGGAGAACAAAGGAATGGACGGAAGGCAGCTAGTGACCACGTACTAAATGATTCTTCTGATGTGATGTCCCATGGCCCAATACCTTTCTCCCACATCATAACTTTCCTAACTCCCCCCAGTCAGGAACAGCTTTAGGCAGCCCAGCCCAATGCTAAGGCTTAGTGAAACTGAGCAGAGGAAAGGGATTCTGATCAATTTCTAGTCGGTGCCGGGCTCCCTGCTCTTCATCTGACAGCTAAGAGGGGAGCAGAAAGTCCCATCCAGACGATTCCTGGACCCCCTGTGGATGGGGCTCCTGGCAGGTCCGCTGTGAGGTTGGGAGAGCAGAGAACTCAGCTGGCAGGGACAGAATAGACACTTGGGTGAAATTAACCCAATTTCCTTTCCACTGGCCATGTTTGCTAAACCTCAGCGGGAAGTAGTAACGCCCCCCCCCTCCACCCCCACAAACATGGTGCAAGACAGCCAGGTCAGGACTTGCACTGCAAGCTAGGAAAGAGGGAAACGTTTTGCTGCCCCTCTTAAATTCGCTGTTCTAAGTTGTGCCCTACTTTAAACCACAAAGCCTGTCCTGTCCCCACCCCACCCCTGATGCATGACATGCTTTGCAGTTAGCCCTTGGTTGGCCACCCTCCTTTATTTTAGAGAAACACTTTGGGAAAGCGTTGAGGTTTCATCCTATCAACATTGCTCCTAAGACACAAGGGACAAGATTGTGTGGGCTGCAAATTGCTTCTTCACTATGAGGGTGAGAGTGGGGTGTCACCCATGGATTAATGCAGCTGAACTAACCTTGCCTTTTCAGACATTGTTTCCATGCATTTGAGGAGAGGAGTAACAGATTCTATGGTACAAATGGCTTGTTTCTCGGAAGGGATGAGCGTTGTCACTCAGGTGGCAGAGTAGCACATCTGTAACCCCTTGGATAATGGCTCCAATGGCGTTCAACACTTGCCTGTCAATACACTCTTCTGTGAAGTGTGTGAGCACTTGAAGCAAGAGCCTATGGATTTAAGAGATGCATGTGCCGCATAGTTTTCCACCCCCTCTTCCCCATGTGCTTGCAAATCTGTGATGGCAGGCTGAGAGCCGGGGTCTCTTTGGAGTAGACCAGAAGCCAGGGCTAAACTCGGTTTGGATTTGGGTGAGCTGCAATGGCTGCTCTCCGTGGAAAGGCAGCGTTTGCAGAAGTAGGTTGGAAAGTGAAGCAGTATCTTCTTTGGAATGCATTCTCATCAAAGCAAATCACTATAATGGCACCCTGCAGCATCCACCTTGATGAAGTCTTTGAGAAACTGGGCATAGGTAGAGATGAAACGAGTACCCACAAAGCAGGTATACCCGTCATATTTCCAGTACCCGAATCAAACGGAATATTTCAGGTACTGTTTGGTACCCAAACCGGTATTTGATCGAGTACCCAAAATATCGACAACTGGTATACCAAAACACTGAAATACTGAAACACTGAAATATTGACAACTGATATATGCCAAAATACCAATTTTAGTCTTGATCTTGTTCCAGATTTCAGGAATTTTAGTATGCTGGTTGTCAGTAATTTGGTATTTCAGGAACTTGAATGGTATTCAGGTACCAGGATTTGAGTTCGGATACATGAAACAGTAACCAAAAATGTGGATATCAAATCAGGTACCCATTTTAGCTCTAGGCATGGGAGACTCTTGAAGCAAAACTCCCTAGAGCAGGGACAACCAAGAGGTAGATTGTGTCCTACTGGTGGATCATGAGGGTAGTGTCACGTTGTGGGGAGGACGACCAGCGAGATCATCTCTGGGGAGGAGAAAGGGACAGGCTAGGAGACGGTCTCCAGTGCAGTGGGCAAGACTCTCTCTGATGGGGAGAGCTCCTCTGCACTCCCGAGATGGCCTTTGAGTTGCGAGCCTGTGGGAAGGGTCCTGCCCTGGAGCTCCAGAGGCAGCAGAAGGGACTTGGTAGGCTGCTCAAGGCTGACACCTAGATGGAGTAGATTGTGTGCATCATACATCTGGATCTTTTCCTTTCTGTGAGACACTGAAACTAGTGCAAGCTCTGTGGGCTAGACAGGAGGGTCAAGGTGTCTAAGGCGTGTACTCAGAATGGGGAGGGTCCAAATCATGACTCCATCCCTCTTCCTTGGTGTTATGCCCTCATTTCTGGTCCCTTCCCGCCAGTTCTCTTTCTGAGTGTGTGACAATAGGGACTGGATCCAGAGGCCAGATCTAGGAATGGGAAAGGGGCCAGGGCTGTATTTGTTGCATAAGGCACAGGTTGCTCACCCCAATCTAGAGTGTGAGCTAAAGGAAGGAGGTCGGTTAGCTGTGGCGCCGTACCAGATTTAATACATCTCCAAAAGTGGCCCAGGAACCCGGGGAAGGACTGAACTCCACACTTCCGCTGTATTCACACAAGACGCCAAGTTATGAAAATCCTTTCCCCCATTTTTAAAAACTTTTTTTTTTTATCATCTGAAAAGATTTGGCCGCATGATGTCCTGGGTGTAATGCTCATTTAATAATAATAATAAATAATAAATAATAAAATTAACTCACAAAACAAGGTTTAGCAGTCGTGCTTCTCCCTTGCTGCACATTGTTCATAGTGCAGAAAGGAACTAGCTGATCTACGATGCAGGTCACATATTCCCCAACGACGCCCCACCAGCCGTGCGCTGTTACGGGAGTGCGAGCAGTGGCTGAGGCCACGCATGGGGCAGAACTGGCAGTGGGGAAAAGGATACGGCACAATTACTGTCTCTGGCAGGAGATGGAAAATGCAGGAGAAGAGACTCGTGCGAAGGTGTCCTCCGTGATTCCCAAGCGGGGCCGGAAAGAGCGTTAAATGCTGCAAAGGTATCAAAACTCAGCACGGGAGGCAAGATGAGCTTTTCTCCCAAATTCAGTTCTGTGCTAGGCTGTTTGGAGCCCTGGCTTTAATGGTCTCCACGCCAGTATTTAACTGTCTGGCTTCCCACCATCTCCTGGCAGCAAACTCCACCACAGCCCGATTCCTGGCCTTGGGACCTGACTCTGGCAGCACTTGCTGTAGGATTGACCACTGTGAATAATTCCACTGACTCTGCTGTCAACATTCAGTCTTAGGAGTGTTTGCAGGATCAAGCCCCTGTCCCACTCTGGTTGGAAGGGTCAGATTCTTAGGGTATATGTTAATTATTTATTTGTTTCTTTTTGTTCCAGGTTTTACCGCACCCTTCCCATTAAAGGCTTCCCAGGGCAGTTTACAATCATATAAAAACATTAAAATAGCTTTAAAAAACCCAACCATTTACCACCCCCGCAACCCTTCCCTAACTCCTTCACCCAGTCCCGCCCAACCCTAACCCTGCCTGCCAAATGTCTGGCCAAACAGAAGATAAGCAGGCTTGGGCTTAGATGGATCTCCAAGGGGGGAAGCCGCCGAGAACGCCTCTCTGCGGGTCTTTGTTTTGGAAACCTCGTGGGCAAATGGTACCCGCAAGAGGGTGTTCCCTGGCAGAGCTCAGAGGCTGTGGCAGAACATGAGTTGTGAGCTGGTTCTGTAAATTGGCTTGCTGGGTAATCGCTTAACAACCCTCAGACAAGCAGACAGATGTGGACAGAATGAAATTTGAAGCACTGTCAGAAATAGTGTAGAAAGAGAGATATTTATTTATTTATTTATTTTAAATCCCTATATCTTGCAAATAGAGGCTTTTGCAGCAGTTCTGTTTAGTGTTTCTCAGCTACTGTCCATGGGACGGTTGAAAGACATGGAAGAAATAAGCGTCATTTGGCTTACTGTGGTCAAGCCAACCTTGAACACAGCAGCTCTGCATAATAGAAGAGATAGGCCCTTTTCACACAGACACTCTAACACTGATCAAATGAGTGTTACATTTTATTATACATGTTTCAGGGCTGAAAGTGTGCTCTATGGGTGCCCTGCAACATGTATAATAAAATGTAAACCCCATTTTATCAGTGTTGGCGTGTCTGTGTGAAAAGGGGCCAGACTTGTGATCTGAATTTGTGTAAAATGAAGATGGTGAAATGTTAACAAGTGACAAAGAGAAGGCCGAATTCCTCAATTCCTATTTTGCGTTATCTCCTCTTAAAGGGAAACTGCATCCAACCTGGCAGAAGTAGCATGAATGATGAGGGGAAAGGATTGCTGCTCAGGATAGATAAAGGGTTGGTCAGAGAATACCATAGCTACTCAAAACGAATTCAAGTCTTCGGGGTCGGATGAATTAAATCCTAGGGTACTGAAGGAACTTGCTGATGTACTCTCAGAACCGACCTCTGTCTATCATCTTTGAGAGCTCTTGGAGAGCAGGTGCTGTACCAGAAGACTGGAGATGGGCAAATGTTGTTCCTGTCTTCAAAAATGGAAGAAAGGAGGCTCCAGGAAACTATAGTACAGTCAGCCTGACATAGATACCTGAGAAGATGCTAGAACAGATTATGAAGCAGTTAGTGTAAGTGTCTAGAAAATAATGCAGCGTTTACTAGAAGCCAGCATGGATTTGTCAAGAATAAATCATGCCAGACTAATCTTATCTCCTTTTTTGATTGAGTTACTAGTTTAGTGGATCATGGGAATGCTGTGAACATAATGTATCTTGATATCAGCAAAGCATTTGACATAGTCTTCCATGATATTCTTGTTGACAAGCTGGTAAAATATGGACTAGATAATAATCCCATTAGGTGGATTTACAGCTGGTTAAAGAACCATAAACAGAGTTCTCATCAATGGCTCCTCATCAATCTGGAGGGAGGTGTTGAGCGGGGTGCGGCAGGTCTCTCTGGCCTGGGCCCGGTCCTGTTCAACATCTTTATTAATGATTTGTATGAGGGAGTAGAGGGAATGCTTATTAAATTTGCAGATGACTAACTGGGAGGGATCGCTAACAACTTAGATGGCAGGAAAAAAAAATTCAAAATGATCTTGACAGGATGGAAAACTGGGCTGAAACGAACAAAATGAAATCCAACCGAGATCAATGTAAAGTTCTGCATTTAGGTAAGAAAAATCACATGTACAAATACAGGATGTGGGATCCCTGGCTCGGCAGCGATACATGTGAAAAGGAACTAGGGATTGTAGTTGATCACAAACTGAACCTGAGTCACAGTGTGATGCAGCTGCAGAAAGGCGAATGCCGTTCTAGGCTGCATTAACGGGAGCATCGTTTCCAAGTCACGAGAAGTAATAGTTTCACTATTCTGCGCTGGTCAGACTTCATCTGGAGTAACTGTGTCCAGTTCTGGGCACCGCACTTTAAGAAGCACATTGACAAATTGGAGCGGGTTGAGAGGAGAGCGACCAAGATGATCGGGAGTCTGGAACCCAAGTTCTGTAAGGAAAGGTGGAAGGAGCTGGGTACGTTTAGCCTAGAGAAGAGAAGACTGAGGGAAGGCATGATCGCGGTCTTCCACTCCCTGAAGGGCCGTCACAGAGAGGATGGCAAAGACTTGTTCTCTCTTGCCCCTGAAAACGAGACATGACCAAGTACTGAGCGGTTCTTGATTTGACCAAGTTGGTATCAGGAACCGGGATTTTGATGAGATTTCCCATTTTGGCAAAATCTCATTTCAGCCTGAGTCATAGGCTTTCCGTTGCTGAAGGTTTCCAAAGAGAGGCTGGAGAGTTCCTCTTTCAGGAATGTCGTCGTCCTGCACCAAACAGGGCACTGGACTAGATGTCCTTCAAGATCCCTTCAAGCTCTAGGATTCTCTGAGTCTCAGCCGGGGCCTGTCACTTTCAAAAGCCACTCCCCCTCTCCGCCACCTGAGAGGCGCTCGGGGGGGGGGGGGGGAACGCCAGCTTACTGGCCTTTGAAAGTGACAGGCCCCAGCTGGGACCACTGTGGCGCCCGGCTTCTCACTGCTCTTGGTCGGCGGCAGTTTCAAAAGCAGCTTCCCAGCCACAGGACCTATCGGAACGCCGTGCCCTTTGAAACTGACACGCCCCCGCTGAAGCGCTGTGGAGCTGGGCTCTGCAGTGCTCCTGGCTGGGGCTTGTCAGTTTCTCTGGGTAATGCTTGCATTTTGGG
Organism: Sphenodon punctatus; assembly: GCA_003113815.1. NCBI lineage: Eukaryota > Metazoa > Chordata > Lepidosauria > Sphenodontia > Sphenodontidae > Sphenodon > Sphenodon punctatus. The sequence goes on from QEPC01012846.1 coordinate 1,729,731, forward strand.
GCACCTGATTGGTCTTTGAGTAGCCCACCCAGTGCCCGATGGGGTTCCCCAAAATGTGGGCATTACCTGCGGGTACTAATTTTAGTACCTGTTGCAGCTCTAGGATGTGCCTCAGTTTCCCCTGGTGTAGCACCAACACACACAAGTTCTCCAACCAGTAGCCAGTTCATTTACAATACAACGCCCCTGTTCCCACAGGGTTCCACTCATGGCTCCTTTGTCAGCTCTGGACACAGGTTTCTGTCTAATTGAATTAACATAAACATAAACCTTGGTCCAGGGACGGCCTTTCAGCTCTCTCCAGCCTTCCCTGGCAGTTTCTCTCTTTTGCTAGGCTCTCAGCCCAACCGTAATGCGTAGGACTTCTTGTCACCTGACTAGCCCTCTCCTGGCCAGTTAGCCCCAATGGCCCCACTTGTCAAGCCTTGTCACTGAGACTCTGGGGGGGCAAACAACAGGGCCACGGGCCTTTTAGAGCAGCTGAAGCTGAGGCGTTTCAGCTCACCTTGCTATGTCCTGTTGAGCCTTTGGAATCTTCTCCTGACCTTTGCTTTCTCCGCGGTCAGGTTGCCGAGCAGTGGACAGATTTCCTTGCCTTCCAGAATGGGTCCGTCTGCTAAAAAAACAGACGAGTGGAGGCACATCAGTCATTAAAGCCACTTCATGTCTCCTGAGATGGCTAAGGCGCTTCTGAAACCCTTTCTCCTTCTCCACTTCTCCGGCCCAGGAGATTGCTGCTAGCCACGGCATAGAAATATCCGCCTAAGTGGAGACTGCCCTACAAATGTGTTTCCTATTGTGGGAACTGATTGACTGATGAAGACAGGCGGAATTATCTGTCGGTCCGGGTTGGTGAACCTTAGTGTTAAAACAATCAAACTTCCTGGTAAGATACTACCTCATTTCCAGCATAAGTGATTTGTTAATTAAAGGACCATTATTTCATCAGGGAAAATAAAGGAATGCAAAGCAGTTCTGAATTTGAAGCCAAGCAAGCTCATAAAACAATTTATCCAGTAGAGAGACTAATTACAATCCATAGAGAAATGGGACTTGGTGGCCTGGACTGTGTAGATCTTCCAGGCAATTCAAACAAATCTTCATGCACGGCCGCAGATTATTGAGCGAGGACAACGCCGGTTGCATTGATTTGTGTTGCAGTGGGATGAGAAGGTAGCAGGAAACCATGATTCAAAGAAAACTGGGTTTCGTGGTTTCCAGAGACGAGAGCAAGTGTTCCTCTTCTGCAGGGAAATAACGAGCTTTCGGTAGCGCTTGCAAATGGTTGTCGGTGCTTCATCAGTCTCTGGTGATTCCGCGCTGCCGCTGTTGTCAGTATCGGCGCCTGTGATTTATTTATTTATTTATTTGTCATTTCCCATCAATCTCATCACTTTCTGGCATTTTCGTCATTTTTGTCACTTTTCATTGCTTTTCAGGACTTTTATGATAGTTTTACAGCACTTTTATGGCACCTTTATGGCAATTTCCAGCACTTCCCTGGCATTTAACCAGCACTTTTGCATCTCCACAGCCCCTGAGGGTGTGTGCAGGGCACACATAGGGTGGCCATACCTCCCCTTTAAAAGAGGACACTTATGAAAAATACATGGTGCAGGGCTACAGTGGAGCCAATACAGCCCTGCAACATGCATTTTTCATAAGCGTCCTCTTTTAAAGGGGAGGTCTGAGCACCCTAGGCACACATGGGGCTTGGAATCGGCCCTGTGGCAGCTCTGTTCAACTTGTGAAAAATAACTACAAATGGCGAAAACAGCGGAAAAACCGATGAGTTTCCATGTTTCGTGAATGAAGGCGAACCTGTTCCCAACAGAAACAGCATTTGCCGCGATTTGTCATTGCAGGCCTAGGTCAGGCTGCGGTTGAATGTGTGAGCACAAATGCTGGGAGATTTATGTTTCGCTCCTTAGTGCGTATTACTCTTCTTTTGAAATGACAGGAAGAGGCATGAAGCCAAGAAAAACCTACAAAGAAATGAGTTAATCAGACTGCTTAGTTTAGAAATACAGTTGTGCATGGGTCACTTTATAAGATGCATCTTGTTAAAAGGGTTTGTGGATAGGAGGACACGGAGTGTGTGTGTGTATGTGTGTGTGTGTGTGTGTGTCTGTGTATACACACACGGGAAATGGACAGAGATGGTGCAGGTGCAAGACTGACAAAGATGAGTCTTTCTGAACAGTTGATAAATAAGGAGATGTTTTAATAAATGCCAGTTGTTTTAATAAAAAGGAGATGTTTAATAAGAGAAGTTTAATAAATAGGAGATGTTTAATAAGGAGATGTTTTAATAAATAGGGCACCCGTGCAGCCCTGCAACATGTTTAATAAAATGTAACACCCATTTGATCAGTGTTAGCGTGTCTGTGTGAAAAGGGCCATTGTTAGGGTTTTAGAGATGAACTTGAAAACGTGCTAGTTGTTAGGCAGGCCAAGTAGACATATGGGGTGTTTTTAGACAAGTGCCTCCCTACTCATCATGCAGGCTGCAGGGCTGCATTGGCACCCTATGCCAGTAAGAATGTCCCATTAGTACCAGCTGATCACCAGCCACATCTTGATCACTCTCCTTCCATTTCTTTGGGCAAGAGACGTTCTGGAAGGGATTTGAATGTGTTGGGGTGGGGGGCGGAGAAGACGTGTTTTGCTGTTCCATAGCAGTATTCTGCATTCTTTCTTTTACCATTGGAAAAGCCACAGAAGTTTCCTTTTGCTTTGGGGGCTGTTCTAGAGGGTTCAACAGCAGAATTGATCAATTTTCTCTTCCGTAAGAAGCTTCATAAAATTTCTCCACATAAATCAGTGGGTATATCGGTGTAAAACTGGACAGAATCCAAGTCCTATATCTTTTGATCTGGTGGTTGTGTGTGTATGTGAGTGAGTGTTGCCTGCTTGAGGTTAGGTGTAACTGACTGAAGTAGCTGGCAGCAGATTTAAAACAAACTAAAGGAAATAGGTTTTCACTCCGCATACAGTTAACTTGTGGGACTTGCTGCCAGAGGATGCTGTGAAGGCTGGTAGCATAACTGGATTATAAAAAGGATTTGGATAAGTTCTTGGAGGACAGGCCCATAAATGGCTATTGGTCAAATTGGTTGGAGATGTAATTGCTAACTCTCAGAAACTGGGAGTGAACAGCAGGGAATCTATTGATCACTCCATTATGACCGGTTGGGTACTTCTCTGAAGCAACTTGCGGGTCGCTCATGAGGGTTTCTCCTGCAGCCAAAATCTGCATGGCTCCCGGTGTGCCGGTTGCGTGGGATGTCACAAAGCTTGCCGGGTTGTTAGGACGCCAGTCAGGTTTCACACTGTATTAAGTCATTTTTGAAGCCTGCTTTCTGCATGAAGGAACAAGACGTTTTGGCTTTGCTGTCGTGCTGACAACTGTTTCTAATTACTGAGCAGAACTATAAACTCTTTTTGAACCCTGAAGATGACTGGAAATTAGTCTGGCTCTGGCAGAAAGCTGCTTTTCCATGTGTACAGGAAAGCATAAGAACATAAGTACTGCCAGACGGAGTCAGACCAATGGTCCATCAAGCCCAGCATCCTGTCTCCGACAGTGGCCAATCTCCATCGCATGGGAGAAGAACCAACAGTCCCAATGGGCGATCCATTCCCCCATTGCTCACTCCCAGCTCCCAACAGTAAGAAATTCATCCCATAAATTACTTGGTTAATAGCCATTAATGGACCTATTCTCTAAGAATTTATCCAGTCCTTTTTTAAAACCCAGCTATACTACTGACCTTGACAACATCCTCTGACAACAAATTCCATAGGTTAATTATGTGTTGAGTGGAAAAAGTACTTCCTTTTATTTGTTTTAAATCTTCAGGCAGCTAGTTTCATGGAGTGTCCCCTAGTTCTCGTACTATTTGAGAGGGTAAATAACAGTTCCCTGGCTATTCGTTCCACACCACTGAAGATTTTATAAATCTCTTACCATGTCCCCTCTGTCTTCTCTTCTCTAAGCTGAAGCATCTATGTAACCAAGTGAGTACATCATAACCTGGAACTGGCATTAGCCAAGCAGGGGGCTGGTCTACCTGGGCGTGTGCTCTTGTGTGGCTTGCCATCTGTTTCAGCCAGGGGTTGCAGATCCTGGAAAAATGTCTTAATAATAATAATATTTATAGAGCACAAGCAATGGAACTGTACAGTCATAATTAGAGACAGGTCTCTGCTGCCAGGGGCTTACAGTCTACGAAAGACAAGGGAGAGGGAAACACAGTGAGACACAAAAAGACATTCATGAAGTTCAGAAGCCACAGGCGCGTGTGCTTGGCTTAGTTATAGGGGAGAAGAGATGCTGAGGGAAAGGTGTCAGAATCCCAGCCTCAAGTTTGCTGTGCCAAGGGCCTGGGGCTGGAGTCTGGGGCAGCCATGTAGCCAGCGTCAAATCCAGAGGGGTCTGTGAGCACCGCAGAGAATACGGCAAGGGTAAGGCAAGGCAATCCTGGCTGTGAACAAGCTGAGTCTGCTCTGATGCTCAGGACTGAAGGTTGACCTGACCCACCCAGGAAGTATATATACAGCCTTCAGCCAATCAAGGGCAGGATTCTGCTGACCAGTCAGGACTCTGGGCCAGGCTGCTCTTCAGGGATGGCAAGTCTTCAGTAGTCCCCAAGATCGTCTGCGTGGGACTAGGGGCGCTTTTAAACGAGACGGAAATGGCGACTGAGCCCTTTAACAGTCGACATTGAGAGCGTCCGTTTAAATGCCCGACGTGGCACGCAGCCGAGTCTCCTCCACGTCAAGCCTTCCCCCTTCAACGCGGATCGCCGATGTGCCGGCTTTAACCCGCACTTCCGGGTTCCCGAGCAGAGTGCGCATGCGCAGAAGGATGCGCATGCGCAGAAGGATGCGCATGCGCATGCGCACGCGCACATACTCTCTGCGACGTGTCTGATGCTCTTGGGAACATCAGACACGTCGTACAGAGGAACGCGGGGTTTAAAAGCCAGGTTGAGCCCTCTCCCGCTTGGGAGAGGGCTCGTTTAAAAGCGCCCTAGGTCTGAGGCAATGGCTTTGTCTACAAGGGCCTGTGTTTTAGACCCATGAATGCCAGCCAGATCTTGACAATAGGACAGCATCACTGGCACGGCAGCGGGATTCCTGACCAGGGTTGGCGTCACCACAAGGCGACGTAGGGCAGCTGCCCCGGGACTCGCTCTTTCTGAGGGGTGGGTACCAAATGAGTGGGCCCCTCTATTTTCACCAGGACAGATTGTGGGGACACCACTCCCTCTTAGTGGGGCCCCAAACATGACCACTTTCAGGACACTGCACAGGTTGCCCCCTGGGGGGGGGAAGGGGCCCCCAGGGCCCCCATATTTTATCTTCGCCCTGGGCCTTGCAAATCCTAAGACCAGCCCTGTTCCTGACTGCCCTAGTTTGAAGCTGGAAGCTGAGGACTCTGGTTCTGGGAGTGGGTGAAGGAGTGAACTAGCCCCCTGCTTGGGCCCTGGGACAAAAGTCCCTCCTGTCCCTATGATAGCTACGGCCCTGGAGTGAACAGAGGAAGCTGGGAGGGTTCTAGGAGCCAGTGCTAGGCAGAATCTGTGTGTGATTTAGGAACGGTGTCTTTAGACATAACGCTGTTCAGTGTTCTGAAACAGTGTCCTACCGTTACAGTGTTTAGAGAGACCGTCAACACAGTGTTCACTCCAAACACTGATGAAACTGTCAAGACTTGGCAGTTATTCCCTTCCAGCGTTCGGGGTGAGAACACTGTGTTGACGGTATCTCTAAACACTGTAACGGTCGGACACTGTGTTACAAAGGTAGGACGCCGTGTTACAAAACACTGAACAGCGTTATGTCTAAAGAGGACACACACAGTGGTTAGGCTCTTAGCCTGGGTTCAGTTTCTTGCTTTGCCATAGACACCTTGTGTGATCTTGGGCTAATCACTTAGGATCAGGCTTTCAAAACATTTAGGCTCCTACGGCCTCTGGACTTTCACTCTGAGCTCAGTTCAAGCTGGTCTATAGCTAGGCCTCCTAACCTGTGAATTAAACTATCCTGGCACAATGGGTGTAAACAGACAGACAGCAGCTCGGGGGGTGGGGGCAGTGGCAGCCCGTTCTCCCCCAGGCTGGCTAGTCGGTCTGAAGGCGGCCCGCCAGATCAGAGCAGGTGCTCGCGGTGCTCTGGAACATCCCAGAGTGCCGCCAGCAGAGCAGGCTCTGGAGCTACTGTCCATCTGCTGCAGCGCCACGCTGGGCCGGCCGTTGCCCCGGCAACACCATAGAGTTGCAGGCAGCAGCCTAGAGCATCAGGCGATCCCCTGCAACTCTACGGTGTGTGAGAGGGGGCACCGCAAAGGCTGACTGCGCGGCCAGGAGGACCCGCTGGAAATGGACAGATGTGGGGGTGGGCTGCCCCCGCGCCTGTCTAAAAACACCCAATATGACCGGCCTCTAGTGTTCTCTTATTGATGTATTTCGTCTCCAGGTGCTTTTTGAATCCACTGCTCGTGTTTTCGTCTCCATTTTTACCTTCCCCTTTAAAATAGTTTTTATGTGGATTTGTATGATGGGTTTTATATTGTTTTATTATTGTGTTACACAATTTTGGCAGGGGGATGCTATTAAAATAAAATTTATTATTAATTATTATTATTGTTGTTGTGTAGCTCTCTGGAGATCATCTGCATCGCTTTTGGAAGTAGCACTATCATGGCAGTGGCTTATGGGCCGGTATCCCAGGGTCCAATCATGGACCGGAGCAGAAGAACCATGCTTCCCTGGCAACGTTGACACTTGGTTTAGCGTCTGCCACTTGCAAAGAGGACAGGAAAGAACAGCCCCAATTGAGGCGATTAGGCCGGTGCAAGCCAAGCTGTGTATATCAATAGACAGCTTCACCTGGTTACGGCCTATTTATTTATAAAAGATTTCTATCCCGCCCCTCCAGCCCACAGGGCAGCTCGGGCTGGCGAACAACAACTCAAAACATTAAAACAATTCACAATTAAAAAACCCATATACATAAAAAACAAACAACCCCCCCCCGAACCCCACCCCCCTCGCCAAAAGCCTGGCGGAACAGCCAGGTCTTACACAGACGTCGAAACGACAGGAGGGGGGGGGGCCAGTAACAGGCATGCATACCTCTCAAGTGCCCTGAATTTTCCAAGACATCCCTGCTTTAAAACCCCCAATTTGTCTCATGGCTGGCTTGCAAATTGCATTGCTGTCTTTCATACCTCCCTTCCTAGAGACTCTGCAGCAGGTTTCCATGCCTGCCAGACAGATAGCAAAAGAGGGGTTAACTCTGTCCTGGAAAATTCAGGAGGTTTTTAATACATGAGAGGTATATAGGGGCAAGCCTTCCGCCGGGCCTGCAAAACCTGGCTGTTCTCCCAGGCCTTCGGAGGAGGGGAGGGTGGGTTGGGATAAAAAAAAAATTGGGGGGGGGGGTTGTTTTTAGATGGGTCTTTTGATGTTTTAATGCTGTATTTTATTGTTGTTTTAAATTTTCTATGTTGTAAGCCGCCCCGAGATGCCATGGGCATGAGGGGGCGGCTAAGACATGTCAATAAATAAATGTCTAAGTCCTCCGAGTCAGGAAGGGCCCTGGGTAGGGTTGCCACCTATGCAAATTTTTAAGAAGCACTTATGAAAAATACATGTTGCAGGGCCTGCATTGGCACCTGCATCACAAGCTCAGAAACTGGGAGTACGCAGGGCCCAGAGACAGTGGGTTCAGTCAGTTCATGATGCCACAAACAAGGTTTTGAAATCCTCCCCGGGAATGACATCACTCTTTATAACTATTTTGATGATTTGTTTATGACTAAGGCAAAATAAAAGGCGAGCTATCCTCGGTGAGAGCTCCGCCGCGCATGTGCTCACCGATATCCCAAGAGGAAATCTTGGGAACGGCAGAGAGGCTGCCCTCTTTCTCATAACTCTCACATCGACAACATGTTTTGAGCCTTGGGCTGGGAGTTAATCCTTTGGTGGTGGCGATGGTTTCTGCAGTTAAGGACGAGGTCTCTGAAGCTCGAAAATAATTGTAAAAGGTCTGGAAATACAGTATGAGCAAATGTCCAGCCCATGGGGTGTCTGTTTTTTTTGAGCAAGGTTTTAAGAGCAGTTGCAGGACTGACACTTTTGCGAGTGAGTTAGCACCTTCAAAGGCAGGAATTAAGTAATGTTCCTAGTTGAACTATGACCTTCAAACATATATTCTGTGCTCTCTCTTTGTGTTTTTTTCCCCAATTACAGAAGAGAACTACAGTAAGTCAGTGCAATCTTTGGCGTTGCATGAAGTGGCCAAAGGCGTTTGCTCAAAGAAACTCTGTGGGGTGCTTTAAAAATTGTTCTGTACATTCCCAAGAGAGACAGCACGTAAATGAAATTCTCCTCTCTTCCTGCCTGGCCAGAGAGGGGCTCCCCTGCCCTGTGGAGAGACTGTACAAGTTCATCTGCATGGGAGGGAGGGAGGGACAGTGCATGCCTCGTACACTGCAGCTCCTAGTCCTTTGGCAGAAGAACCAAAGTGCAGGAGCAGAACTAATGTTTTTCTGTCCATAGCCATAATTATGAGCAAGGCAGAGTATCCCTCCAACCCTTGAACCAGAAATACTTAATTGCAAGCTATTCTCTCTCAGAGCTCCCACTGGGCATCTTTGCAAGCTCAATGTCCACAACAGTGGCAGGTAGCAGTGATGCCAATGGCATCCCAGCCTCTTCAGTGCAGAGCCCAGCTCGGCCTGCATGAAAACCGCAAAGCTTTCTCACTATTAAAAATACCCATGTGAGTTGAGCTGGTCAAAGGCAGTTGGACTGGCAAGATTTTCATTCGGCCAAGGCTCCTTGTCTGACCCAGTCCCTCATCATCATTATGGAATTTCCTTTCCTCCCTTTAGGAGTATTCCTGCTGACCAGCCGGTGCAGATGGCAACTAAGACCAATGCTTGTGCTGACCACGCTGACCAGCATGTGGTTTACCTCGAGCATGTCGTTGTGAGGGTTTCGATCTTGCACCCGTACCGTGGAGACCTGAAGATCAATTTAATCTCTCCCTCAGGGACAAACTCTCAGCTCCTGGGAAAGAGGTAAGTGAATCTCTATGGTAGGTTTGAACCAGGTATTCCATTTTGGTGGAAATTTCTGTGAAAAGAGAATTGCTGTGGCCTTTTTCAATTGGAATTCCAATTGGAAATAAATTCCGATGGGAATCCTGATTGAATATATGTAATAATTTAAAAAAACTTGTTCATGTACAAAAAGGCCATCGGCTGATCTGCACAGATTGTCTGCCCTTATTCAAATTGTGATGACACCGCTGCTGCCATTTTGAATAAGGGCGGAAGCCATTTTGCCCATGCACATGGTTTTTGTTTGTTTTGTTTGTTTGTTTGTTAAAAAAAATCACTTAATATTTTGACCGATTCCCATTGGAATCAGATGAAATATTGGTTGTTCCGTTTTTTGATCGGAATGGGTGAACTGGCCCATTCCGATTGAAAAATGGACCTATTGAAATCCCGGGTTCACCTCTCAAGAGCAAGGACAACAAAGATGATGCCATGAGTGGAATGCTAGTCTGGGACTTGGGACAAAGGGAGTCAGGTCTGACTTTGGGCAAATCTTTCAGTCTCTCTGAGGCCCCTGTGACAGTTCCTCCGTAAGCTGTTGGTCCATGTTCCCTTTTTGTGCTTGTGTAAACTCTCTAACGCAGATTCAGTAAGCACTAAAGCTTGTTCATGAAAGTGGGTCTAAAAGCTGCTTGGTTTGCTAAATGTAGAGCCAAGGTAACGATTACACCATGGCATGCTTTTGCGACTCCCTGATAATCCCAATCCCACCAGCTGTTGGCCGGAAGCTGTCCCTGATGCAGGTGAAACCCCAGCTATTTAACTGCTGCTGCTGCTACTTGATATGTTGCCACTTGACACGTAACTGCTTGAAAATTATAGCATGTCGAAAGGGCCCATGTCTCAAATTGCCATTTGAAAAATGGGGGTGATAGCACCTCTCTGGCTTTCTAGGGTGGTGTTAGGATAAGCATGTTAAAGCTTGCAAGATGATCGTGTACTCTGGTGAAGGGGATGTGATAAGAACCAAAGGCACAAGAAAAGAAACAGCAAAACTAACCCCCTAGTCAGGCTCAGCCTTCGAATTTGTGAGGCCCAGGGCAAAAATAAAATGTGGGACTCCTTCCCCGTGTCCCCACCCCCTCAAGGACACCCTCCATGGGACCCTATAGGTGGTTGTGTGTGTGTGGGCATCCAGGGGATCGCGAGAGTCTTTTGAACCCACGAATCCCCCCACTCGTCTAAAAATACCCTAAGATATCGGAAGACTCAGATGCCTGAATGAAGTCCTAAGGTCAGAGAGTAATTGTAGGGAGGAAGTGAGGCCCTACATCCTGAACCCATGAAAATAGGGGGTGTCATGGGGGCCCAGGCTGGGCAGTGTTTGAAATAGGAAGCTAGGGTAATTGTGACTACTGCTTGGCGATAAGTGGTATGAGAAAAGAGCAGGGTCCTGGGTCACCCTGTGGTAATGCTGGCCCTACCCCTCATTTTATTTCTTGGTGAGGTTTTTAACCATCAGTTTACATTGCTTCCCAGAATAATTTTTAAGCTGTAGAAGCCTCCACAGATCAGGAAGGGTGGGAATTAAGTGGGACAACATTTTAGGATGTCGGGGAAGAGCGGCACTGCTGTCTAGCTACCATGGAACCCAAATAATCATGACCTTGTTATAACGCAACATTGGCTCCCTCTGCTTGTTGTCTCGCCATGGTTTCTAGGTGACAGGGGTCCATTTTAGCAGTTGGTGTCATGACACACGCCACTCTACTCTGTTCCTTTTTTACTGGAAAATAACACCAGAGGTCTGACAGCGACTCCGAGGGCCAAGAGCAAAGGAAAACAACTGGCATTAGCTCCACTCCTAGAATGACTCATTTTTTGGCATTCCCGATTACAAGCCCGCTGTAAACGATGCATCTGCATGAACCTCATCAGCTTAAGAAATCTGGTGTGTTGATGGTGCTTAAAAGCATCCCAAATCGCCATTGGGAAACTGACTGCCCTTTTCTGTGCGGAGTCACCTTTTCTCTCGTAACCGATTCCATGTGTTCCAAAACGGAACATGTTGTTTGATTTACAATTGGAATGCGAGTTAGCTATAATCAGAGCAGGTCAACCAGACCCATCCGTATTTGATGGAACACTCTGCTTACAAGTCAGTAGCTAAGCAGAGGTGTGGGCGGAGAGTGAAAGGGGGCGGGCTGAAGTACGATGTGTTCCAGATTTTCCCCCTTCATTTGTTAGTCTGAAGACTAGGGGCATTTTTACAAAAGACACTGACCTGCGAGTTTCCCAGTAAATGCGGTAATTACCTGCTTGTGTTAATACCTCTTACACAAGCTGTCTGGGAGGTTTCACTAATCTGCATTTTAAATCTCCCATTGAGACTCGCACAACTTTCATGGCATTCACATTTGAATGCCAAGTCACCCAAGATCGCTGCCATATTGGGCCACACTTCCCCCAGCTGCCCCAACAAACATCTAATGGCAGGGGGGGGCAGAGGGGCGCTCCTCTGACTTCCCTCCCCCTCATCAGTTATTTGTTGGGGCAGATGGGGAGAACGCGTGGAATCCTCCAGGGCCCCCCCCCCCACATCATTGTTGAGCAAGCAGGCTGTTCATTTAAAGGCCCTCCCACTACCTTGCACATCCGGGGGATCGCGAGAGTCTTTTGAACCCATGAATTCCCCTGCTCGTCTAAAAATACCCTAAGATATCTGAAGACTCAGATGCCTAAATGAAGTCCTAAGGTCAGAGAGTAATTGTAGGGAGGGTAAGGATGGTTGCCTGAGGAGGTTAGCACTGGCCTGGAGGGTGTAGCCACTGAAACGGTGCAGGATGGCGCCTCTGCTGGGCTAGCCTCCAGGAGGGCCTAGAAAACAAGGGCCTGAGTAGGGCTAGCTGGGCTGGGCATGGCTTTGCCAGCCCTAAACCTAGTGGAGGCTAAAGCTGAGCCCTGGGGAGGGGAGTCAGGAGTCAGGGAGGGCTCTGTCTCTAAGCTAGCTACAGGAGGGACCATGCCTGGCCAGCAGAGCCTGTGGAAGGCTTTACCTGAGGGCTACAGGGGGTGCGATTGAGCCAGTAGCCTGATACAGATGCTGGAGTGCAGAAAGAACCTGGATACCTGGCTAGGAAGGGCTGTGCTTGGCCAGGCCTAGCCAAAGGAAGGAGCAACCCCTGAACCCTGTTATGTGGACTGTATAATAAAGAACTCTGAGAAGATCCCACATGGGCTGGCCTCAGTGGGGCACAGATCCTGAGAGAACTTACCCTGGGGCTGCGCGTCGTGTTACACTAGTGGAGAATGTGGGTACACCCTAATGAGACTGCCATCAAGTGCTCAGGAAAAGGGAGTTTGGTCCCTGACAGAGCATGTGGACCCAGAGAAGAAGGATTTGTACCCTGGAAGCTCTCTGCCCAGGTTGAGCTACATCTCAGTAGAGAGTGGAAGGGGTGGGCGTATGTGGATGAGCTGGCTGTTCCTGAAGATGCAAGGAGACGGATGAGCCAGCATCCTTGGAAATGGAGGTACTGGGGACCCCAGAGAAGAGGGCCCCCAAAGATTTGATGGGACTGCGGGATTGTGTTATTGAGGTTAGAGTCCCCTAGAACTGAGTTTGTGGGGTTAGAGTCCCCTGGAACTGTGGGGTAGATGAGCTGGCAACCACACCTAGTCAATGGGGTTATTCCCCTAAAGAATGCAGTAAGTTAAAGTCCCCTGAGAAGAGTTTTATTGGGGTTAGAGTGCCCTAGAAAGGGTATTATTGGGATTAAGTCCTCTGATTGCACGTTTTATTGTGGTTAGAGTCCTCTGATTGTATGTTTTATTGTGGTTAGTGTCCCCTGGAAAAGGTTTTAATGGGGTTTGAGTCCCTTGATTGCATGTTTTATTGGGGTTAGAGTCCCCTGATTGTATATGTTACTGGGGTTAAAGTCCCCTAACTTGGTGAACATAGGTATCACAGGGATGCAGGGGGGCTGACTAGCCAGAAACACTAGTACTGTAACTTGGCTGCAGGAGGGATAGTATCTGGCCTGGGGATAATGGTTGTAGGGAGTGAATGAGCTGGAAACCTTATGGTAATGTTAATGAATTCAACCTGGCTATAGGAGGAATAGTGCCTAACCAGGGGATACTGGTTATAGGGGGGAGGACGCACTGGTAACCTAAATGTTGTATCTGGAGGTTTGAGCTGACTATAAGAGAGGAGGAGGCCAGAACAGTGGGCAACAGGTACCTTAATGGGGTCACAGGGGGGGAAAAGAGTGCCCAAAGAGAGCAAGGACCCCCAAATAGGATGCAGGGGGCGGACAAGGCAGCATCCACAAGGGTGTGAAATTTCAGGGGGGCAGATGAGCCGGAAACCATACCCTAATGACTCACAAGTGACTGGTGACTTATGTCTAAATGCAGTACCCGGTTTGGTACTTGGTAGCAACTATGTAGCCGCTTTGAACTCCCCCTGCATGAGAAGGGCTGCGTAACTGTGGGTAAGGGGGGGTTGCATGTAGCCGTTGCAAGATACACACGATTGTGTTGCTGTCACCAGGAAAAGAGGCAGTGGGGGAGTGCATCAGAGAACGTCCCCAGCAGCGTAATCCCTGCCACCGCTTCCACCAGGCTGCCGTGTCAGGAGCAGCACTGAGTCATCTGGAACTTCTCCTGCCTCCTCTTCCTGGTGCCCCGTGGGACTGGTCCACCCCCCTGCCCACCCCAGCACCCCTCTCCTCCCTGCGCACACACCACAGCTTGTGGGTAACTGCTGGCTACCTACAAACTTTGTCTGAACAGTGAAAAGAAAAAAATGTGATTGGAATGGGGCCTGTGTTGGTAACCTCGATCATGTAGCTTTTTTGACATTTAAAAAACCACCAACTGGCCCTGTGGGAGCCCCTGCACAGAAACTCGGTTGTGTGCAGTGTTGTTTCTCTGTGCAGGGGATCCTGCCCAGCAGTTGCAGAGTTCCTATTAATATATCAGCAGTGGGCTGGGCAGGGAATTCTCTGGGGCTCCATTGAGGGGCAGAGATCTGCCTGTCCTGTTCTATAGTGCAGGACTGGAACCCAAGTCCAGTCTCTGGGCTTAGACTACAGAGAGGAGCATTCAGGAGCTGTCTAATTAGGGCCACCAAGTGGGGAGGGGAGGCTGTGTTGACTGATTAATTAGTACCAAAAAATCTGATGCACAAAATGTTGGCCTTTAATTTACCTGCGTGACCAGGCAGTGTTTTCCCAGGAGGAGCTCCGATAGGCATGCTCTATTCTGCCTTCCGTCGTTGACTTCCATTTCTAGCAGCATCAGCTTATCACAGCAGCTCTCCTGCTAGTCTGTGGAGAGTTGGCGTGTCTCAGTGTTGGCCCTGGTGGCGGTTCCCAGCTGCTAAATTCAATCAGAACACAGCTAAAAATACCTCAAACTCTCTCTGAAAGTTACTCCTCCACCTAAAAAAACATTGCAGTTGCTAAGAGGTTGGTCCATGGTCAACCGTGGGAGGGGAGACAAGACCTGAGAGGAATACTGTGGTAAAATTTCTATCTGTGGTTAATATCTGCCATGCCAGGTAGTTTAGTGATTATCCAGCCATTAACTGCTTACTGTGACAGGTAATTGACAAATCGAATAAGCTGATAATACTGCAGTGGTTACCGCATTTACCATGTTACCTTACTACATAACCAAAATATCCATGTTACAATTTTTACTTCTGGGATTCTGCTAGTTGGTGGTTTACTTTGCGTATTTTCAGACGTTACGAGATCACAGTGAACCACGGTGAATACCCACCTGTGGTCACTGTGACTTGCACGTCTGTTTGGCGGCCGCCAGATGTTCGCCACGCTCAATCCCCACATGGGGTCAGTTTCAACCACGCTTCCCGGGCTAGCCGCACCAATTCCCCGGGAATCGTGGTGAAAGTGATCCCCGGTGGGGATCAAAGAAAAGTAACGTCTGGTCGGTCGCCACGGCCCAGAACCACCGGCGGGATTCTGGGCCGCGGCGAATTCGGCCAGATGCTGCGGCGGCATTGGCCCTGCCGCCCGCCCGTCTCCCCAGAGGGCGGGCGGCGGGGAGCATGGAGGGGGCAGGGCCGTGCAGCCGCATGTTGCGCCGTGTGGACCCGCCCCCTCCCCGATTCCCCGCCGGGATCCCCCGGCACATCTGTTAGGGCGTGATGGGGTCATCCCAGAGGGGGATCAAAGTATCAGCCAATTGTTTCAGCCAATTGTTTTTCCAAGATGCATACGCCCCCTTCCCGCCGCCAACAGTATATAAGCATACCGGCGGTCTCCATTTTATCTTGGTGGTTGTTAGAAGCTTGAGGAGGGAGGACGGAAGGAATTATGGGAAAACAGAACTAGCTGGTTACCGTGGAACAGATGGGGAAATGACAATGGTAAATGGTGCACAGAGGTATAATGTAGTAGCGCAGTCAATGGGTAAAACGGCTAACCGGTTAAACCGCGGACCAGTGAACAGACACCGCTTGGTAACCAACCAGTCCTCGCTGGAGCAGTTCAGATATTGTGGATCTGGACAGTTACCGGATAGCGGTAGATAAAACGTTTCCGTTCTCGGGGAGATGGCCTGAACCATCACAAATGGGGTGGAATGCTCTTGGGGGGCAAGGAATGGGACTCCAGCGGGAATTGTCATGGACCAAAAATATAAGGTAGCCCACACTTGAGGGCAGGCGCGTTCCCCCCAGCTCTTCCCCAATTTTACATGATGATTCAGGGGATCGGGCTTTGGGACTGATGAGCTTGGGGCTTCCTTCCTCTCCCCCCCCCCCCATTATTACTCTCTCTGCCTCGGAGAACCTATTTGTATTTGCATTTCTCTCCAATTACAGGTTGCATGATAATTCTAATGAAGGGTTCAAAAACTGGGAGTTCATGACCGTTCACTGCTGGGGAGAGACGGCCGAAGGGGAGTGGACCCTGGAGATCTTTGATAGTCTGACCCGTATACGCAATCCACACTTGCAAGGTAAGCCCCCGGTACTGTCTGCAGGCATGGTCGCCAGAGAGAATTGGCGCTCTGGATTTTGTATGGCCCAGATGATAATAACCTCAGGTGGGAGGTTACACACGTTTAGTTCTGAAACGATGGAACTGCTTTCCGGGGCGGGGGGGGGGGGCATATTCCAGGGTTCGTTTCTCTGCATTTGGGCACTATACATTCTTGGATCATCCTGGGTGCACGGAGCTTAGCAGGATTCCAGCATGATCCCGGCTGGAGGAGTGTTGACTACCTGGGACGCTCACACATGCTTTAATCTCAGGGGCAATTACTTCAAGAGGAAATAGCCATCAAACCAGCCTGAAATCCTGACCTTGCCACTGATTCCAGCTTAATCTCAGAGTGGCTCATACACTATGTGAACATTCCCTCATAACCAGTGATGTGGGTTTTTTGGAATATTTTGAATTGGAAAATTTTCTGGAAAATGTTCCCATGCAAATTTTTTTTCTTATTTGCATAACAATTTGCATAAGATTTACATAAGAAAATTCTGAATCAGAAAATTTTCCCATGCTAAATTTCCTATGCAAATTTTCTGAAAGTTTTTCCAAGCCCACAAACCTCATGCCTGAGGAGCTTACTTTTGGTTTCACTTCCAGCTATCTGATGCAGTCACAGCTTTAGTTTTGATTTTGCTTTCACTTGCAGTCATTTTTAGAAATGGAACATTTTCCACAGAAAATTACATTAGTGGAAAATTCCCCCAAGCCCTTGAAAATTTTCTGCAGAAAACTCTGGTACTGAAAATTTTTCCGCTCCACATCACTGCATAACTCCAGGGGTAAGTAGCACCTGCCCTGGGGCTAGTCTTCCATGTGCACGAGCCCTCTTAGCGGAGAGTCATTCATGTACAGGACATCACTTAATGCAAATGCTTGGGTTAAAAGAGAAGAGGTGAAATCCTGGCCCCTCTGAAGTCAGTGGGAGCTTTGCTATTGACTCTTGTGAAGCCAGGATTTCACCCACAATCTGTACTTACGTTCGCCTCTGTCTGCTCATCTTTAATTCCACTGGGATTGTTAATTAGAACATTGCAGTTTCCTGTGGTTTCACCCAAACATCAGGTGTCAGGATCCCCCTGCAGAGCACGATCCCCAGAAGGTCAATGGGTGTTTTCACACAGACAACATCCATGTGTCTGCCTCGCCTCACCCCTGGGTAGGTCGTTCGTTTAAAGGCGGCCCGCCAGATGTGCAGCCAGAGAGAGCAGAGGCAGGGCAGCTCCGCCAACGGTGCTCCCGAACATTCAGGAACACCGCCAGAGCAGGCAGAGAGAGCAGAGGCAGGGCGGCTC